>JAABNY020000095.1:16383432-16417877 GCA_015164015.2 Brevimyrus niger
CCCCTACCCCCCTCACTGTGCCCCTGCACTGCTAATCCGGCATTATTAAACAGTAAAAGGGAGAGCTGGCAGTGCTGCAGTGATGCCGGCAGTGGCCCGATCCTGCAGGTCAGGTGTCATTCTTCACTTGGAATTGGCACTTCTCTGAGTTCATCATTTGGCCTATCAGGTTGACAGATTTTTTACCTTTCATCCCAAGAGCATTTTCAACTTAAAAAATACGGACATTTTTGTGCAGTAAATCTGTTGCCCATTGAATATCACATTTATTCTTTTTACATAAAATGCACATTTATAAAATTTTAAATGATATAAATAATGATATAGCCTAATCTTTGTCTTTGATGTTTGTTATGCTAACATTAATGTCACATTGGTCTGTAACTGGATTTTCCAGTGAAAATCCAATTGGATGAACATCACAGTTTAGTGCTTTGTTTTTTAATTGTTAAGCTACCACTTTTCTGCTTGCATAATTCATTAATGATGTGTTGTTGAATCTTTTGCTGAGGAATCATTAAGGAATAAGTTTGTTTCAGTCATGGTAATGGTGCTTAGTGTCACACTCTCAGCTCTGTCCCTTTTACTGTTGGCATCCATTTCATGTCAGCCATCATATTCGTCACTTACCATATGATCATCTGAGAGCGTCAAAATGACAGCCTGTTCCATTGCGGCATTTAAAAAAAAATAAGCCATAGACAATTATGGATGCCGAATTTCACAGAAGCTTGAGTTCATATAAGTATGCAATTTCAATTTTATCTTTTTAATATCCAATAAGTACCAGAATCAAGTTTTTTTTATATCTGAAGATCACTGGAAAACAGATTAGTTTTTGGCTATACATTAGATTGCTAACTAGAGTTAAGATGTTTCTTTCTTTCTTTTTATAAAAGCACAGTTCTACATTTACCTGTAACTTGGTCACTCAATTCCGTTGGTGGCTTTGGAAAGGCTAAATAGGTTTCATCTTAAAATTTATGAAAAGATATTATGTGTGAGACTGGGTTAAGAAGAATGTAGTGGAAATAAATTCAAGAATACAGACGAGCACAGAAGAAGCAAACCAAATGTCGGAGGTCCATAGCTAGGTGCGGGTTCTGGGTGTGTTTACTGTGGTTGAAAGAAAACAGTCGTCATGTATATATAATGACAGGTAATTATCAGGAATGAGGAAGCGGTGAATGAGCGCGCTCATCAGTGACAGACCTCCACGTGGGAAGGAAGAAACAATTCGAGTGACATCACCAGTTTTTATTGTGTTTGTTTTTAAAGAACCATCAGAAATCCCCAACCAGTGTGCATGGTAATATATGCATGATTTTGATAGGATCACAAAAAAACAAACATTACACACTAACAGATTTTTACATGGAGAATCACTATTTTGTCAGATGGGAGCAACCTGTATTTAAAAAAAAACAAACAAACAAATTAATCAAATATTTTTTTGCTAAGGTATACAATTTATCATGTTCAGACTGCATGGTCATTAGTAAGAAATCAAATACTCCACTAGAAAACAAAACAGGATTTGAGTGTTCATGTGTGTTTTTTATATTTTTGTGTTTTCTGTAAAAATATATAAAAAATAAGTTAAAGAATCCTGCTTCAGGGGGAGCCTGAGTTACCCTGAACTGTGATTAGTTGGCCGCTTTGAACACAGTGTGGTCGCTGGGTTGTCATTCCAGTGTCTCCACCATGTGTAGCCTGAGCTCTGGCTGCTACCTTCTTGTCTCTGCTAATTAGGTGAGGGTCAAGGTTGCGGGTGTTTCCTTTCCTTTATTTAATGAACATCATGAACCATCTACATCCCATCGCTGCTACTGCTTATTTTTGTGAGTACTTTTAGTAAGCCACGAGCTGTTCTGGAGGTGAGCTTATGAAAGTAGGCTGATGGCGTAAAAGACGTTCTTTCATAAAAGTCATCTGCAGGACTGTCCGACCTACAGTATTTAATGTTTCTCTGATCATGGTTCTACACACTCAGACATCCCATTGCAGCCGACTAATAAAAGAGTTTAAAAAAGTTAAAGCAGCAGGGACAAATCCAGGGTCTCTCTGGATGAGCATAATTTAAAGAATAATCACTGTTCTAATAAACAGTGTGTCTATGGTGGCATAGATAACATGAAGTCCCTCAGTGATAGTTAGCAGTGGAATTTGACAGCGATCATCCTTTTTTCTGTGAGGAATCGGATGTCCTGGAAGATTTACATGCGCCCCCGTCCAAGGTTGTTTCTTGCCTCGTGCCCGTTGCCTCCGGGATAGCCTCAGACCCCCCTTGACCCAGTAGGATAAGCGGGTTGGAAAATGGATGGAAGGATGGGTTTACATGCGATACGTTCTTTATCTGGGTAATGCTTTGACTTGGTGGGTCGCACTGTTGCCTGATACCTCCGTTTGGGGTCTGAATCCCATCTCTGCTCAGTGTGAGTGGAGTTTGCTTGCTCTCTCTGTGTTGTGTTGGCTGCCTCCTACCAAAGACATGCACTTAGGCTGGATGAGTGTTTTTTTATTATTTTTTTTTTTAAATATGGAGGTCGGTAGATTGATGGATCTTCCATACCGCTGGGTTACATGGGAAGAAGGAAGGTGCCATAATATATTCTAATGTTGCTTGAGTCGTATAAGACAGACCGACCTGTATTTGGGGCTTCTGGGCTGTCCAAACAAACATCTGGCTGTAGCTGTGGTTTGGGTTCAAAGGGAACCTATTTTCATATCTAATTCTCACCCCTTTTTTCCTAACTTGAGTGCAGTATTTGAAGTCTGTCTTGTCTTTTAGCTCTCCCAGAATGTCTCTTGCTTCCTCTGCCCATTTCCGCTCTCACGGCATAGCATGCATCACAGCTCTGGCTTTCTGCTTCCTCCACTCACAGGCGTGTATGTGGTGCCGCTGTCTGTTGTTGCGTGCCGGTGCGTGTAGTATTTTAATACTTTAGCTTTTCTTTGAATAAATGTGATTCAAAAAACAAATCATTGTCATATTCTTCTGTTAAAATTACGGTATTTTTGTTTTCTTTTGGGGGAAATTGTCTGGCTTGCCTGGGCCTTGGTTTGTCCATGGCTTTGCCACATAGATCCCCGTTGCTCAGTCCTCTGTCATGGATGACATAGAGGAGTGGCTCTGTGCTGATGTGGTGAGACTTCTTTACCTTCATTTTTATGCTTTATTTTACCTTGCATCTCTCTTATTTTTCTTTCTTCCCCAGCCATTGTAGTTTTTCTTCAGTTATGTTCTTACAGATGATTTAATGGGTTTTGCATACATTTTGTTCTGCTGTAAAGCCCTTCTGCTGTAGATCTAGTAGGCCTGCTTGTGTAGATGTAAGATTTAGAGCCAAGTAGTGCTTTAAGTTTTAATTGTCCAGCTTTGGCCTTGTACTGTTGACCTTGTTTGCACATTTCTTCATGAAGTGTGTGCTTACATTGCGTGTCACAGATAGACAGTTTGAAAGTGATGAGTTGATGTATTAGATTGTCTTGGGAAGTAACATGAAGCATACCCAGGGATTAATAGAAAGTTACTATGTGACTGTATATTAGGGGCTTGTATAAAGCATACCAAGGACTGCATACTCAGTGGCCATTTTATTAGGTAAACCTGCTTATTATCACAGGCAGTCTGCTTCTGAAAACAATAAATTATGTGGCTGAAACTAAATACATAGAACCCACAGATAGGGTCAAGAGGTTCAGTTGCTGTGCAGCTAAGCATTAGCATGGCTAAGGAGTGTGATCTTTGCTGTGATTGTTAGCACCAGATATGGAGATATCAGCACCTCGGAAACAGCCGTCATATTGGGATTATCATGCACTACAGTGTCTAGAGTTTAGAGAGAATGGTGCAATAAAAAACACATTTAGTCAGCAGCAGTAAAGGTGGGCAAATACACCTTGTTAATAAGTGAGATCAGAAGTCGTTAAAGTTAGCAGGAAGGTCATAAGTGCAAAAATAATGGCTCAGTACAAAAGTGATTTGCAGAAAGACCTCTATAAATGCACGCCTCATCTGCACGATTCTGACGGTGAAAGTGGGCCCTGCCCAGCACCAGCTGGGTGTTGCTAATGAAGTGGCTACTGACTGTGTATTGGGAGTTGTATGAATTATAGCACAGCCCTGCATATTGGCGGGTAATATTAAAAATACCAAGGGGCTGCCTATCGGGATTCATCTAAAACATACCATGGGGCTGTGTATCAGGGAGTATTATAAAACATACCATGGGGCTGTGTATCAGGGAGTATTATAAAACATACCATGGGGCTGTGTATCATGGAGTATTATAAAACATATCATGGGGCTGTGTATCAGGGAGTATTATAAAACATACCATGGGGCTGTGTATCAGGGAGTATTGTAACACGTACTATGGGGCTGTGTATCAGGGAGTATTGTAACACGTACCATGGGGCTGTGTATCAGGGAGTATTATAAAACTTACCAAGGGGCACCATTTGGAGGGAGTATTACAGGGAGTTTTATAAAGCACACTACAAGACTGTATTGAAAAGTAATTTAAAACATACTTTAGGACTGTATATTGGGGAGTAATTTTATAAATACTATGAGACTGTAAATTTGGGGATTCATTTTCTTAACATGAAAAAACCAAGGTGTTTAACAATTTTAAGGTACATACCCTTAAAGATAAATGCCCTAGAAAAATCACCATTTACTAATGTAATATTTACTATTTCAGATAAATCCCAAAAAACAGAAATCATGTGCCAGTATTCTGATGTTTCAGCTCAGCAGGGCAACAACATCCTGCTTGAGGAAATATGTCCCATTATAAAGTTCAGTAGAATGGAGCTGAATACAGGACAGTAAATAATTACAGAATAACTATTAGTGTTTTGTGTCAGAAGAGGCCCCTGTCCATCTCACTGAATGCCATGGTAGTCCATGTGGGAAATGTGGACACGTTGTGTGGTGCTTCCCTCATAGATGTAGCTGCATTGTGTTTGTATTGATCTGTGAAGCTAGTGGCCCAGTGGTCCTCAGTCCCCAGAGAGCTGTCTGGCCTGCATATCAGCCAGGAGTCAGCCGAAGGTTGAGACAGGGAGCAGTCTTTTAAAAACCTAGATACAAAGAACATTTTAAAGACATGTTTTTGTTTTTTGGTATATAGAAGGCCGATGAAGCAGAAGGAGTCACGAGTGAAGGTATGAATGAACATCGTCGTACTTTGTTTTGCTTTTTTTCCCTTGATCTTCCAGACTAAGAGTGTTTTTACGAAGGCATAAGTCACATTTTCAAGACGCCGGCTTGAATATACCTCTTGCTTTTCCAGAGTTTGACAAGTTTCTAGAGGAGCGGGCCAAAGCTGCTGAGATGATGCCTAGCTTAACGGCGCCTTCTGCTGGAGATCCTGCCCCTCCTGCTCACATGACCGGCGGGGGGCGTAAAAAAACGGGGGTGCACGAAGACACTCTCTTTGCTGTGTAACATACCCAGAGTGAAGCATCAGCCTACCTGCGGACTGGCCCGGCCCAGCTTTGGTGTTCAGTCAACACCGTAGCTCTGCTGCCCCCTACAGCACGACCTCTTCAAATCTTAGCAGGTCACTGCATCCTCACAGGTACTTGAGGCAGTGCTGTTTGGCATATCTTCCAGTTTCCCTTTTTGCCATATCGCAACCCAGCTTTTAAAGACCCTTTCCCTCCCATTGCCTGCAAAATCTTACTGAAATAGGGTTCTAAGTGTTCTATACTCCGGTATTTTTTTTTTTTTTTAATTACCGGGGAATTTTGCTTTCATGCTGGGTTACTATTTTGTTTTGTTTAATTTTCAGTACTTATGTACCTGGAGTTACAGAAGGGCATAGGGGTACTTACAGAAGGGACTTTACCTGCACCTACAGTCTGTATAGTTTACTTATTTGCGTCTTGATTTCTGTGTTGTAGTCTGAATGCACGCACATGCATTGTGTTTGCATGTGTTGGAAACACTGAAAAGGAACATAAAAAATAAAAATATATAAGATAAATATCTTTTTTGCCTATTGAGAACGTTACTGTAAATACCAGTAGATACTCCCTTCAGATAAAAGTCTGCACTTGTATGTCCTGAAGTGTGACTTTTCTAATCAAATATTTTAGATTGTTTACACTCAACCAGGGAAGTTTGCCATCCCAAAACATAAAGTGATTCTCTCATTTCTTAGTCTGAACTTCTTTGGAAATGTGATGAAAACACTAAAGGGGCAGATGCAGATTTGCATGCTGCAGTTCATCAAGCAATCTATTGCTTAGATATTATTGTCATTGTGTTGGTGCATACATTTGTGATGGGTTTCATGACAGATTAAAAATGTTTTAACAGAATTGGAATTGATATCTGGATTCTGTTACTGTTATAATCACATACATAACTGACAATGCATTATTTATTTAAATAATCTTATAGAAGTGTTATTTAACAAGATGAAATTCAAATTGTCTTTCCTGTGGTCCATGTTTATCTTTGCTAAAACACAGTTCAACCTGCCGTATTAAAAAGATGAGTACTATAATATTGTGTTGTGTTTATTTCATAATTACTATAGGTATTTGGCCGAAATAGAGAATTTCCTGTTTGTAACACGAAACACTTTTTAGTATTTTCTGTTCCAGACTTCAATGAAAATGCAGGGTTTATACAGTATATCCCACAATGTGATTAAAAACCTGTCATTTTGATGTTGATCATTTTTTGTGTTTGGGTGTGTGTGGGTGATTAGCAGTTCCTGCAGTGTCTGAGGTATCTAATTACCTGAAGTGCTCTTCTACGGAGCAGCCTTCGCCTCTGTGCCTCCTGAGGTAGGCTTTGGAGTCAGGAAACACTGACTGAATGAACAGTAATGGCTACATCCAGACCGTTCTCTAAGTCACATCACATGGGACTACACTTTTTTCTTCTCATGCCAGCAGAAGCATTCCTGTTTAGCTTTCTGTTTTTTGGTGTTTGCAAGGTATTACAAAATAATTATTGAAAACATGGATTAAATGTCACTTTTCATCTACCCAGATGTGCTTTGTATCCCACCCCCCCGGTCCTGAAGATGCAAGGCTATCGAGGCCTAGCTCTGGCTATATGTAGAACAGGAAGCGTCCTAAGGGGGTCTCCTCATGTAAAGCTTTCCCCTGGAGGCTACAGTGCTGGCCACTAAGCCACCCTGCTAATCTTATCATTCATTCATTCATTCATTCATTCATTCATTCATTCATTCATATATATCTACCGCTATGGCTCTTGGTGATCGAATTACATTTATTTTTTCTTTACCAAGCAGTCTTTCAAAAGGCATTACTAACATTATAACATTTATCCAACCAAGCAGGACTACTGTAAATTACTTATGATACTGCAGAACATGTGCTGTTATACGGTCCTACTCGGTACACACCTCTCATATTGGCACATATACAGACGAAGGCACATTTAACTGCCAAATAGTCGCGATTGATGAATTAATTAAATCATGGTGCTCAATTAATGTTTTTCGCAAAAGTGCCTTTAGGTAATTTAGTATATCGTTACGCAACCCAAGTATAATTAAAGCACGACATGATTATATTTGTTATATACTGTACATAGGCATTAAAGCATGATTATGTAGCCGTGCAATTGCACTGTCGACAGAATCAAACAAAATAGAACTTACTTTAATACATTTTAACCTGCATTGTCACCTTGTCTAATTTAACCAGCCACACTAGATATAAATAGACATAAATAATATGCGAGAATAATTAAACAATTTGCCTATGAAATAAA
Organism: Brevimyrus niger; assembly: GCA_015164015.2. Classification (NCBI taxonomy): domain Eukaryota; kingdom Metazoa; phylum Chordata; class Actinopteri; order Osteoglossiformes; family Mormyridae; genus Brevimyrus; species Brevimyrus niger. The sequence goes on from JAABNY020000095.1 coordinate 16,391,201, forward strand.
AACAATTACTTTTTATCTGCACTTTAGTGACTATACGTGACTGTCATTATGCTACAATACAATAACATTTTAATTCACAGAAAACAATTTTACGGTTTTTACGGTTGGGAAACTTAGCTAAGCCTTCCCCCCTACGCGTAAAAAACAAATAGCACAAATAGCGAACCTCGTAAAAACATGGATGATAGGATATTGGTCAGATTTTCTTAGCAAATGATTGGCTAATGGGTCTGTCATTCAGCATCACCGTTCGCAGTCCGCATACCATGCAAACCTTTGTACCTTAGTTGTTTGGAGTGTAATTAATATAGGTAGGCTTACCATAAAAAGTTTGGGGAACGGGAACCTTTTACTGTGTATCTACAAAATATGGATTGGCCTTTTTGCACAAAAATCCAGTGTAAATTGGCCTATAACAATGCGTGGTAGTCAAAATGAATGATTTACTAATTAATAGTATAATACATTTAAAATTCTCCGTCGCAGATTCTTCCCCCGAATCCAAAAATACACTACTGTGGTGCTGAGCGAAATGTTGGCTAGATATGGCAAAAAGAACATTTTGAAAAGTTAACCTATAAGTGATCCATGCCATGAACTGCATTTGCACGCAACCAACTTGTTGACATTTGCTAATTATGAGTGGACTACATACGTCCAATATACGATATAAAAATCTAATCTTATATAGTTGTGTTCTTAACACAGAACGTTAGGCCAGTATAACGAAAGTTATATGCATTACACCCGACACAAAACACATCCGACTTGTGAGAACGATTTACAAAGCACACTTAGATATTATCTGGTGTCTGTCCAGCACCTACATACCTGCAAAAATATTTAGATTTGTTACGTAAAATATGTCAAATATAGGTTAAACTGCATTTATGCACGACACGTTTTGAATCCCCCTACACTTCGTGGTGAAAGCCTTCAGCGTAAATAGGCCACTCGACGCCGCCCCTTTCTCTCGGTGACGTAATCTTATTGAAGGTACTTTCGGACAGTCAGCAGAAATCTCTTTGCGGAAGTATTATCACAATATATTCTATACTTTTCCAATTACAAATTTAAAAAAAGACTTTGATGGAATCAAATTCTCAAATACGTACGATACTGCAACCTCACTGATGATTTTTATGTTTAATTTGAATATGAATAAATTTAAACGTTTCAAAAGTTTTAAGGTTTTTATATATTATTTTAAATACATTTTTGTCAAATGCACTAAATAATATTGAGTTTAATATACTAGACTATCAAACGATAAACACAATATGTGTAATAGAAAAACATAACAATAATAATAACAATAATAATAATAATTATTATTATTATTATTGTTGTTATTATTATTATTAATAATAATAATAATAATAATAAGATTATACGATTTTTTTCATGTGACCTGTAATAACCTTATACTGAAAAGGCTGCAGTCACCTGTTTGTAACCCTTGGTCAATCACCTTGCTTTGGCAGTAAGCACCCACGCGATCTTTTTCGCTCCGTCTCAGGCTGTCTGCAGAACTGCAAGTTTCCCATTGGCTGTAGGCAGTCACCTCATGTCAAAACATTGCTTTACAAATTCAAATGGACTGCCATGTGTTCTGTAGTTAAGGAGGCAGACACTACACACCCATAGTGTAGATGCTCTCAGTCTAAACTTAAAAGTTTAAGATCAATGAGGACCGTTTTATTTGGATTGCTTTTTAAAAGGTCGTTATTGATAAGCTTTCTGGAAACAAGTTGATTTAAAACTTTCTATTATATACAAGCTACAATACATTAAATATTAATATGGATTGCACTTTGGAAGGTAAATTAAAAATTTAATTTAATACTCTTTTTGTGTTTCTTAATATTTTTACTTCCATTACATGCGTCCTATATATTGTATATATTGAAGATTTAAGTAAAGCAAACTTATCTAATTTAAAATAAAACTAACAATGGTGGATTGTTCTCAAATTAATGTGATTGTAATTTATTTCCATAGAGATTCAGCTTTCTATTTATCTTGTACATTTTCAACATTGTGAAAATGTTTAACAGATCTAAATGCCTGTTTACACACTGTATCCAACGTTGAGATGCTCTCTGGCTAAGTTATTTATTTATTTGATTGTGAATGATTAAATTAATGTAGCCTGTAATCACAACATATTTTTCCTAAAATGGCAAAAAAGCCATCTTTTACTCCATGTATGGATCATTTCTCTGGTTTGGACCCCCAGCATATAAACATGTGCTTCTTATTCAGTGAAATTCCCTAAGTAGGAGCCATGCTTTTTTGTTAATAGAATATGTTCACATTCCACCGGAATTAAAACAGCCATTCCACGTGGTTGCTGGGTATAGCTTGTTGTTTACTGGATTTTCACCAGCAAGTGTATGAAAATGCTCTGCGACTCCTCCCTGAAAGGGGATCAGTTTCTCAAAATAATTATAAGTGAAATGCAAGAATGACCTTTTTACACATGCATCCTTCTTTTTAATGTACAGTTCTACACGTTTATATGTAGATCTAGATATTTGATGTATGTTGTAAGAGTTAAGGGGAGCGACCCTGTCATCTTCCAGTCTTATTTTTTTTATTATTTGATAATAGTAGTAAAAAATAATAATAGATTACATTTATACAGCACCTTTCACAAACCCAATCATCTAAGCATGGAGGCAGAAGAGAGATGTTCATCAAACATAATTCATGATTAAACATATTTCAAAAGTTTTGACACTGAAAACTTTTGTTATATTTATTTTTAAAAAATAATGAACAACTGATGAGTTGTACTGAAGTGCTCAGTAATCACTGAAAATAACCGAAATGAAAAATCTAAAACTAATATTACCAATGCTGTATGATGGTGATTTTCTCCTATTCACAGACATGCTGCAGCTCATCAATAACCATGACATGGAGTTCGGCAGTGTTTTTGATCGTCCCCAATTCACTGGAGGTGCTGCTACTCGGGACCTCAGAGCCCCCCCCGAGTCCAGTGCAAATCTGGCTCCCACGTCAGCTTCCACTCTCCATCCACAGCTGACAGCCACCTCACACTTAGATGCCCTGCTGGATATTCCTGCCCCCACTATGTTGTACCAGCCCCCACCCTCTGTGCAGTCTCCTTTTCCCCAAATTTCAACACCCGGTCACCCCAAGCTCCACCAAACCATGTCATCTGGTCCTGTGCAGTGCTGGGAGGGCCAGGATTCATCGGCATGCGATGCTGCGGAAGATGTGGACTGTCCTCGACAGTCGCCCTTTGTCGCGTCTCAGCAGCATCAGTCGCAGCTTGCGCTCAGCCATCGCAATCTGGAGGAGTACTTAGGTATACAGCTTCGCTTTGGCATTTGCAGTCACCTGCCACTTGTAGATGCAGGAGTGTAACTTTGGTTCATGGGAGCAGTAGAACAGCCCCAGTCTCAGCTGGCAAAGAGGGAATTTAGCAAATCATCGCTGCCTTGCACAACTAAAACTGTGGGCTGCCCTTTGAGATTTACACCAGCTGCAATGCTAGTTGCCAGTGAAAGCTGGCTCTCACTGGAGCACTGGGCCCCTGGTGAAGAGGCTCGGTCTGCATGTCAAAGACCCGCTGGTTGCATAACACGCCAGCGGGCCCTTTATGTGAATTTGAAGTACCGATTCAGTTAGCTTTAAAAAGTTAACGAAAGATAAAATACATTGTACTTTAAAGAGCCTTGATCAACTGCAGTGATGCTTACTACGAAAACCTAGTTTATCAGACCATCTAGGTCCACTCCTCTGCAACATGGAATTTATAGTTACATATAGCATGAATACATGACCCAGTACATGTCATATAGTCTAGCAACCACTTTTTATTGACTAACTGACCAGTTACCTGGTCCTAAAGAATGTTATGTAATTATGACTGTAATACAGAGTATATTGTACTATGTCAGATGAAATCCAATAAAGTATAGATTTTCTTCTCCATCAAACTTTACTGTGACCATAGGTAATTGTTTCTTGGTGTCAGTGGCTGTAAAATAAGTGCCCAATAAGCCCAGTGAGTAATTTACACTAGGGATATGTTTTCAGACTCTGTTGTGTTTGGTGGATGCTGGTTAACTCTTTAAAGTCAGAAAATGTGAAAGGCATTTTTGCAGGTGCTCCATACATTTTGACCTGAAATATCAGTATAGGTGAAAGATGCATGGTGTAGAGTACTGAACAAAGTATGAAAGCTGTAATAATCTGCAATGTTCTAACATTTCGCAGCACCGCACAGCTGCCTCGCCTGTCCATCTGTAACAGTTGCAGCCTCACTGTGCTCCTCCACAGAGGTCCACAGTCGTCATCCTTCGCAGCCTACCTCCAGCCTTGCAGCTCCTCAGCAGTCAGCCCCACACGCAGCCCAGGTTCAAAGGCCTCCCACCGACTCCCCGCTGGCCACGTCGTCCAGTCCCTCCGCACAGATTTTTTCTCCGCACGCTCAGCAAGTTCCCGTGAGTGTGGCTGCATGTGCCGCTTTTATAATTTTGCTAAGGTGCGTTCGGGAAACGAAACACGCACACTGTCTGATCGTAAGGGATGGTCCCCCGTTACCCTGTCGCCTCCTTGCACCTCCTGCATTAGCTTCCATTAACTGTTCCGTCTCTGACACTAATTTCTCTGTCTCGCTCCAGGTGTTCCTCCAGCCCCAGTTCATCAAAACAGACTCATTGTTGCTCACCTCCCTTAAGCCCGACATGGGTGCTGTGAAGTCTCCTTGTCTTACCTGTGCTCCTGTTCAGACTACATCTCTACAGGTAAGGCATCCAGTTTCAAGAAAATAAATGATCTTACACTGGTATATATATATAAATATTTTTCCTCCACAATCTCTAGATTGGGGTCTCCGACTTCAGTCTTGGACAGCTACTGTCCAGTAGGTTTTATATCATACCTGGCTTCTGATGAGCCACTCCTGTTGTCAGGTAAATACCAGGAACAGGTGTGGCTCATCAGAAGCCAAGTGAGACAGAAAACCTACTGGATAGTAGCTCTCCAGGACCAGAGTTGGACACCCCTGCTTTAGATGTTTTTAAATATAAAATTTAATGACGGTAAACTTGATTTTGTTGAATTTTAATGTCTGACTGCCCCTTCCGCTTTGGCATGTTTTCAGGCTCTGATAAATAGTGGCGCCATCTTGACCACTGTGCCCATCATGGTGGACGTGGAGAAGCTCCCAATTAGCCGCATATCTTCAGCTGGCAAACCGTCAAACAAGGGAGAGAAGCGTACGGCCCACAATGCCATAGAAAAGCGATACCGCAACTCAATCAATAACAAGATCATTGAGCTTAAAGACTTAGTATCTGGATCTGAGGCCAAGGTAACCTCACAATCACTCCCCACGTACACCGATGGCACCATATCCTGTGTGAGAAATATTAGAACTTATACATTTATTCATTTGTTTGTCTTCAGCTGAATAAGTCGTCGGTATTGAGAAAGGCGATCGACTACATCCGCTTCCTCCAGCAGTCCAATCAGAAGCTGAAGCAGGAGAATATGGCTCTCAAGATGACCGCCCAGAAAAACAGTGAGCTTTACTTTGAGTACCTCGACTGTCAACGCGATTCCTTTCGGTGGCGGGTCTTCGCTGACCGCCTCTCATCTCTTTTCCAGGATCTCTTAAAGATCTGGTGGCCCTGGAGGTTGAGGGCCCGGCCTGCGGCGTGACAAGCGAGCTGCTCACGCCACCGCCCTCTAATGCGGGGTCACCTCTGCACTGCGGCTCCTTCCCCCACTGCAGCAGTGACTCTGAGCCCAGCAGCCCTTTTGGAGGGGTAAACAGGCGCTAATGCTAATGCTAACGCTGACGCCGACTTATTTAGCTGATAAAGACTCTTAGGTCGTTCTCAGGTAAACTGCAGTGATGTTGCTGTGTTCACCATGATGGGCTTCTCCCTCTCCCTCTGTTCTCCTCCCATTCAGCTGGTGCTTAAGCAGCCGAAGGTCTCCCGGCGTGATGTGGCCATGATGGATCGTTCTCGCGTAGCTCTCTGCATCTTCACCTTCCTCTTCCTCTCCCTGAATCCAATGGGGTCCTTGCTGAGCAGGGGAATGGGTGGCACGGGTACTGCGAGCACCACAGGGCACACAGGGGCCAGTGGATCAGGGCGTACCATCATGAGTGTGAAAAATGGAGGTACTGAGCTCACCCTAGCTAGTAATGCGGGGGAGGGGGGGTACTTCACCTGGTGGCAAAGGCCAATGACAGATGCTAAGTGAAAGCTGGTTCAAGGTTTAAACCAGTGTAAATATCTCGCTGTATAAAAGAATGGTGTATGATCTCTTTTTAAAGGGTGAATAATTAAAGGAATAATAACAAAATGTGATTTATTTGATTTGATTGATTTATTGATAAATAAATCTATCATGATGCAGTATCAAAATGAAAAGAATGGAAAATGTTGGCATTTGCATGTTATGTACAAGCTATCAATATTTTTTTTATGGTAGTTGTGCTTTCGTGCACTTCTGAAATTTGCCGATGATAAAAATGTGAAATTGTACAATCACTTGCAAACAGATGTCTTGTCTTTTATGATGTCATTGTGTGCTGTGGCCACTAGGGAATGCGGAGGCGGCGGTATGGCTGCACCCCGCGGCCCCGGTCCTCTCCACTTGGTTCCTGAACGGCCTGCTGGTGGCTGCCGTCCTGGTGTGGCTGCTGGTGTACGGGGAACCGCTGACCAGGCCGCACTCCAGTTCATCCGTCCTGTTCTTGAAGCACTACAAGCAGGCCAACGAGGGCCTCACCAAGGTGGGCGGTGCAGCTAGGGGGTCTTTATGGTCGCTGTTCCTGGGTGACAGCTGGTGTGCAATCAGGATATCCAGTATGAGGAACGTAATACAGTGTAATTAGTAAACAAATTAACTTCATTCACATGCTTCAGTGAATCTGACACTGAGTCTCTGAAGAATGTGTGCTACTTGTACATTATTTTGATCAAGAGAAGTTAGACAGGCAGACTAAGTTGCATATACTGCTGATTTACTCTGAACCGGCTCCTTCCATAAAAATACAGTTATCACAAATGTATGATTATTTCCTTTACATCCTGCTTAGCTGGTTGAATGAAGTAGACGTTTTAGATGCAGGGTTTTAGCAGATCAGTTCAGCAGTGGGTAACCCTGTGGATTGTGGTCATTTTTTGAAACATTCACAGATGACAGCCCTTGGGGTATAAAATTTAAGGTTTTTAAGATTTTTTTCTTAGTGAGAAAAGCTATTTTTATGTAATAATATTGTGGATACAATTCCGACATTCGATTTATATTAATTTCATCTTGAAATTAATGTAATAATGCATTTAATACAATACATATATAGTTGTGATCAGAAGTGCAAAATACACTTATCATAAACATGTTTTTTCTAGCAGTTTTTGGGCTTCCAATGATTTGTAGAACTGTTAATTTTCTTTGGTAGAATGATTATACAGCACACAAGTTCACAAAAAAAAATACCAATTTGATGCGCAAGTTTGAATTTATTATTGTTTTTATGAGACCAACACAGAGTCAAAATCATGAATGCAGGGTAAAACATATACATACAGCACCCGCAGTATTTGTTAGTGTCCCTTAGCACGTTTCAAGTCAATCAGACATTTTTAGCAGCCATCTAGAAACCTCTGGCGGAATTCTGGTTGGATATTTGACCACTCTTCTTGGTAGAATTGATAGAGTTCAACCAAATTCATTGGGTGTCTCGCACAGACCCAACCTTTACCACATATTTTCCATGGGGTTGGGGTCAGGACTTTGTGAAGGTCTTTCCAAACACTTAACGTTTAGATACAGCCATTCGAAAACCAAATCTGAGGTATGTTTACTGTCATTGTCCTACTGGGACAGCCGATTGAGTCGAAGTTTCAACCTTCTACCTGATGATTTGAGATTATGTTGAAGAATTCTAAAGTAATCATCACTCTTTCATTATTCCATTATTTCATCTCCTTTGTGCAGTGCACCAGTTCCACTACCTGTAATACAGCTGTACAGCATGAAGCTCCTGCCACCAAGCTTAACAGTAACAGTTGATACAGTCTCCTTGAGGTTCAATGCCTCATCTTTTCCCCTCCAAACATACGTCTGGTGATTGTGGACGAACAACTCATCTGACTTGCTTGACTGTGGAGAGACATTGACATTGATGTTCCAGCAGCTTCCAGTGCATGGCAGATTTCTACCTTGGTGGGTCTTGGGTTGCATCTGACCATCCAGACTGATTTCCTCTCAGCTGAGGGTGACAGTTTTGGTTTTCTTCCAGACCTTGGCAAAGTGACTACTGCTCCATATGACTTACACCTACAGACAATTGTTGGAACTGATGATCTTGGATTCTGAAGATGTTTAGAGATTATTCCAAGAGACATTCCTGACATGAGCAAGTCTACAGTTCCCTTTTTCAGATCTGCTCTGAGCACCTTGAACTTCCCCATTGTGTCAATCCAACAAATTATGTCAAATGAGCCCATTTTAGGTTTGCTCAGAGAAGCCAGTCAACCGCGGTCGCTAACAGGCAGTTAAGAGGCCTTGGCACCAAGTTAATTGACTGTCAGCAATTAACTATCTAAGTAGATGTATGCAGATTTTGCAGATGTTGTAGAAATCAATGGAAGCCCTGAACTGCTGTGACAAATCTTTATATGATGATTGTATGTAAACGTTTAACCTCGACTGTACATAGTGAAAAGATTACACGAGTTTGCAGATGTCAGCTAAGGTCAGCGGCTGTTCAGTTTTTGGATTGCACGCCTGGTGTTATGACACAGCGTCTTTGTTAATCCGGCAGAATGTTACGGAACTCAAATCACTAAGCTAATTTTACAGGACATTTGGCACATACCGCGCTCTGGACATCGACTGCTGGCGTGACTGGTAATAACTCCCCCCCCATTAGAAAAGCAGGGACAAATTGAGTCACTTCTGAAAGAATTGCAAAACTTCAGAAGCCTTAGATTTGCGCGGCTGCACTAAGATACTGAATTTATCTTGTTACTCCTATTATTATTGTGTCAGATTTTCTAAAGGGCAGCTCGGCATGTACAGTGTTTATTCTGTCTTTCTGAAAATCCGTCAGGCAGCGTGTTTATATTGTAACTATATCCTAGTTATGAGTTATATCCTAGTGTATGTCTGGTTCTGGGAGATGCCTCTTTGTGACATTGTTTCTGCAGGCATATATTATCCTTTCCAGCTGTCTTTTCATTTTCTTGGGTTTTATTTCCCATTTTCGCCGTCCCTCCTCCCCAGGGAGACTTCACCCGGGCCTCACAAAACTTTCAGACCTGCCTGGAGGTTCTGGGGCGCCCCCTGCCCGTGTCTCGGCTGGACCTGCTGTGTGGCGTCCTCTGGGCGGGACTGAGGCTGGGCCTGCAGTGGCTGTGGGTGGGCCGCTGGTTGGCGGGGAAGGCGGGCAGCCTTTGGCCGGACCCCCCCTCGCAGAGCGACGGCCGTGCCAGCTGCGCCAGCGCTGCGCTGGTTTACCATCGGCTGCACCAGCTGCACGTGATGGGTATGAAGGGCCTCTGATAATCAGCACTGGCAAACACAAGTAGCTGTAGCGCAGTGTACAGTGTGGCGCAGTAGCTTGGGATGCTGTGCTTGTGGTCACGAAGTCACTATTTCCAATCCCAGGCTCAGCAGAGTGATTTCACCGTTGTGTCTGTAAGCGAGGCCCTTAACTACTGATCTTGCTCAGAAAAAAATCTAACTTTTATCCAATTATAAAAGCATATAATAATAATAAGGATAAAAGCATCTAGCAAATAAATAGAATGCAATAAGCAATGAATTTTTACACTGCTTGAAGTTCCTTTTCTTCCTTACTAAGTGTCTAATAAACGATAATAAATAAATAAAATGAAGCTTTATTAGCTTGTTAGTGTAGCTGAATGTGAAGCGCCTCTGTGTAAACAGCCTGTCCCCGTCACACCTTTTGTGTAACTGCTCGTCTGGCCTTCTAGGAAAGCTAGGAGGTGGCAGCCTCTCTGGCCTGCACGCAGCCCTGAGCGCAGTGAACCTGGCCGAGTGCTCGGGGGACAGGCTGACTGCAGCCACGCTGGCCCGGATCCACGTCTGTGCCGCGCTGGGAGTCAAGGCCAGCCTGCCACGGGGGCTGCGCTTCGCCGCCGTGAGTGTGGGCTCTGTGTGACCCCCCCACCCCCACCCCTTCCGCCGTGTGCTCGCTCAGCCTGCAGCCAGAGGCTATTAAAGGCCACTGCACAGTTAAAGCTCTTGTCCTGACTGTAGGTCGCATGGTGTTAGCGTGGCTGGCAGTTAATTAGCATCTAGTGAGGTGACACGCGCAGCACAATACACTTGAATCAGCGCGGCATTTTATAAATAGCCACGTTATTATTTAATAAGCACCACCTTTAAAGCTGACAGTAATCTGACGGCTTTGTCTGAGGTGTGCTTCCATTCGTGTGGCCTGGTAATATGCAGTGTCACAGCTACATATGGCCTACGTACCAAGTACATGTCACGTGACCTGCCCCCTGCCCCCTGCCCCCATGCAGCGGGTGTTCCTGAGCAGTGCGCGGCGCGTCTGCCTGGCCCCTGGCTCCGGCGTCCCCCCAGCCATGCGCTGGCTCGCTCACCCCCTGGGTCACCGCTTCTTCATGGACGGGCAGTGGACTGTGCATGACTCTCCGAGGGACAGCGTCTACAGCCAGGCCAGGAGCAGAGGTCCGACGGCGGCCTCCTCCTCTCTAACATACCTCTACGTAAACTGTTCAGTGATTGTGCACGCAGTGCCAGACAGAAAGATAATCAGTTAATCAGCTTCCAGATTTGTAATTTAAGCAGTTCAGTGCCAGATCAGTAATAATATATGCCTGTTTGCCTTTGCATAGCATATAATTACGAATGATAAATTATGCAATAATAACTAATAGTACAAACTACTAAGATACAATTAGAAAATCTTAATTATAGATCAATAATATATCATTACAAATTGATAATTACAAATTAATAACATAAACTTAGTAACAGAGAGAATGTTTGGGAGTGGGTGTACTGGATTTCAGCCCTGAGTCCCAGCTTGAGCTGTGCTGCTGTGCTCTCTGCAGTGGAGCCCCTGGCCCAGGTGACACAGGCATTCCGGGAGCACCTTCTGGAGAAGGCCCTGCTGTGTGTGCTCTCCCCGCCGAAGGAGAAGACCCTCGGGGAGGGAGAGGGGTGGGACTCCGTGTCGCTGCTGTGCCAGCAAACAACGGCAGACCATTAACCTGCCTGTTAATCGGAAGCCATAAAGATCCTTTATGGCTGCACTGGGCTGATGTCACCCCTCCGAGAACTGGGCTGCTCTCACCTGGCCGTCTCATTCGCCAAGCTCTCGCTTACATGTGTACTGTGGGCAGCAGGCAGCATATTTAGCTCCTTAGGACCGGGGTGTGCGTGTGCCCCCGGGAATTCAGGGCTAGAGCCGTGTGAGTGGATATCGCTGTGTGAGTTATGCTTGGACTAAATCACAGGCTAAGCACCTGAAACAGCTAAAACGTTCAAGGTATGATGAGACGAGATAATATAACTCGCTACTGTGCCAAGGCATAGCCCTCACTGTGCAGCAGAGCTGAAATATATAATAAAGAATGCAAATATCAAGACAAAAGGGATAAGAAGATGTAACTAAAGTGGGAATGAGCATGTGCACAGTATAAAACCACCAGAATACAGAATGCTGTATATAATACTGGATACTGTAAATATGCTATATATGTTTATACAACCCTGAAAAAAATTAATAGACCATGCTAAATTTTTGTAAATCTGCATTGTCAGATCTTGGTTTTATCCTGGTTTTGGGGGCTGAAGGCTACACTGAGTGGCAGGCTGCTTCCAGGCTCAAAGTTTCTAAAACTGCAATATACAAGATAGAGGTAAAGCAGGAAACACTGGGAACGAGCAGAAATAAGCCACGTTAAAAGCAGAAGTGACTCTCTAATGCCAGACATGATGGTCAACTTATCCAACAGGGCCTCATGAATCAGAGGATGACATCAGGTGACCTTCTAAACAAAAAGGGAAACATTAAGTGCAGGTGTGAAGTGCACTGCTAGGACAGTTCATAACAGACTCCTACAAGCAGGACTGAAGACCCATAAAGCAAGAAGCCCTTAATTAATGAGAAGCAGGAAGAGCCATGCTGGAGTTTGCAAAAAAAAATTATATTACACATGTGCGTAGCTATAACTTGAGAAATGAGTGAACCTAGAAATTTTGCTGTGGTCTCTTAATTTTTTCCAGAGCGGTATACTGTACAGTATATATTTCCAGTATATACATCAGTACATTATTGTTATTATTATTACTCACAGGGAGTATTATTACTCACAGGGAGTATTGCCAGGCTCTGGAGTACCTCCAGCTGCTCATCAGCTTCTCAGACGCTGAGGCCTCCACGCAGTCTGTGGCCCCGGGGTCTGGCCTGGCAGCAGTCACTGGTTGGTAAAAGAACTCAGAGATCCCCCTGCTCCAGTAGGATCTCCGTTCAGTCCCAGTGGCTGCATTAAGAGGCAAAGCCGGCCCATTCTCACGTGTCCTGTCTGTGCTGATGTCACAGGATGCGACATCCACTCCAAATGGTGGGCCTCTATGATGGTGGTCATGATCAGTTGGCTCCAAGGAGACAAAGATGCTGCGGAGAGATTCTGTGCAGCTGTGGAGCACTTGCCTGTGAGCTTACGGGCACAGGAGTGAGCAACGCACTACCCTCACACTCACACACACACACACACACACACACACACACACACACACACACACACAAAGGTTTGTAATTATATATTTGTGGGGACTCTCCATTCATTTCTATTGGGAGAACTCTAATCCCAGCATGACGATCTTAACCTCCCCCATCCCTAACCCTAACCAAAGTAACCAAACAAAATACAAGCCATTTGGCATTTTTAGTTTTTCGATTCCATTCACAAATTTTTATTAAATTTAGGTTATCCTTGTAGGGACTAGCGGATCAGTTGGCTAAGTTTAATACATTTTTCCCAAAGTGGGGTGGGGCCCCTGATTTTGCTGGACGGGGCCCCTGATGTTTGTCGGGGCCTTTGGCTGTAGCCTATTATAGCCGTGGATTAATCTGCATCTGGTTTTGGTGACAGAAGCACACAGAGGGAACTCATACAACTCACCTTCCCTAATAAATGCCACTTATCCTCTCGTACGCGTGCCGCCGAATACTGACGCAGATTCTGTCCTGTCAGGAACCCCCTGCCCAGAGCCGCCCACTACACATTCAGGGCGATACAGGCCATCCAGGGCCAAAGGGAGAACTGGCAGCTGAGCCTGGGCTACAGTGAGAGGGCCAGCGGCCTCCTGAAGGACAGCCTGAGCCGGGACCCCCCCAGCCGCCCCGGGGTCATCGACAAGGTGCCCTTCCTTTCACCCTCCCGCCACTTTTTCTGTTGTAGCACCCTGGGCTCCTTGAACGGTGCTGTGGTGCATTGTGGTTGCATTGCATGTGTGAGCGCTGTTATGCAATGCTGCTTCAGTGCAACGCAGAGCCGGGTCACGCCATGCCATCGTCCCCGGCCTGCGACCCCGCCGTGGCATGAGGTTCACCACGGGTCACTGTCCCCGACAGGTGTGAATCTCATTTTTTCCGTCTACTACTTGTATCACTCTACATAAGCACAGAGCTTAAAAAGCCTTATGCACTCAGAATAAATACATTACAATTGGATTAATATTTTTAGATTTTCAAATACAATATTTTAAAGATATCTTATATGAAGGAATCACCTTGCATCCTGCCCCGTCTTGCAGGTTGTTTTAGTTCTGTTAAACATTCTGCTGGGTAGACTGGGTGTCTTGCCCGGCTCGGCCGTACGCAACCTTGGCCGCGCGTCCTGCTGCCTTCGGTGTCACGTCTGTCCCCAAGGGGAGCAATGCAAAGTCATGTATCATTCCTCGTCCTGGCCCAGCCACAATGTGCCGCCCTATTTAACAGCATAAAATAGTACGCTGAGCCACAGGGTTGCTTCAGACCTGTTCTGGGTTGATCTGGATTGTGCTCAGTGCAGATAGACCCACGTATGCACGCTTATGTTTGTTGTGTAATTCCTTAAGGCATTATGCCGTGCAGTGCTGACAGCATTCAGGGTAATCGCCATCTTTACTCATGCAGGCTGGCTCACCTGCCTTCTCTTTATTAATTTTAGCCATGTCTACGCTACACGTATGCTGCCGCAGTGATTAATTATGGTGTGTCGCGCTGGTATGAATGCGACATATTTTAGATTACTCTGCGGGGAAGGCTGACTGGCTGCAACACATATGTGGTAAGTGGTGCATTAAAAGTATAAAGTAAACAAACTCAAACTTAATTAAAGTGAGTGCAGGGGAGACGGCCTGTGGGAGTATGACTGGGGTTTACTTTGGAGTACTTCATTTGTTCTGTTACCCAGCAACAGTGACTTTGCTGAGGATTCTCCCGGCAACATTTTTATTGATCCCCAGTTCCTTAACCACGACACTCTGCTGTCCAGCTACTGCAGGTGCTGCTGTGTGACCTCCTCCTGGTCACGCGTTCCACCGTGTGGCACCGTCAGCAAGGTGGTCCCCTGCTGGCCCCTGCCCAGCAGCTTCACGGCTTTCAGCAGGACCTGAGCTCCCTGAGGAAGCTGGTGCAGAGCTTTAGGCCGGGCACACGCAGGGTGAGGGCACCAGATGCGGGGGAGGGAAGTGTGCACAGCGTGAGGCATGAGGCAGCTGAACCGTAAACTGAGCCGCGCCTTAAATATTGCATGCGGCCATCAAAGTTTAACCTAATTCCTTGAGTGCACATTACATTGACTGTTTGTACGACGTGGAGGGAATGAAATATGGGGGGGGGGGGGGCATTGTGGGCACGTCTGGATGGTAACATAAAGCCATAAAAGTGTGATATTGCTAGGGTGCCCACAACAAAAAAAGGGGGGGGGGAGGACACGTCCTCTAGCAACATTCCGGGCATCGACCTGCTGATCCAGCAGCCTGATCTACCTGCAGCTGTTCCTGCACGAGGCCACAGCCAGGCTGATGGCGGGATCCAGTCCCGCAAGCGGCCAGCAGCTCCTGGGCCTCTGCCTGCGGCGCCGGACCACGTCAGCCAGCATGTCAGGTGACCCGACGCCTGCCCACTTCCCGCCTGTCTGTCAGTCTCATGCAGCAATCCACCGAGACCAAGGGGATGCCGACAGGAAGTGATATATTAGGATTCAACACTGTTTTTCCGCATGAAGTGCCATCTTTTGGTGTATCTTGGGGGTCACTTGCGAATGTCTCAGGTGAACCTTGAGATCTGGTGAATTTTCAGGGGGGTATATTCTCATCCTACAAGATCTCATTCCCACAACTGGGCCTGCCTGGAATTTTTACAAATGACCCAAAAACGACATGCAAGTTGCTTCATTAGTGGAGGCAGTCACTGTCTTTCATATCCCTCATTTGCTGAAATGTTTCCTAAGTTTTGGTAGTTAGTCAAACTTTATAATGTATAATATTGTATTGTCTATTACAAATACTATTTAATATTGTATTCCTCATTTGAATAACACTGTTTCATTCTGCTTCTCATAATTATTAGTATATTAATGCTATTCCCTAATTAAGTGTTTCTCAGGCCAGTCCTGGGACCCCCCCCAGACAGGCCACATTCTTACTCCTTCCCAGCTCCAAGCACACCTGTACTAGGTCCATACCCAGAAATAAATTTCATGGGGGGAGATTCTGATACATTTCAAATTTAATAACTGGATGCATGTCCAATCAGTAACAAAGAACATTTGGGCTTCAAACTCGTTATTTTACTATGCTTGTGTGCCTGACCTGTAGCCAGTATTTTGTGCCCTTGATTGCTTGATTGCTTTGGTTCAGTTGTGCTGGGAGAGGGCAGAAACATGGACCGTCTGCCGCTCCCCAGGGACTGGTCTGAGACTCACTGCTATGATTGGTGCAGTATTCACGTTTATCATGTTGCACTCATCCTTCCTGTGGTATCCTTGCTGCTTGGCGCCTCTCGATTCATACATGCCATACTCACGCTTATGGAGCTCTACTCCATTTACGCTGATGCTCTCTTGCGTCTCTGCTGCAATATTCCCTCCCCGTGACCCGGCTGGGGTCTCTGCAGTGGAGAGCCGAGCGAGGCCACGCCCCCGACAGTGGGCCAAGGCCGTGACACTGCTGCGCCGCTACCTGCCCTCCTGCTTGCTGTCCCCTGTCACCCCCACGTAGCCCATGCTGAACCTGAACCATCACACCCAAGCCGACTCCCGGGGGGGGGTTCCCAGCCCCCTCTCATTTTATGCAGCTACCACTAAGCACATATATTTATAATTGTGTAAATGATATAAATTTAAAGAATGGAAAAAGAATGCTGTTTTAAATGTAATGTACATTGTCCTGAAATGAATTATGATATGTGATCCTAAGGATAATGGAAATTTTAAAAAACACAACGTGTGACTTAAAAGAACTACCATTAAAAACATCCAGTCTTATTTTCTCTTACAATTCATTTGCCATTTTTGATAAACTCATTGCAGTGACAGCATTTTGCCACTGTGTGGTGCATGAAAGCTTGTAGTCAAGAAGAGAGAGGGGGGGATTTCACCTTATCCTGTGTTTTTGCTGCAGGGGATAATCTGTGTATCAGCCTGATGCACATTTGAAAATAGTGATTTATGTTTGCAGTCTGGAAACACGTAGAACTGGGGATTTGACTTAAGAGGTTTGGATCACTGTTAGTGAAACCTGTTTAGTCCCACATTCACCTGTCATCGGTGCTATCTCTCTGAAATGAAATGAGTTCATATCGGTTGCTTTTAATTTTATAAAGCTTTCACTTGAAGAGATTTCATTTTTGTGCAAGATAGAGCCTGATGTATTTAATTTCCCTATCTGCACAAAAGGAGTGTTAGATAGGTGATTTCCAGCAATTAAAAAATAAATAGAGATAGAGGTTATATATTCTAAGTGTTTATCTGTGCAATACAGCTGTTTTTCTTGAAAACTTGTTGCAATTATTGGAGGGTTAAGTATTACCAAAATAGGGCACTTCTGTTATTGCTACAATATTAAAACGTAATATCAGGCTGAGTTTACATTACACAGTATTGTGCCCAAAGCACAGCTGTACAAATCAGTATTTTTTCTTGTATAGTTTGGATTTTCACCATTTTGATAACTCAGATTTTATTTAGTGGTGCATAGTTTTATAAGAAAGTTCCTACCAATGATTTAACAGGAAATTACAGTATATTTTTATAGAGGGAATTAAAGAATATTGGAGAAGAACTGGAAATTTTTCATACAAAGGTGTAATACTCTTGAAAAACAAAAGTACAACTGCTATATGAAATTGTAAACAACAAATAAATTATGAAACTAAATTTTTATGGTAACTGAGAAAAAATAAATTTTATCCAGTTGGCTTCTTTGATATCTTTACCATGTAGATATGAATGGAAATACTGTTTTTTAACATGTGGAAACAAATCTTTTTCTTTGCTGGATGAAGTTGTTGTTTTGAGAATAAACCATTAATTCAGGTTTACATGTAAATAACTCAGTAAAAAGAGAACATTTGTACATAATTATTGTGTTATCTTTTTTTTACAGAACTCTGGCGATGAATGAATATTGAATATGATAAAAGGAAACGTTTGCCTGAAATAACAGCATGCACGCAATACGCATTTCAAACATTCAAAAAGTCACTTTAATTAATTATTTTAATATTTTTATAAGCAATGACATTCATTTTATAGAAAATAAATATCTCTAATAAATACTATAAACAAGTATTTAAGTACATCACATTTTAAAAGAAACCAGCATAAAATAATTATATACAACATTAAATTATTGAGATGAAGTACAAATTACTGGTCGCTTATGATGAAAGTTGAGTATTCTTCTGTTTTTACTGAAATTATGTAATATATTAAGGTTAACAGGCAAGTTTTTTCCACTTACATAGTAAAATGTGAGGTCTGAGGAAGGAAGAAAAACAACACTGATATCTGACTGAGCAAAAATTGTACGATATTCATTTGAACTTTATGCGGTGCAGAGTAGCTAAGAAGTGTGCAAAATTCTGTACTTCATTCCTTGAGCTAAATTAGTACAATCTTTGAGACACTGTGAGCAGAGAGATGAATACTTAGGTGAACTGGCTGGAAAAGATCAATACTATGGTCATATAAAACTTGATTGCCATGTGACCATTTATTTTATTACAGATTTCTGAAAGCACATTAAAAATATATATATATAGGAAGAAGTTTTATAAATACATCCATCAATCCACCTTGCTCACAGTTACGACACAACTCGAGTATGAATGTTTTTAGATATTTAAGTATTTAAAATTTCATGTTATTTTTTAACAGTGGGTTGCTTGAGCAAGGATTGCTTAGTTGCTTAGTACAGAATGAAAACCAAACCATTTGAGAAACATGAATAAAAAGCGGTAGATTTCGACTTGGAAGTATCGGAACATATGATAATGCAAAATGACTTCAGCTGAGTTCTGTTTTTTTCGTCGATATCCTCCGAAGGAAAGTCACCCACGTTCCGTTTAAATTAAATGCGGCGGAGTGAATGAGTGCCGAAAGTATTCACCCCTAATGGACACCAGGAAAGAAGAGGCTAGCAGTGGCTTTCCTCTGGGGGCATTAGTCTGCAGCTGGCCTCAGCCAGGGCTGCTGTTTGTGCCGCTCTGCTGCAGGAGCTGGTATCCTGGCATTCAGCGGCACCCTGTAATCCATCCTGGCCCGTCTGGGCGTGTGTCCTCTCCATGCCCCGCTCTGGAGATCCTCCTAAATCCCACTGCCGTTTCTCAGAGACTCTGGGAAGAGAGCGACCCAGATGTATTTGGGTGAGGAGCTGCTGTCGGCCAACACTCAGGCTGACCCCAGCCAGCACGGAGAAGCAGGCCAGTTAAAGGCACGCCCTTCAGGGTCTGTGACACGGAAGCGGTGGGGGGGGGGCTGCGGAGCGTTAAAGAGCAACGCGTGCAGAGCTCATCCTCGCTGTTCCTGCTCACCGTGCAAATCAATACAGGGGCACTGCGGCTGCTTTAAGTGGCCTGCCTCGTCAGCCTGGGTCACTGTGCAAAAGGAGAAATATCAATGATTCTCTGCCCTTTTTCCACCATGCAGCCAAGTCTGAGACTCTACCCTAGGGTTTCATCCGCAGCTTTCTCTCTGTCTCCTTTTTGCCCTCACAGACATGAAGGAATCAAGGTTAATGTAAGACCACCGGCCTGAAGTAACACAAGCAGGTCGCACAGCGTTCACTCTCCCCATAAATAAGTAAATTCACAAGAGAGGAAAGACTGCGTCCCTCTGGCTCCCTGCATTATCTCCGCGGAGCCCTAGATGGGGGCACTACCCGTTTTATTAAGGCGGTGGAGTGGCATTGCAGAGAGCAGCCTTCAGATCCCAGAGTTAGTGAATCACTTTGATGTGCGCTCTGCCTGCTCTGAGATCTCATTACGTGGGAGGCAGTAGGGGGAGGCTGTATTGATCAGCAGCCAAGTCCTCCTCGCTGTCAGTCTGTGGAGAATACGACGTGGTGCTTCACACACAGCTGGCTGCTGGTCCCCCTGAAAGCCCAGCCTCTACACTGGTTCTGAACTTCCGCCCTTTTTGTCTTCCGCGCGTCTACCTGTCTAAGACGGGGCGGATGACCCAAGAAAGCTGAGATTGATTACTCCACCGCTACGTGACTTCCTTCTGATGGGTCACTTTTTGCATTTGGTGGCATTATGATTGTGGGGGGGGTTCTCAAAATATGTCACACTGGAGCCCCGGGCAGAATGTTGGTGGATTGCTAAGGCAAGGGTACGAGGCACTAGGTGAGAGTCAGGTCATCTGTAACTAGGTGTTTACTTAAACATGTACTGATTGTCTAATTGTTCACAATGCAGTGTTTGTTGGAATAAAGAGAGAAAAATAAAGGGAACTGCACTTCAGTGGTAAACTACAAAAGCATGTCAAACTGGAAAAAAAACTGTAGGGGGTGGGTGAGATTTGTGCATACATGACAAAAGCCATTTACCTGGTGATTTGTACATCTCAATGACAAGCTTTCTTCTTCCAGCCAGCAACCTGTAATGATAAGAGGGTTAAGTCAGCTGGAGAGAGTAAGGATGGAGGACGGGATCATCAGCGCTACTCTACATTCTCCTTGATGTCAAGTCGAGGCTTTGATGATTATTCTGATGATGAGAAGAGAGTTTTATCCAAAGAAACTTAACACATTGTACCATTTTGCACATTATCCCGAATGAGGTTAAGTGTCTTTCGTCTAGTGCAGCAAGATCCATATGGCACTCTGGATAGCAAGTGCGGTTCATAATCCTTAATCTGTCAGTAGAGGAGCCTGTGTTCTACATATGCTTCCTCAGTGTTTTAATTAACCAGAGCAAGGGATGACTGGAAGCACTGATAACTTAAATGGGTACGGGCACATACAGAACTCCTACCAATCTCTTTGGCACAGAAATAGTGGAAGTTCTGAGGACAGCCTTCATAGGAGCATCTGATTGATGCGCCCATGTCTTGGCACACTGAACAGCTCTGCACAAGGAGGAAAACAGGATTAAAAACTGTCAGTTAAAAAAAAAAAAAAACGCATAGCCAGGTTATTATAGGAGTGATTTAGGAGCAAAACCAGTTGCAGGATTAAAACTAACCCAGATACATTTCACCTGTTAATATAACATTCAAAGCCTTGTAGTTTTCGGCCTGCATAGATCACATTGTGCCTAATGCCTCCCATCTGAATACTTCTCAGTGTCAGCTATGTACTGCCGGTGTCATGCGGACCGACTCACCGTCGCAGCTGCGGCACGTGCAGCCTCCCTCACGCCGTAAAGTTTTCCAGACACCAGGAAAACCCCGCCGGTCCAAACAGCACAGGCCTCATGGAGCCAGTGCTCCCTGGACTCCGCTTCCAGTTCAGCTCCCTGCAGTGCAGTTCTGCTGCTTTCATGCAGTGTTATGGGACGAGTCCCGTCCTCCCCAGCCCTTCTCTCAGAACCCTGAAGCTGCTGCAGCCTTTTGTACCTCTCCAAGAATTTTGGCCGCGCGACGCCCTCAACAGAAGCTCTCTCCGCACCTCTCAGTTGTACTGGGTTGCCTCCACAACTGCTCCGCCCTGATAGACTCCTACCTCCCTCCCTCTTCAGAGCTCCTGTGTGCTCCACATTGCAGTTCATTATCACTTTATCCTCACTGGACAGCTGTCTGTATTTAAAAGACAAGGTTTTCCTTGGTATGCTGTCCTCGGGGTAATATGGCCCACACAAGTCCCCGAGCTCCTTGTAGTTTGTCGGTTTTCCACAAAGACAGCAAGTGAGACTGCGGTCAATCAGGTTTTTGTTCACCAAGGGACCCTGCAGCATGACTGAAGAGTCCGGTATCGCCTTGGAAACTGTAGCTGCGTCCTGGATTTTCTTTCTTCTGGCCTGAAAGAGCAGATGTTCCTCCTCAGGCCCGTTGATGACGGTACATACAGAGGCAAAATGTGCCATTTTGTCAACATGCACATACGGACTGAATAAAGGCAGGGTCTCGTTTTTGGGAAGTTTGCACAATAAATAGTTTATAGTGTACTCTAGTTGCTCTTCCATCGCTAATAAAGTATCCTGGCCTCTGTCTGTAGCCTTAAATCTGCGGCCATTCTTTGTAACCTTGCCGTGATTGAAGTACTTGTCAGTTGTCCTTTTGGATACTGCTTTATGTGACACACTGCCTTGCTTATCCAATGCTGTAACTCGTGCCTTCCTCTGGGACGGAAATCCATGTTTGCCCGGCACACGCGACTTGGGAGAAGCCTGAGAGCTTCCCAGCCGTTCCTCCCTGTCCTCTGAGGGTGCTATGGGCAGCGGTTCCTGCTTTGTGGCTGTGGTGCTCACCTGGGAAGCGTGGCTCTTCCTTCTGCTTCTTCTCTGCTTCAAATGCATTTCATGATTGTTCTTGATGGCCCTTTGCTTGGCTATTCTCTGTGTACTGATGAAGGCGCTCTGTGTTTCCAAGGCCAAATCAGGCTGGTTGCTGCACTCCTGGGATCCCTCTTTCTTTATAGCATCAGCATCTTTCAGGCATGTTGTGTTTTCTAACACCATGGTGCTCTTTGCAAGTCCACCATCCTTGTGCACCAACTCTTTGTCCTCTGCTGGCTTTACTTGTTCCAAAACGTCCTCTATGATCTTTTTTGGCAAATTCTCAGCTATGTTGTCAAAATGAGTGTTTAGGCTATGCTTTTTTGTGCCCAATGATGTCATTTTCTGAACCATGGCTTCATATTTTAGCCCTCTGCCTTTCCTTGGGGGCAGATACTTTGTCTTGACAGGGTACTGGGCAGGCAAAGAAATATCGTTAACATTAACAGGGGAGGGATCTTTCGTAAGAAAACTGTTCAAAGGTAATGTGAAAATCTCATCTCGCTTTAACCTCTTTTTGGGACTCTTAACCACCAATAAGTTGGTTTTTAAAGGAAGTTTGTCAAACTTGCTTCCTTTTATCATCCTCTGTTTTTTCATAGGAACCATAGACTGGCAGCTGGATTTCCTCTTAGCGGCAGATTCACTCTTCTCATTTGGTTTGCTAATCAATGATCTATAGACATTTTTCCGGTGTACAGAAGCAAGGGTTTGTTTGGGGCTGTCGCAGCACTGTTCTTTCAACAATGTTGTCTCCTGCTTCTTCATTTCTTTAATCGTTTTAGGTAGAATGCACATGGTCTTCTTCTCCATTCCTTTTTCTTTCACTGGGTTCTCCTGTGCTTGTTTTCTGGATCTTAGTACCATAGATTTTTGGTCTTTAACAACTGACGTTAAACTCAAACCGGTTTCCTGGTTTTCATCTTGGTTCATGATCTCACTCAAACCCTTCCTACTTGTGATTGCAGTTTTGTGGTCTCTCAGCCTTTTCCAGTCAGTTTTAGTTATCAAGCCCTTGGTAGGACCTACAGAGTCCTCACTGTCAAACTGCAGATGTAGCTTTGGGCCACGTTTTTTCAAATGGGGGCATGAACTAGATGCAGCCATTGCAGTGAAAGAACGAGTGCACATCCTGGAAGGGAAGTTCTCTGCTGAAATATTGCATGTCTGGGAGAAGAGGTCTTTGTGAACAGCCCGTCTTTGTTCTGCTAAAACTGTTGTTTTAGTGGGTGCCATATTGATTTCCTGAGGAGATTCTGGAACTTCCTTTTCACCCATATTTGAAAGCCCTGTGACTACAGTACTTGCATGAATTAGTATTCGAGATTGGCGTCGCCTTCCTCGCACATGCCGTCTGCTAAATGCTGTAAGATTTGCAGATGGGGCCATTGGCTCTGACTCGGTTGAAGATGTCACTGCACTCACACAGCTCATCTCAGGATCAACCTCTTCATCACCTTTCTTTGGGGAAGGTGGGGTGTCAGCCCAGGAAGGTGCTGAGTGTATTATTGACTTTCCTGGCAGCTGAGGAGAGTCAGGCTCCAGTTCCACAGCATCCCGTCGATCAATGTGGTCCCTTGCTTGGGGGAGGAGTGATGCTTCTTCATTAAACACCGAGAAGCCTGCCTTCACATGATGTGTCAGAGGTGCAATGTCACGTGAGACTGAGCTTCTTTCTGGGTTTGTGAAAGGCGTGTCTCGCTCATCTACTTCTTTACTAACTTGAGACTTGTCTCTTTGCTCCTCAGTGGGGCTGCACAGCTCTTTAGGTTGCAACCATGTTCTATTACTGATGCTCTCGTCAGAGTATGGTAAACTCTCCTTTTGCTCTCTAAGTACACTGGTTTCCCTGGGACGAATAGATTCCTGCTCCTCAAGTGTTTTTTCTTTTGTGAGTATTGAAAAACCGTCTCCCAAAAGCTCACCCATGGTGTTAAAATACGGAGACTTAGAAGTACTGTCTTTTAAGGCTACAGTCTCGTCTTTCCATGCCAATGGCATGCTTTTCTTATCGGAATGAGAATCAGAGCTCTTATCTCTATTACTGCTTGCACGTGATACTGCACAGGACTTTGCAGTATTATCCTCCTCTGTAGTACACCCTTGTTCCATCTCATAGCCTATTTGTTCTTCAATATCACTGGGATATGTTTTTCCCGTCAATACTTGACTTGTTTTGGGAAACTCAGTGGGATATTCTTCATCCTTTATCCAATCTTCTTGCTTACTTTTAGTGTCTTTATTCTGGTCGTTGCAGGCACTGGCCATAGTATTATTAAGATTCTCATTCATCTTCTGTTCACTTGACTTTTCCAGCAAGGATGTCTTTTCAAAGTCTTCTTTTAGTGACTCCTTTATTTTATTTATGTCTTCTTGGGAATTTGGCTCTGGATTTAGTGGGCTGTGAACAAGGTTGGTTTGAGACGTCTCCTCTCCAATGGTCCTCAGGATGGTGTCGATATTCTCTCTAACTTGGGTAATCTGCAGGCCTGATGCACTGTCCTCTGATATCTTGGAAATGTTATCAAGTGCAGTCACAGAACAGGAGGATACATCCAGGGTTAGGTTACAATTAGCAATAGCTTGCACTGGTTCCCTGGATTGGTTACAGTAGTAGTAGTTTCTTTCCATCTGGACCTCAGAAGAGCATCCATCCTCCTGCAACTCATCGTGGATTGACTGGGGAGTACCAAAGGCTTCAGTGGCAGATTCAGCATTGTGAGTCGCAGTACAGGAAACTTCTTCAAGATTACGAAGATGGTCCTTAAAATCCTCCTCTTGTTTAGGATTGCTTCTTTTGCTGCCTTTTTTATTAATCACAAGAGATTCAGACAGCAGTAGATGTTGGACATTATTGGAAATGTTTTCCACTTGAGATGTCAAGGCATTAAGACTCCACAAGCTTGGATTAGACAACAGTTTCTCAGAGAATCTGTCCTTCAGGGAAGAAGCATAGCTGGTTGTCTTGGGGTTAATATTTGATGAAGAGTGAGATTTCTGTGGCATGAGTAAACCTTGGTCTCGTAAACTGGTGGAGGAAGAGCTGCCTGATGCAATGGGGGGCTGGTTATACTGAAACGAGTCAGAACTGACCATCAAAGGAGATGGCGTGGAGCTGTAAGTTGGAGACCTCCCCACAGATCTAGCAGGTGACTGGCTGGAGTTGGGACTACAATTCTGGTAGTAATGCTCAGGTGACCTAACAGAGAGGTCAGTGAGACAGTAGCTCTGTTGTGGCTGAGTAAAGTGTTGGTATTTTGAAATGCTTTCCTGGCTGTTAGTCATGCCCTGCAAGGAAGCCTGTTGCTCATATCCAGACCTAGAGGGAGCCTGCTGGTAGACATAGTTACTCTGTGCTCTGTAGCTATTTTGCTTTAGGCTGTTTGCATTCCCAGTGTTCCTGCTATACTGGGAGTTCGGGGGCACGGCATAGCTTTTATAGCAGTGTGATGTGGGGTTGCATTTCTCCACGTACGATGGTGTGGATGCCGACAGAGACTGAGAGTGCTGAGGGAAGTGCAGCTGGCTGTGAGAGTAGCTCGCCGGGGACGGAGAGGCATCTTGCGGGAGCTTCTGCTGATGGTGGCTGGAGTACACTGAAGAACGGGACTGTGCTGCATGAGTACACCGGTTTTGGGAAACAGGCAGCACATTTGGCTGCAAATACTGAGACCCGGTGCTTCTGACACCATCTACTGGTTCCATTTTTGCCAGCATATCCTGGTCATACTGGGACATGTGCGACGTGGCCGGCCACTTCTGCTGAAGATGACTTTCTGCCATGTACACGCCTGGGTATGTGTTACCAAGATGGCCGCCGTAACTGCTCTGCAGCTGCCGGTTTGGAACTTTGCCGCCTTTGTACTGCTTCTCAGCTGGGGCAGGGTTGCTGCTATAGCCTGGATATGCTTGCTGGCTATAACAATCCTTGGCCGTGGAGTCTGCTGCTGTCGCCAACGGTGCTGCTGCGAGTGAGTGCGCTTCATAGCCCTGTCTGGTCTGGCTGCGCTGATGTCTGTAACTCTCAAGGCGTGATAATTCATAGGGTCCCTGCTGGTAGCAGTGCTGGTTACCATGGAAACAGCTCCGTTCTCTGAAAGACTGCATGACTTCGTCTACGACGCTCTAAAAAACAGGGGCAAAACAGAGTGTATGCTTTATGTTAAAGTCCTCCTCTTATGTTCATAATGCTTTCTCATTTATGTCTCTGTTCTCCTTGTAACAACTATATATAATGAAAGTTTTTCATTCCTTAAGTGACATATTTATATATACTATCCTATTAACACTGAGACACACTCTCCAGTACATCTGCTAATGTTTAGTTCATACTAATACGTGCATAAATCTTGCCCTTTTAATATTTTAGAAGTATTTACATTTTGATTTCACATGACTCTATTCCAGTTTTATATGTTGTCTGGCACATTATGACAGTGTGCTAATGATTACTAAAGGTAACGCTGGGGGAGAAATTTGTGATTGAAATATTAATTCTGGTTCTTTTTTTCCTTAAAGGTGTTACCCAGAGTGATGCATGGGAAAATACGTGATTCATAGTGTAGTCGTTGTTGTCACAGCTTATCGTCACCCAAACATCACATGCCATACTGAGGACAAGCTCTCTGGAGTGCCTTATTGGAATTCAAATAATAATAATATTAATTTTAATAACAATAATAATAATAA
>JAABNY020000095.1:16427310-16438543 GCA_015164015.2 Brevimyrus niger
GGCCCCCGCGCCCCTCTTTCCCCCCCCGCGCGGGCGCCCCCCTCCGCACCGCCCCCGCGCGCCGGGGGGGGGGGGGGAGGGGGGGGGGGGGGGGGGGGGGGGGATTTCGCAGCTGAAGGGAGCTCGGAGCAGGCCCTGAGAATAACTAATAGACCCCCCATCGAGAGACACTCAACATCACCCCAACTTGCAATTTGTATGCATATTAGAGCAGGTTCCTGAGAAGAGTTATTTATTGCTCGCTACACGGATGCGACGGGATCTGAGGCAGGAGTGGGGGGGTGTCAGAGACGGGTCAGCCGGGACACAGTGGCATGGGGGACGGCATCATCCTGACGTGATTTTGTTTTATTTTTTTAGCATCCGACAGAGGAAAGACAATATTAACACCCTGATCGGAAGGGTTTCCTTTCTTTGTTTTTGGAAGGGCGCGCACTTTAATGGTCCGCGGTGGTTGCCAGGCAGTTTGAGGCGTAGCGGGGGACAGCGATAAAGGGGGCTTATTATGAATGCGGCACGGAGAGCCGGTGAAATAGGCCAACAATATGGAAGGAGACTGCAGAGAACACGCCTGCTAGATCCTGGGGGACAGCTGGGCGTGAAATGGGTGTTATTTTTAGAGGGGCGATCGCTGCTCCTAACCTCTCAGGTGTTCCCAAATAATGTCTGCCCAATTATTCATTGTTCAATTGAGCGGCAGGCATCCGCTGAATGCGTCCGTCTCTGGCTTCATCGCCGGGGGTTTATTAGGGCAGATGCGGCTTTATCTAGGCTGACATTTCAAACCGCCTCCCTCGTAGGCTGCGGCAGAGATGACTCCGACACCGGATCAATAACGGCTCCAACAGGGATCACACATCTGTTTCGGCGTGCAGACAGAGTGGCTCGAGCGTGCACACTGGCCAGAGATAAACAAGTGTGCTCGCATCTCCAGGGAGGTAACCATGGTTACCAGAGCTCATTTAGGCAGCCTGTCCTAGAGGCAATACAATAACAGGTTTTCAAGGCCAAAGATGTCACTTATTTTGAAAGGGAAAGTCATCCTTTATTGATACCAAGGTGTGCCCATCTGCACAGATGTTGAAGTCTTAGCAAGGGTGCCTTTATTTTTTCGAAAAATCCCACTCAGAAACATTTGTGCTTTGTGAAAACCGTAAAAGCTTTTCAGTGATTTTCATGTTCAATTAATATTGTTTGAAATGACTCGTCATTTGGTTTCG
Source organism: Brevimyrus niger (assembly GCA_015164015.2). Taxonomy (NCBI): domain Eukaryota; kingdom Metazoa; phylum Chordata; class Actinopteri; order Osteoglossiformes; family Mormyridae; genus Brevimyrus; species Brevimyrus niger. The sequence goes on from JAABNY020000095.1 coordinate 16,428,531, forward strand.
AAGTCTGCATGGATGTGTCGGGGAAGGAAGCGGCCAGGATGACCAGAAGCAAGCTGCTCATCTGTCGGCATCCAGGAGCAGCCCGGAGTGGACAGACGCGGGGTGGGAGACAGTAAGAGAGGCTCACCTTGGCCAGGATATTATGCATGCTTTAAGACAAGCACAATTTACTCTAATTAGGTATTCCAGGCAGGCTGCCTTCATTGACCTACAGTCCATCCTCATGCCATTGATTGGCCTAACTTTGACTTTTCTCCGGGGGTAGGAGAGCACTGCTGCTGGTGATGGTGGTAGGAGGGGTTCGCTTAATGATCTGTGGCATTTATCAGTACGAGTCATTTTCTGGCCTACTGTATTACGGCGTAATTCAGTCTCAAGCCACTGGAGCATTTTAGATGTATTGCGTTTACAGTCTCTCTCTCACGGACACTCTCTCTGGATGACATGCCGCCCTCCCCCTTCAGGCCGGCGTCTCTGCTCTGAAAATTAAACCAGAAGCGATTCTATCGACTTCTTTCTTGGTGTGATGTTGATGCAGTCTGGTTAGCGTCACACCTGCGTGGTCCATCTGCCTGCGACAAGTTCAGCAGAGATCTTCAGTCTGGCAGGACTCCATTCAATATCAAAAATTAAATTTGAAATGATCCATCTGAGGACTGGGGAAATTAACAAGTGTTTTGTCTCCTGTTTTTTGGGAGGGAATTACTTTGTAATCCTTTATAACCATTTGCGGTCGTAGTTCATATGACAGTTATAACAAAAAAGACAAAAAAACAATTTTGATGCAGGTGCCATGTGTAGGACTGTGTCTCACACCTCCAGGTTGATGGTTTGAACCACACTTCCACTGTGTGTGTGTAGCTCACTCGTTCTCTCTCAGTTGTGTGGGTTTCCTCCCACAGACCAGAGATGTGCAGTTTGGCTAAGTGGTGCCTCTAAATTGCCTTTTGTTGTATGTATGACCCCAACCAGAATGAGTGGTTAGAGGACGGATGGATGGATGTTGAGAAATCTGAATACTGTATTTTCCCTCTGTGCTGCAGCACTTTTTTTGATCAAAGATTCAGTGGTATATTTTTATTTAAGATGTTAGGACAGTTGATTAAAATTATATTTTTCTAGATGACTTCTGCTGTCTCTCACCAAGTGCATTGGACTCTCCCGTTTGTGCTTCTTGATCTTGGTTTTCATATCACAGCAACACGTCGCATTTTTCTGACCATGTGCAACCTTCCCCCTTCATTACAGGGCCGTGACGGCAATTTTCCAGAATCCTGCGGATGCAATAAAAAGGGAAGGGGCTGCGTTGCACTGCCGCAGTGTGTGTAAACCGGCGTCAAGGTGATCCTGCAGGCTTACCCTGCGTGAGGCGAAGGACCATAAACGCTAACATATGCTCACGCGCACACTGGCACATCGGGGCTGGGCTAGGTGGGGTGGGGGAGGGGGGGGTGGGCAGTGCTCTGTAACCTCGTTGCTTTTTTATGCCACCCCACGTGGGAGGCAGCCTTCACTGACCTCATTATGATGCCCCTTTGCTGAGTGTGGGATCATCATCGTGAAATGGCAATAATGCGATTTATTAAACGTGGTGTAGTGCGGGAGGACAGGCTAGAGGATTGGAGATGGTGAGAGCTGCATTATATCTTAATAGAAAGACATAAAATGATGTCATAATGGCATTTTAGTGATTTATCGAAGCCTGTTTTTGTCTTTCGTCCTAATATACTTGTCCATTTTGCATCAGGGGCTAGAAAGGGTTTCTTAAAATAAAAGTATGAGGATAATTTCCAGATGCTGTGGTACATTTCTGGAACAGAAATCCATAGCATGCATTCATTTATATTTGTTGCACTGTGTCCAGTATCACTGCCCATTGATGAATGCAGCCATTTTTCTTCCACTCCTGAGTGTTGTTGACACCCTTGTGAGATGCCTACAGCCAGGATGGATACCTCCCAGCAAATAATATTCTGGTTAAAGACAGACCCTGGAGACAGTTATTGTACGTTTAAAAAGGTACTTAACCTGATTTGCTTCTGTACATGTCTATCTGTGTTAAGAGTAAGCTATTCCTATTGCTTGTAATACAAGTTTCTGCAAAGCAACTGTAATAGTGATGACAATCAAACAGAGCTGACGATGCTGATTTCTGTCAGGGAAGATATAATAAACCATATATTTGTTCCATATAAATGGAAATTGCTGCATGAGATGAAGGGAGGATTGACAGGAAATCCCATCTAACCTGAGCAGGGACTGCTGTAGTGTGGAAAAACAGGCCGGAAGCAGGCCAGTGAACAGCGAGCGTCTGACGTGCTGGGAAAAAGGAGCAATGCCCCTCAAGCGGAATCAGAATGACGGGTGACAGGAGGCCAGGGAGGCACCCGAGGGGACCTGGTGTGGGTGGGTGTGGGACACTTTGTCCTGTCTCTACGAATCAGTGATGAGAAAACGGCCTTGGGGGTAGGGCAGGAGCCTGCAAGGCACAGCTGGCTGTTAAAGGCGGAGGACAGAGTGCGAGGCAGACAGTGGCTTTTCAATGTGTGTGGAGCATCTGGCCGAAACCGGTGCTGCCCAGCCGGGTGAATCGGAGCGCTGCATGGGATCCCATTTAACGTGTTAATTGCAGTCTTCGGTGCAGGCGAGAGAGCTCTGACTCCACTCTGCCGCACCTCGGAGCGAAAAAAGGGGGTGGGGGGCTAACACAGCCGGCGCTTTGACAGTTAACCGCTGCGGGTGACACGTGCGCGCGAGCGGCATGAATAATTGTGAGGTGAGGTAGGGAGAGAAAAGGGGGGGCATGGGGAAAGCAATGCGACGGCCTGCCAGTGCGCTGCGATGAGTGGGACGGAACGTAGAGAGCGGTGGGCAGCACCGCCCGCTGTTTTTCCGCTTCAGTCGGTACCGCGCTTACGTCACGCTAACTGCTAACCCCGTGGTTCACGTCCCCTCAGCCCTGGCCACCGTCTCCTTCCATTAAAGGCAGAAGGCAGCGGGCAGTTGCAACCCGGTTTCTTTTAATGGCTCAGAAGCTGTGGGATGGCTGCGGATTGCGCCCTAGGCACAGATACGCGCACCAGCGCTCGCTCGTATATATCCCCCCCTCGCTTTTAGCATCGCATTATTTATTTACACCTCAGTTATAGGTGCCGATGGAGCAGCGCGTTTTCATGTGGGGGAGGTGGGGGGCTCTAAACGTTAAACCGGGTAGTTTATCGCTGCCTTTGTCCTTGCCGAGCCTCGGAATGAATTTGCAGCGGTTCCTTTCCGCCGGTATAAACAATGCTGACATTTCTACTGAAACCTGAACGCTTTGTTTATGTCAGTGCTTTACCGTCCATTTCTACACATCTCCAGACTCGACATTTTTTTCAGTAGTGCTGTACATTAATATTTGATTCCTGAGAGTTGTTCCTGAGAGGTGTGGATGTGTTGATTTTTAAAAAAGTTTCCATGCCAACAGAGCTTCACAGAGCATGTAATTGCCACACACGCTACCCGAGACCACCGGGCTTTTTAAAGCGCTGTCAGTCACGGTTTGCTCTGGCAGCAGCGACAGACTGCGCGGCGTTTCTCCCGTAAATTCATCTCCTTTCCCGTCCGTCCACCTCTCCGCTTCTCCATATCAGCCCCCAGCCTCGCGCTCTTTTTCCTTTTTCTGTCCCGCGAGGCAAATCTCTGGTTCCTCTAATGAGCTCGTGCGTGTGCGTGTCTATTCACGTGCGTGCGCTACAGGATGTCCTGCATTGTAGCGGGTGCGATTTTGCGTGGAGCTGCGTGCTACGCTGGTTATGAGAAACAACGTGCCCCTTTCGGAATAGTTTCCCGTGATTCCTTTTTCGTCGCTAATTAAATCGGATAGGATTAACACTGTGCAGAACGGAATATCAATAATATTAATCACCATATCACACTTGGAAGTTTTGCCCCAGAACCATTTGGATCAGTGAGGCTGCTGCCCAGCACACATGTGCAGATACGGTTATCTGGTTCTCTGTCACCATATGCGGTTCTCAGCATGTGTCATCCTTAAACAATGTCCTCCGGTTATTAATGAACACAAGGAAACTGGTCCCAGTCCTTACTATATTCCAGTTACTCAAACACCTTTTTCCTCCCCAGGTTCTGCCCTTTCTTCATTCACTGGGTCCAATGTCTTTGTTCTCCCTGGGTCTCCTTCCTCTTGCACTGTGTGTACTTTTTCTGTAGCGTACTCAATAAGCTCTAGAAAGTTCTAGAAATCTCCTTGCCCAGTAAGCCAGCTGCTAACACCCCCATCTTGAAGACGTGAGGCTGCATTGTAGATGCAGCTTTAGTGCATGCCAGCCTGAACCGGCCTTTGTGAGCTGCTCTACACTCTTATCCCCGCATTATAGAAACACTGCACATTTTATATTAAAGATCATCCTCATTTTTTCCCCCTTTCTTTAATCGCTGCGCCTGTCCTGCTCATTTGATTCAGTTACACACCAGCAGGCTTGCTTAAAAAGAAGAGTTTGACTTCCATTGTTTAAGAATCCTCCTGGAAATATGAGCTGTCCAAAGCTATTACTGATTGTCAACAGCATCTGCTGAGCAAACAGGCATGTTTGGCTAATGCAGACAGACTGGAGAATCCATGCTTACTGGTGCACTAACTACTTTCAGCACCACGATGGATGTGGTTTCCTCCTGCTGCCTCCTCGTCGGACTCCTCGCTTGCCTTTGACATCATTCCGCCTTCCCTCATCTGTAAATGTGATGCAAACACTCCCTTGGTGAGAATCCCAATTCCCTTCACAAGGTCATCTACTATGGTCTGTGCTGGCAAGATGACTTTGACCGATTTGAGCAGAATGCTAACCAAATGCACCGGTGGCTTGCAATTACCTACAGGCTTCATGTATAACAAAGGCCTTTTTTTGCTAGAAATATTTTATTCTGGGGCTCTTTTACCTCAAGATCCATTTTCTGTAAATGTCACGCCTTAACACTGCCCCCTTAATACCCAAATACCACAAAGGCAGGTTGTGTGCTTCTCTAGTACAAACTCTGGCCCCTTGATAGTCCATCCAGCACACATCAGGTGACACTGCATCATGCATAACAACTAGTACTTCTCTAAGCAACTGGCAGTCATGTAACCTACCTACCCTGGCTGAATCTCTCCCCTTTGAACAGACATCCATCCATCTTCAAATGTTAATCCGAGGTGGTGGAGAGCCTGAAGCTTATTCCAGGAAGCACAGAGAATGAGGCAGGGTGTACCCTGGATGGGATGCCAGACAACTTTATGGGCACTCAGCCAATGAAAACACGGCTTGTTTGTAAATACCTAGATGGACACAGAGAACGACTGATCAAGCTCTACCAGTGAAGAACTTTCTAAATTGTATTGCATTGGTACAAAAAAAAAAATACTACGTGGATGAAATACATTACTTATAACTAGTAACCTGACAAATTCACGTAGCTACAGTGTATTTCAGAGCAAAGATTATTGAAGACTTTGCTCCAGAATCGTTGCCTCAGTTCAAAATGAGCAAACCTAAAACAAAGAGAAGTGAGGAGAGTTTGCTGATTGTTTTCCACTACGCTGCCGCTTGGCAGACAGACCTCGTGCAGAACAGATCACAAAATCCCAGTGGTTTCGATGGATTTGAGAAAGAATGACAACATTTTGAGCGGAACGTTGAGGGGGCGGGGCTAAATGACACCCGATATTGGGTCTAGCATTGCCTGTGATACCAATTATGTCCTGTTGCTGCCTGACTTCCAGCTCACGCATGGAGGATGACATAATTCAAACATGACCTGCTCTGGCAGTCACTCAAAGCGAAATATCTGAAACAGGAAATGTCATTTGATGGAGGAACATACAAGAGGTCAGCAAACCACCCGTTCTTAAGCTCGAGATATAAGAACAAAGAATCTGAAAAGCATCTCATTCTTCAGCCCATGACTAAGCAGTGCAGAGACACAGCAGCTAGGTAAGAAAAATATTCCCTCTGAGCCGCCATCTGAGAGGCAGAGGTCACACTTTCATGACCAACTCTGAATCGCAATGTGCGCTCCTGAGCCAAAAGGCGAGGATCTTTGCTTGGCATCTCCAGCTAAGTGCTCCTCTGCTTCTTACACCAACAGTGATGGGCTAATGAATTAGCACCTGTCTGCAGTGCTCTGTAGTACATTAGCTGCATGCGCATGTCTCTGTAACGCCATTATGTGGAGTAATTAAAGTGATTTCCACTTTAGTCTCCATTTTGCACAATTTGCTTCCTTTTCAAAAAGAGCATGCTCCTATGAGATGATATCTCATCAAATTCTCAAAGAATGTCAAAGGATTTTTTTTAAACCACATTGATTATGTCGTTTTGGGGAAAGCTACTCACATTCTAAAGTGCAATGGGAAGTCACATTCGACCATGTTGATTTATGTCAGGAACAGACCTTGGTTAAGAAGATCCCTGTCATCCCTGTAGGTTTGTTGCTGTTTGACGGGTACAGCCTTTGGTTGCGTTGTGTTTCAGGTGCCATTTATTGAAGCGAGTATTTCTCTTCAGGTTTCAAAGAGCCCTCACAATGCCTGCTTTTCAGGAACAGCTCTGTGATCCTGATAGAGGAAGAAGGCACCCAACACCCAGGATGGGATTATCATGCGTCGTCAGTCGCTGCCTGGCGCAAAACTGCGGGAACCGCCAATGTAACTAATCAGAAACCTGTGACTGACACTCAGACTGGAATTCAGAATTGAATCTCTCCTGCTCTTCATTCCAGTATCGCATTCTTTTAATGAAAAACTCTAATCTCTGTATGTCTCAGTTTCAGTGACGTGACCTGAGATTGACACAGCTACATCTCTCAGATGGCTTGACTTATGAACATTTCCGTTAGAATGCTAATCTCAGAGGTGTGGTTAATGTACTTTTAAATGAACGTTCAATTTAAATTAATGTTTGTCAGAACTAATGTAATTGTTAATAGACAATATGCCGTAATTAAAATTTTATTACAAGCACTGATTGAGCCGTGGTTTTAATTGTGGTATTAAGCTGTTATTTTAGACCCTAATAAAAAAATAAATGTAATTTTCACATTCTGGGATGCACATATAAAGTGCTCCTGGTCTTTTCCCATTGGGCCATCTGCACAGAGTAGGACAGCAGGGGAATGCTCTCTACTCACCTCTGATTTCAGCCCTCTTTATTTCAATGAACTGCCTGCTAAACATCAAGCCTTGTGCCCCGCATTGACTAGCTTATCTTCCTAAATGTGGAGCTAGCTGTCACTATGATTATCGACAACACTGCTGTTTACCGTCCTTCAGGGGTCCGCTCCCATAATTTCCTCGCAACTCTACACTGCCCAGCCGCTGCTTACAGTCAAAGGACCTGCTTCGATGTGTTTATGTCAGCAGACCTTCAAAAATGTGACAAACATTAGCAGCGTAATGGGGGTACTTTCAATTTACTTTCTGTCATTTGCACTGGATGACGACATCATGGCTCACAATAGGACGCTAAATTCATTTTATCGAACGTGAGGAGCACCTGCCACGCTGGTGCCATGCAGGCAGAGAGTGACATGTCTGCGGACCAGCTGTATTCGGCATCAACAAGAACAGGAAGTGACACAATGAGACAAAGTTGCCTGAAACTAAACCGCAGTCTCCTTCCTGACGGCATATTAAAGGGATGGACGTGTCCCGTCATGACTCACAGCTGTCACACGGGTGATATCATAATTTAACCGCAGTGCTGGGCAAGGAAGGGGATCATCGGTGTCGCTGCTTGGCTTAGTGACGGTCACCTAAACGGACAGCAGTGGAATACCGCTAAGTATGGGTACTGTACAGCGCAATTGTACCGGGTTCATCTAAAGGCATTGTTCAGAATATCTGTTAAAATAGGCTAAGGACCCATGCATTGCCTTTATATTTCTCTGCTGCAGGCATCTTTAAATCTCCTAAATGTTCTGGGGAAGAAACATCTGCAGCAAAGCCTGCCCCCGCTCCCCTGTGCCAAGCGTGTGTGTCTATCAATAGGAGCCCCTGCTCCTATTTTTGCTTTGGGGCCCATTGCTTCAAAACAGACCCCTTAAATAACCTTTCCCAGGACTCCTTGCTGAGGATTTGTCCAAAGTCTCCTGGTGGGGTATGTGTGTGTGGATTAGGCTTGTATTACATTGTGGGGACCAAATGTCTTTTTTTTTTGTTTGGTCACTTAAGGTTAAGGTTAGGGCTGGGTAGGGGCTAAGGTAGTCATGTTGGGATTAGAGTTTTGCCCATAGAAATGAATGGAGAGTCCCCACAAATGTTTAATTACAAACCTGTGTGTGTGTGTGTGTGTGTGTGTGTGTGTGTGTGTGCATTTGTGGAAGGGGAGGGGGGGTGTACGGAGCGACTGCTGCATGTTTAATGGCTCAGACAAGCTTTCCGATCGTCTGACAAACCTGGTACCAGGGGATTTTTTTCTGTTCAATTAAGACTGACCAGTTCCGCTGAGTATTATCAGCAGGTGTGTGGCCACAGGAGATAAATAAATGATTAATAAGTCCTTGCCCCCCAGGCTCCCCAGCTTCTCTCAAACGGTTTTTGACGTTTTTTTCCGCTCTGTCGCCGGCTCTCTATTTCAACGCCCTGCCGTTCAGCACAGCCGGCACATCGGTACATTCAGTTCCTCTCACCAGCATCTCCCGTCAGAGATCTGTCTGTCCGTCTAAGAGCAGAATGTGCGTTGAGCGCGTCCTAATTAATGTCTCTCGGCTGAAGCTGAAGCCGGCCTTGACTGTAATTTCAGGCGAAAGTAATAAAGACCCCCCCCGGGAGCCGGGGATGAACTTCTGTGTGTCATACTGGTGTCGATGCCTGATCCTGCACAATGAGCATTCAAGGCAGGAGACTACGTCGACTGCTGGCTGTGCGTGTTGTTTGTTTTGTTTCGATTTAATTATTTATTTGTTTCGCTTTAACGGGAGCAGCAGAATACAAAGGTAGCATTATTCATTCCAACGGCACCCATTTAGTGAATGATGTCAAATTAAAGGAACAGTTATTGTTTCATTAGCGTGGATTAAAAGTCTTTTCAGACCGCAGCCCGAAACACCTGCCCTCTCCCTCCTGACCCTCCCCACCACAGATTCCAGAAAACTACAAGTATGCAATGTTTTGAAATGTTTTTATATCCGCCAGGTACGTTCGCCACCACGGTCTCCGTCCTGAGCAAGCGTTGAAGCCACGAAGATTAAAAGCTCCTCAGACCCTTGTCAAAAGTCCATCTTCACTGTTTCTACAAGCAGATCCAAGTTCCTTCTATCCCATCTTAATTTAAGTTCAAGCTTCCTAAGCTAAGGTCTGACCCATACAACTGCAGAAACATACCCTTACGTACAGCTTTTGAGGACCATTCAGTTTTGAGTCTGTATTTCACTATGCTGTAGAGTAGTTTTTCTTAAATTTAACAATAAGGCCTTTTTTATGTCTGGGCCACTATGTTAGGGACACAGGAGCATTTGTCTGTTAACGCGCCTGTGTGAAAATGTGCAGCACGGCGCAAACATCACTTCTAGACGTCAGAAGCAGCGTTACACAGGCTGCCTGTCTCCACACGGCGCTACATGACTCCCAGCCTCTGAATCACCCCCGTCAGAGTCCACCGCCGGTACGGGGATAGTGGCCGGGGAACACCCGCACTCAAGGCGAACATGGAGAGGATCCCCACTCCGCACAGACCCCCGGACATCAACGAGTCACACGCATTCCTCACATGCCTCTGTCAGCGGCGGACGCGGAACGTGGAAACGGTCGTACCTGCGTTGCCAGTCAGCCTCTGTCCTCCGCACAGCCGAGCCGGACCTGAGCCTCCTGCGAGGTGGAGATGCCAGCGGTACTCCCAGCCTCCTCCTCCTCTCTAGCGCGCCGTTCTCTCTCCATTTGCTGCCATGTTCAGTGTAAGATGTCCAGCACCCTAAACTCATGGATGTCCCTGAAACAGCCGTCTCAGGGTCTGGGAGCCACCCATGGGAGGACAGTA
>JAABNY020000095.1:16445189-16457194 GCA_015164015.2 Brevimyrus niger
GCACCTTCCCCCCAGGGGGTGGCTCCCGCACACAACTCCACCTCCCCCACCCCAGCCCGCGGAGGACCCCCCCCCCCCCCCCCCCCCCCATAAACTACACACAATTACATCAGGGTACAGGCTACGAAAACAACAGCAGTTACCAAAAATATAGTGCCGGCAAGCAATTACACATCGAAATCAAATAAGAAATAAATATTTTAAATTCAATGACCTATTTTGTTTATGATATGGCATCTATTAAATTTGCACATCAGTGAGTTTCCTCATTTCAACCTGAATTTTGCCTTGAGCTTCCATCTCTTTTTTTTTCTACAAGCCTATACATTGTACCGAAAAGAACTCAGGATTATAGCCAATACAGACGGAGAACAGATTCTGTGTGTGTGCATGTGACAAATAACTGGGCATCCATTTCTGGATGACATGCATCAAATAAGTCAGGGGAAGAAGTGTTATGCAGTTTATTAAATGATCTGTAAATGTTATATTTGAAAAAAAAGGACCTTTTCGAAAGCGTTTCTCAGTTTTTCCAGGACTCAGCCTTGGAGCATTCTATGCCAAGTTAATTTACCTAAATATATTCTCAGCACAACACCAACAACTTTGTTAATGGAAGCTTGCTGATCCATAACAGTTCCAGTGGTAGATGTTTGCTGGGGGGCAGCACAGCATTAATGTTAATATCAATGATCGATCAGGGGATTTGCAAGAAAGCAAGAGGTGTTTAATTATAATTGCACAAGGACTGATGGTGTAATGGCAGCGGGATTTGAATAAGGTCACATCTCCGGCTCACCTTGCAAGTGTTGTGTTATATTAAATGCCACTCATGTTAAGTGCACTGAAACCTTCTTGATGTAGTCACAGCATAATATAAAGGTTAAATTGAAAAATGTCCCTTCACCAGCAAAAAACACCTGTGATGATTGATATCCCTTGTAAGGGAAATAAATGTTAACAGACCTGGTTCATAACTTGTACCTCTATGAATAAAATGTATTTATTACATGAAAATGTGGATTTTTCTGATTATATTTTGAATGTTGCAGTTTCACTGAAATTTAAAAGGTCAAGTGGCTGGGTAAGCAGAGTCTGTTAGGGTATGGCAGAGGCTGCTTTTCTAGTTTGTTAATTACCATAGGCCAAGAAGAAAAAAGAGCAGTTAAAAGAGGCATGATATTATTACAACAGATGATAACAAACTGTAACAACCCTGCATAGTAGGATTGCAGGCCAACCTCAGAGTACACACACACACACACACACATGCACATGTAGGGTAAACATATCCTTATGGGGACCGCTCATTTATTTCAATGGGAAACATGCTAATGCTAACTATGACAACCTTAACCCCTACCTTGCCCTAATCATAGCCATAAGTAACCTAATGAAATACAAGAGTTTTTGTAGTTTTAGTTTTTTCATAGCAGTCTCCGATTTTAATAAAATAGAGTTTTCCCGGTTTCCTGGTCCCCATAAGGGAAAAAACAGATATTTATCAAGTTATGGGGACATTGTGTCCCCATAAGGATAGGTAAACCCGCTCGCGCGCACGCACACACACACACACACACACACACACACACACACACACACACACACACACACACACACACACACACACACACAAATATATCTTTGTAAGGACTCTCCATTCATTTTTATGGGGAAAACCCTAATAACATGATGACCTTAACCCCTACCCAACCCTAACCTTGACCATAAGTAACCAAACAAAATAAAAATACAAGTTTTTTTGTATGTTGCAGTTAAAGATTTTTTTACAAATTGATTTTCCCCTTTTGGGGATGGGAAAAAATGGTCAAAATTGCAGCTTTTTTATCACATCATGGAGACATTTGGTAATGTGTACATGACCCACACACGCATACACACTCTCAATGGGCAATTTGCAGATGCAAATTCACCTGACCGCATGCCTTTGGACTGTGGGAGGAAACTAGAGAACCAAGTAGAAACCCTGCATGCATGGGGGACATGCACACTCCCCACACAGAATTCGGCTTATGTATGGCGTCAGGAATTGTAGGTTTTCTTTTTATGTTCTATCACATTTACAAGGGCAATTTCATTGCAACGGAAAAAGAAAAATTTAAACAAATAATTAGTTATAGCATTTTCTTTTAACACTTCACATATTATTATACTTTTTTAATATTCAAATACATCACACCACATTTTGGATTTAATGCTAATATAATACTTCATAATATTCAGCAGTATTGCTGTTTCCAGCTCCCCAAATGCCTCGCGGTGCTCAGCTGACCCTGAGCCTTCCATGCTAACGGAGCTTTGCTTCCATGTGTATGTTTCCTCCTCCCATCACTGAACCTTCACCTCAAGTTTCTGACTTGTGCAGCCAGTCGTGCCTCAGCTTCTCCCGCTGGTGCCGTGTTCCTGGGCTGTTCCCAGCAGAGCTTCCAACTTCAGCTACGTTGCTGGATTCTTCCGCTCTTGAAGTATACGAAGGAATCCGTGTCCATGAATTCACCCATTAAACGCAGTGTCACCCGGACCTGTGTGGCACGCTTCCGTGTGAGTGTAAAGATATCGTTCCCGTCTGTTACCGTGCCGTCTGCACCTTCAACTGCGTATGAACTGTAGATGCAGGGTGTGATTGCACCATGGATGTTTTTATTTTTCTCATTTGTGGCATATGTCTGTTTAGGCTTCAATACACAGCACTGTATTCCAGCCAGTAAGCAGGAAACAACACAATTGCACGGGCATTTCAGACAGCATGTCTTCTTGGCTTGAGTTTGGTAAACAGTTTGTGGAATGAGCCAGAAGTTCCTGGTCTTCCATGAGTGCGCTTGCAGGTAACGCAGCTTTGTCGTCAAATAAAACTCTCTTTTTCGTGTGAAGCAGCTTCTGATGGTTGAACCTGTTCATCTCTCCAGGAGTCAGCAGCAAGCGAATGTCGTTACGGGACACAACCGATTGATCTGAATTGAGCTACATGTACAGAGGATAGAAGCTTTGGAGGCGATGATGGCAAACATGCCTGCTGTAGTGTAACTATTAGCATTGTCTTGCATGAGAATGCAAATGTCATTCATGCCGCCGAGGGAATCGCCATTCGGGAAACACATTGTGGGGGGGTGGGGGGTTGCGGCAGATTCAGACTCATAAGTCTACTTACTGCCATTAACTGTCTATTGTTAGATGGTCACATTGTCCAAAATTGAAGATTGAGGTGCTGGGGCTCCAGAAGGTGAACGGGGGGCCCCGTGGCCCCACATGGGAGGGGGCGGAAGCCAGGCAGGGGGTCCGGAGTGGACAGGATGTAGTCGATGCTGAACTTGATTTCGGATTCGGGTTTTCCCAGAGGAGCGGGGTTGAGCGGGGGTTGTCTGTGACTGGGGTCCATGGGGCAAAATGGACTGGAGTCCAGCTGCCTCAGGGCACCCTCCTGGGGGCCGTCCATGGGCAGGAAGGGTTCGGCCGGCTCCCGAAAGCCCACCTTGATGTTGCGTCTGCGGCGACGTCGGCGGAAGTTACCGTTCTCAAAAAGGTCCAGCATAGATTCACAGCCTGTAGCAAATGTCCAGTAATTCCCTTTCCCCTTATCATTGCCCTCGGTCCTGGGAACCTGCAACACAAGTTATATGGATGTGTGGTTTAGCTTTTAATAGATTCTGTCACTAATGTATGTCACCTGGATGACACTACTGAAAACTGTGACCCTAAATGGTAAATCTCAACATTTTTAACTTGCTTTAAACTGGGGAAACATTATTTAGCAATGAGGTGAAGAGAAAAAAAAAAGTTTGTGGGCATTCACAATGGCTAACTCAAACTATAGATCTGTCCAGATATGTGGAAAAAAGAATTTTTTTTCCAGAATGAACCATAACAGAAATTTTGTTAGAGTTCTCTCCCTTTTTTGTGGTTTATGCATTTTCAAGAATATATTTTTCAAAAATATATTTTTAATGATTTTGCATCTTTTCAGATTTTACATTGTTTCCATGCCTAACTTGGAACATTTTAACTACCTCTATAATGGATGAAAGTCCTCACAACAATAACAACTATAATTATTATAATAAATCATCATCATAAATAACCACGATACAAAAATATATATTACAAGATGTCCTACGTGTATATTGTAATATTTTCTGTGTAGATTACATCGGACCTGAGTAAGGTAAAGTAATGCTGTAAAAAAAAAAAAAAATCTGACCAAACTCAAAAAAAAAAAAAAAAAAAAAAAAAAAACGTTTTTACGTTCCTAATTCCTTGCATATAAAATTAGCGGCAATTACTTTACCTTTATGAAGCAGCTGTTGAGAGAGAGGTTGTGCCGTATTGAGTTCTGCCAAGCTCTCTGGTTGGAGCGATAGTAGGGAAATCTTTTCATGATGAACTCGTATATCCCGGACAGGGTGACTCTGTTATCCGGACTCTGCTGAATGGCCATTGCTATTAGTGCAATATAACTAAAAAAGAGATCGAAGAATTCAGTATAAGACAAATATTCCAATTATGCAGCTGCAGTTAATATAGCATATTCTAGACCCAAAGTCACAACTCTGGTTCGTTTTAGTTTTTGAAAAAAACACATTAATTAAATGCTTTATTATATGTGAAACCTCAGTAATGCTAATAGTCTATCTTTGTCTGGTTATCGCTTACAATTCTATATTCGATAAACCAGTCTGTTCTTTGCAATTTAAAAAACAGCGCGTCTAGTTTAAAGAGTGACAATTAAAGTTACCAGAGACGATCTGCACCAGCTGTTCATCTTAAGTCAGCAATACAGGGGTAAACTATAATAATTAACAGCAATTCGAATAATTAGAAATGGAATATATAACGGTATATATGACAATAAAAAGTTATAAATGTAGGCTGTCGAAGACATTGCGAAAATATATACTCTAAACCCGAGTAAGTTCGTAAGTTTATTACACAAGAATAAGAACAACAAACGACAACAACAACAACAACAACAACAACAATAATAATAATAATAATAATAATAATAATAATAATAATAATAATAGAGGTACCTGTAGGCTGGTCGGCACATTTTTTTCTCTTCATCAGTACTACAGGTAGGGTAGCCGTCACCATCGTAATTGAAACAATTGTACGGATATTGCGAGTTATCAAACATTGTTTAATATGTACCTTGCAGAGTGACAATGTTACAGCTGTCACATATGCCGAGGATAAACGCGCAGCTGACTCGCTCATCCAAGCCGTGCGGCGCCCGCGGTTGCCGGCCAGATGTGAGTAGTTGTTCGCCACTGTGGCTCCGCAAACGAAGTCTAACTCCACTAACAGCAAGCGGCCGGTGTCCCAGAACAGCCCGTTCCGATGGACGGCGTGCAGGTCCCCTGGCGCCTAAGTGCAGATAACGGACGGAATTGCTCGGCTCCCACTTGCTTGCATGAACCTCTGAACCCGGGGCGTCATCAATTTGTAGCTAAACGGTCTCACTCGCTCCCACTCTGGGTGGTCCTGAACACGGGGAACCGCGCGTTTATTTATTTATTTTCGATTTCTTTTTATAGTCACATACATCAAACAGACAAAAGCAAACCTTTCTCTCACACACAAAAAACACTTCATGCGGGATTTCATTTTTATTTTCGTCTAAATAATCCTTATAAACAAAAGTAGAAAATTCATTTTTTTGTGTGTTGTTTCCTGAAAATACAGAAGGCCAACAATGCGAGGTCTGTAGATCTTATCTATAATACTGTATAATGGGCGTAAATTGTCTTTCCGTGACTAAAGGGGGAAGATGTGTGTTCAAAGGGTCCCTAAACAGGGGCATTTTAGTGACTACTGTCAGGCAGGCGGAGACTGAGAGAAACAGCTCTGGGCGTCATGCCTGCCTGTGTGGGCTTGGGAGACGGGGAAGTCCTGTCTTCCCGCGTATCGGAGCCACTACATCAGGTTATAAACGCCCCACCGGTTTTTTTTTTTTTTGACGCTGGAATTGGAAAAATCAAGGCCCTCTGATTCAACTTTTACAATTTACATCAAAAATAGAGTAGTAGAGGTATACAAATCGAGGATGTATAGATTGGACAAAAAAAAATCTTTGGTAAAGATTTAAAATGCTAATTTCATTAAGTGACGATGAAACCACAATGCACTCAAAGGCATGTTTGAACATTTAAATGTCTTAATACTTAAAAAAATAATTTTGCCATCAGCAAACAAAAAAGAAATGGCCAGCAAGCATAAGCCACAACCATTTGGTAAGTCTGGCTTGAACATTACAAGAATACTGTAGGAGCAAAGCATGTAATAACAGATAGGTAAACAGCCTATTTTTGGCCTTCGCATTTTTTTTACATGCTGGTTTTTGAGAGCTGTTATCCTTTTGAAGTGTACCTAATCGTGGCTTTTCAAGGAGGAATGTTTTCAGCAATGGCAGCATTATGTAATTAAGTCCAGTTTTACTGTTCAAAAAGAGCCTCTAAAAGCTTTCATAGGAAGTGATTCAGATGTTTCATTTTTGTGTTTTGAAACACTAACAACATGGTGGCTCATTCTTTCAGGATAATGCGTGTGTGTTTGTGTGGTTATGTATATATTACATCAAGGTGACATTTGGTCCCCACAATGTAATTAAAAAAAGTGTTATTTTGATGTTGTGTGGACCATTTTTTTCAGTCCCGACGAGAGGAAACTAAATTTTATCTGTTGAGTGCAATTAAAAAACTAAAAATTTGAACTACATATGGCTAAGGTTAGGGCTGGGTAGGGGTTAAGATCATCATGTTGGGATTAGAGTTTTTCTCATAGAAATGAATGGAGAGTCCCCACAAAGCTATAATTACAAACCTGTGTGTGTGTGTGTGTGTGTGTGGTGTGTGTGTGTGTTTTTGTATGTGTGTGTGTAGGGTGCTCTTGTGCTTTCCAGAATAGGTTTCAGGTTCTCTGTGCCACTGTACAGGATAAACAATTACAATGCTTTGCTGGTTTTATAATAAGCTTGATATATGGAACTGATTAGTAACAATAAACTATAACGCTATTTAAGTCATTAGAGATGTTAAACAATAATTAAGATTATTACCATCCTGTCGTGGGTGGACCCCAGCCTTCTGACCTGTATTGTCTGAGATGAGCTTCAGTCTAGCAATACATACACGTGGAATGTTTTTAAAAATTAACAAAGAATTGAATAATTACCATTATTCACCATTATACATCTGCTACTTTAGGAGTGGCCCAGTGGGTAGCGCTGTTGCCTCATAGCTCTAGGGCTGAAGGTTTAAATGCTGCCTCCGCGTTCTGTGTGTGTGTGTGGCGTGATGTTTGCACGTTTTCTGTTTTCTTTAAGTATTGTGGCTTCCTGCTGCAGTCCAGAGACATGCAGCCAGGTTAATGGGAATCTCTAAATTGCCCGTAGTGTATGATTATATGTTTCTGTGCTTTGTGATGGACTGTCAGCCTGTCCAGGGTGGACTCCTGCCATCAGCTCCAGATCTGCAAATCTGACCTCCATAAGCACTGGAAGATAGACTGATATAATACGTTATAAATATAAAGTAAACAAGTTATTTGAGTTGTGCCAATAATGCTATGTCATACATTTAAATGTATCTTATAGTCTATTTGCCTACAGTTTGAATAAATTCTGTATGAATACATAGCTGTAGTGGTGTTAAATGTAGTACTGTTAAAAGGAACTAAAAGCAGCTGACGAAGATGTTGATGAAGGACTTCCTATAGAAAAGGAAAAAATTGCATTTTACAAAACATTTGTCATGCCCTTCTTCCCATAGGAAATAATTAAGGTAATTTGCGTCTGGTAGCACTAATAATTGCAAGTGTGTTTGAAAAAAAAAAAGTCTTCATAGGTTCATAGTATTACTCCGTTTATGATCTTCTCTTGAAATATTTTACTTACATAAATCCAGGTATTTGAAATGTAACTTGTCTGCTTTGTAATGGTGCTGTTTTGTGAGCAGCAGACAAAATGGTGAGACAGAATATCAGGTCTTGGGGAGAGTGGCCTCCCGACAAGCAGCCAATCAGATAACAGTCCCACAGGAGACTTCGTGCATTCCCATGACAACACTTCCGCGGTGGACTGTCTGGGGCAGCTGATTGCAGCACTCTGTTTTGCGGTCTCTGTCCCCTTAGATGTTTGTCTGAACTTCGCTTCCTTCATTCATAAAAGGGATATTTAAGCCTATTTGTTAGACGGCTGAAAAGAGTATGTGAAGGTTATCAAAACAAAAGTAATGATCAGTATAATTACATCGACTGCCGAATGCCGCCTTTGTAAAATAGAGACCCATTTTAGAAAATGAATAAAATTGCCAAACTTCTTTCTGAAAATACATTTTAATTTTGTGATGCTTGATTAACCTAAATGTCAATGCCATTTTGTCATAAAAATGATACCCACCCAGATTTAAAATAAAGCAAAAAAAGTTATACTAAGATACACGATACAAATATTTGAAAACTGTTTACCATGTTCACAGGGAAGATTACACTGGTTCACAATTGTTTATTTTCTCCTTGTAAATCAAAATAGGTCCTTCTTTTTATTTTTGTACTGGATTCTAGCATCTATAATCGAATTTTCCCTAACATGCAAGGACTTTGAGTGATACACAATTAAACCTTATTTAAATAAACTTAATTTATTAATGTCAGGGAGTCAGGGAGAGTAGGGCCCTCCGTCAACATGTACCGATGTCAGGGAGTCAGGGAGAGCAGGGCCCTCCGTCAACATGTACCAATGTCAGGGAGTCAGGAAGAGCAGGGCCCTCCGTCAACATGTACCAATATCAGGGAGAGCAGGGCGCTCCGTCAACATGTACCGATGTCAGGGTGTCAGGGAGAGCAGAGATCTCCGTCAACATGTACCGATGTTAGGGAGTCAGGGAGAGCAGGGCGCTCCGTCAACATGTACCAATGCCAGGGAGTCAGGGAGAGCAGGGCCCTCCGTCAACATGTACTGATGTCAGGGAGTCAGGGAGAGCAGGGCCCTCCGTCAACATGTACCGATGTGTTACGCCATGCGAACTCCGGAAGAACAGACTTGCAGTGCATTGTGACCATCTGTAAAGGGGTAAAAATATTCAGAATAGAAATAAAATAATTTTTTTCTTAGATTAAGCTTTTTTTGTATATTGATAATAAGGAATTAAACACCATCAACTTAGCCACTCTAAAACTATGGGTGATAGCAAAATGTTGAGTGCATTTTTGAAATCAACACAAAAAAGTAGACAGAAAGACACCCTTCAGTCTTTCTGTGACAAAGTCCTTGTCGACCAGTGTCATTAATGGCATTTGTATCTCTAAGCAGTCATATCCAGGATCTATGAATATAACATGGACTGTTTGAGGGTTGTTTAAGTGCCTAGAGCTGACTCTCTGTATAAACATAATTCTGAAAGATATTACATAAAAAAAAATCAGACATTAATATTTAGCTTTCCTATCATACCAATAAATGATGCACACCAGGTATTCGGTTATTGTTTTTGGAGGTATTGTAATTAATAGTGGGCAATGCTACCTGAAGCTCATCCTCTGGATATATTTTAATGTTGCATCAGGTTGCTGAAAGGTTTGGTTCAGTGGGCCAGTTTTCAGCTCCATATCGCCTGTGTTGCAGGTTTTAATCCTGGCCCAAGATCAAAGGTCTTTAGAGAAAATAATCATAAAAAAAAGCTTTTAAGTGAATTGGTATCTCTAAAATGTCCATAGTGTGTCCTGCCACAGTAATGCTGTGACATATCATAAATACAATTCTTATTTTCTTATAAAATTCTTTAGATATTATTATCATGTATGCATAAGTTCATTGATTCATTGAGTGTAATGCGGAATTTCAGAAAATCAGATGCGTAACTAGATGCTAAATAAGCGGAGATGTTTTTCTTTGTTTGCACTGCCACCTAGTGGAATAAATGGGTATCACATCAATATACATGCGTCTAACGACATCCATGTGGAAATAATGGTACATTAATTAATCTGAGAAAATATATGTGGGAAAAATATGTGTTTCACTCGAGGAGTGTTTTTTTGCTAAACAGCTAAGACAGGATATGAAGCCCCTGCTCCACTATCTGGAACGGATTAATTAAAAATTAAGAAAGAAAGAAGAAACCGGGTGCAATCGCTTAACAGCACCAACTAATCCAGCAAGTTTGTATAAGCGTCATATTTCATTCCATCCTTTATAGTCATCTGCAGATTAGATTGTTTTCTAAACATCAGCCGAGACGTCACAAATTCTTCATATAAATTTTCATTGACGACCATTCGGGGTCTAACAAAAAACAACACACTTTGTTTTTGTTTTTGTTTTATTGCACATTTTGCAAACAAACTCCACACAAACAATGCATGAAAGTAAAAGAAGCGTATCGCCACAAAGTCATAGCTTTTTAGGGTGGTAAATTACTTATACTTATTTACATGTGAGAACAGAAGGGAAAAAGTAGTGCCTTGTTTATCACCATCAGGACGCGATAGACACACACCTCAGCTCCAGTTCTCCTTGAATCCAGGTGGAAAGCAAGTCTTTTTTTAAATAGTAAAACCAAATATTCAAGTATTCCTATCATTGCACAGGCACTGGATTAAATCCAATTCATTCTACTGTACTTACACAGCCACTCTAGCATTGCACTCTGCTGACAGTGACTGATGCCCACACCCTGCCTGTACTGTCAGTATAAGACAGACATCAGCACGCCACGTTGAAGTACCCACAATGATGACACAAAATCGAAAACTATTCTTCTTGTTTATTTAAGCGTCATTTAATTTTCTAACTTAGACTTCAGAAAATAAAACAGCAAAAAAAAAAAAAAGGTAAACCATTATTAGTCTATGGAGGATATGCATTTCTTTATAAATCGTCTCCTCTTAACCAAGGAAGATATGTCTTGGTATATGAGTTGTGATACAGCAAAAACCCCTCACATTTCTAGCAGACTACTGGGACGCTGCTTTTCTTAGGAACAGTCGGTCAACCTACCATACAAGTTATGGTTTTAAAATATTGTCTTTTCACTACATTGCCACTGTGATCATTGTGTATATTTCTTCAGACGAACACAACCTCACACACGGACAAAAGGAAGTAACACTTAAGTCTTTATACATTAGGCACTGTGTACAAAAGGATTTTCTCCTAATGGATAATTATGCTAGCATTAAAATGTATGTTCAAGATGCATTAAATAATGCAGCAATTCATCTATTTACAGTAATAAATGCTTACTGCACAGTCTGAAGTCAGGACATGTATTTGGACAGCAGCCACACCGAGAGTTACTGTTCAATTTTGTAAAGACATGATTCTTCACCCAGTGCAAAGGTCCTTTGCCACCCATCTAACCTGCGGTCAGTGTGTGCAAATCGGTTTCAATTGTGCATTTTGCTGTGCTCCGATATCGAATGGAAAAGAAAACATTATACATAAATAGAGCCTGTTCTCCCTTGCCATTTTAAATTGGATTTAAATTCCTATGCTCCTGCTGAATTTTCAGTGAGATGGAATATTTACAATACACTTCATGCTATTGCACAATTCAAGGAGGTAGTCCTTGACCCACCGGGAAGCCCACGGGGAGGCTTGATGCAATAGTGTACGACATCTGAAAGCCATAATCATTCTGTTGACAAACTATTTATTCCCATAGCTTCTACAGACTTAGAGGCCTGGGATCGCTGAAGTTTTGGTCATGAGTCAAAAAGTGCTTCGTACAAAAAGCTTATAGGACAGACATGACATGTTGTTTGGAATACATAGAATGATACAGAACGATACAGAATATCAGGCAACAATGTCAGAGACCCAAGTTTTGCAACTGAAGCTCCACTTAAAAGAGTATTTCAGTAACAGATTATTATATTACCTCATAATTGTATTTTACCATGGTACCCCAATTTACACACACACACACACACACACACACACACACACACACACACACACACACACACACACAAAACACAAGATTAGTGCA
>JAABNY020000095.1:16457294-16491340 GCA_015164015.2 Brevimyrus niger
ACACACACACACACACACACACACACACACACACACACACACACACACACACACACACAAAACACAAGATTAGTGCAGAATCAGTCCACATCCCAGAACTTGACTTGTTCTCCAGTTCTCCTGGAATGTATAGAAATAAACAAACTAGAGTGCTGATAAATAAGAAAATACATTTCAATTAAGTCTGGTTGGGGAATCTAAAGGTCCACTTTAAAATGCACAGGAAACGTTTTATGATTCCTAAAGTTGTAATATCGGAATTGATTTAATGAAGGAAACAGAAGCTTTTGCCCTTTGGCAACACCATTTCAGACTAACTATCTTCCACAAAGGTTTGACAGTTTAAGGAAAAGACTGCAATCTGGTGAAAATACTAGGCAAGCTAATTAATGAGCTAATTATAAAACAATTAAGTCTGATTTCAATTTAAATTGTCTAAACTTTGACTCTTATGCCATATTATGTAGACCAGGGGTGGACAATGTTATCCACAAAGGGCCGGTGTGTGTGCAGGTTTTTGGGATAACCTGTAGGTCAGCTGTTCAAACCCTGGTGTGAGGACTCTTCAGCCAATCAGTCCTCTAATTAGTGACTTAATTAGGGAGTTGCAGCAAAAACCTGCACACACACGGGCCCTTTGCGGATAAGATTGCCCACCCCTGGAACAGACTTTATAGTGTCCACTATAAACATTCATGAACTGTGACTCATTAATATGCATGTTATTATACTGGTAGCAATATATGAAATTGGCTCAGTCGTTTACATTATGGCCACTTGTGCTTTTGAAGTAGCGTCATCTAATACAAACAGATGTATGGATGCGCTTGTGTAGACATGAGAAGAAAAACCCAGTACCTAGGAAATCAATAACCTAATTAGAATGTAATTCTGAGTTTGGCAGCATTTTGCAAAGTGAACGGACGCAGCACTTTGATATATGTGAACAGTACCAGCACAAAGAGTACCTAACATAAGGTGTACAAAACGCCTCTCAAGTACAAAGCATGTGATTATAACCCAAAGTTTAACGAGTGTGGCTGAGCAGTGTTTATTAAATGTCAAACGCAAAGTTGGCCCATGTCCGCCGTTTATAGACGGAATTAATATTAGAATTTACGTCCCTTAGTTGTTCTGTAGAACAACATCTGTCATGTCTGCATCGCTCCATGTTTAGGCGACAATGTAAACCTGAAAAACTGAATGAATGACCATAAACAAACAACAAAAAAATATGATTTGATTTTTAACCCAAATATATATAAAAAAGGATCTCTATAAATATGACCGCTAGCTATGGCTGTGCAGAGGTTCCTAAGAACATGCACACATGCTGCCTTTTCAGCAGATCTGAGGGCAGCTCCCTGGACAGCCACACCCCACGGGCTTGTGCGTCGCACGGTGGAGACGAGGAGCCAAGCCTGCCCTTCCGTATGCATCCAGATTCCAATCCAATACACTTCAACCGAACCAGTCTTTTTCCCTTTTTGCGCACTTAATTGGATGTTCACAACAAATAAAACACAAGCAACTCAATAAATAATTTAAGGCCAATTGAGGTTGGCAGGACAAAATAAACACACATTGGAGCAAACCGGCACTCCAGTGCCTCGGATTAAAAAGAAAAATTTAAAAAAATTATATGAGGGACAACAGCAGAGAACAATGGTTCTTGTTGATACGCTGTCAGATATGAGCAATAAAACCATTTTATTTAACAAGACCATGTCTATCACCTCCCTTATGCATGTACTTGCACACAAGCTTGTATCAGCTTATATACACACCCTTATATACAAAGACACATACAAGAGAAATGAAGGAATAAAGGAGTCTTGGAATTCACTGAATTCAAAAAGTTGTGTAAATAGGGGCGTCTCTTGCAAGACTTTGGAGGGCTGGGGGGTGGGATCTGGGAGTGCAGGGGAAAGCTCCCTCCAGCCCTGGCCTACTACCTGTCCCGGGGGGCCGTGTGGGTGCTCCCCGCCTCCAGGTCATCCTCCACCACGGCCGTGTAGCCCTCCTTCTCGATGCAGTCGGACAGCACCTTCAGCACCAGACGCAGCCGGCGGTCCATGGCCTCTAGGTGGGGTTGGATAAGCACGGGCGTGAGCCGGTCCCTCAGCAGGGACTCAGCCATCAGGGTGCTTAGCTTGAACTCCTCCCTGGCCAGCAGCTGGAGGCGAAGGTGGGTCGATTTCTTCACTCTGCAGGGAGACGGGGGGAGATGTCATTCCCCATCATTTTTTACTCTGCTTCCCCCTGCCCTTTGTGCTCTACATTGCTGCAGAAGTGTTTGTTCTTTTATAATTTAACATATGATTATCATGCCATACTTTCCCTAGCTGCACTTAACACAATCAAGTGTATGAAGTATCTGTTTTGAACCATTTACAATTATATTATAAGTATGAATGAATATCATGCATGAATATGAATACATTGTAGAAAACAATTTTACATAAGGAAACAGCAGGATTATACATAAAATACTTTCACAGATATTGCTTTGAACAACAAGATATGGACCCTATGAATATTAATATGAATATTAAGGAAGTGAAACTTTCTGCTCTGTCTGAGCTGTCATGGCCCTGAACACAAGTGATGTGATGCTAATTGATAACATAAAAAAAACTAATCATTTATGTCTGCAGCTACAGTATAAGATGTTTTATATTATCAATATTAAAACAATAGGGACACTTAGTGATAATGACAATATATTGTGCATAGTATGCACCATAAAATATGCATTGTATATTGTTACATTAAATTACATGACTTTTACACATTGTAAAAGTAGCTGCTGGTGTTGGCCCAGACTTACTATTTGAATTGCATTCACTGCATTTACAACGAGGAAATGTATTAGAGATAATGAAAGTAATCTAACAGCTTTTTCCTCAACATTATACAATTATGTTTGCATCATAAATCAAACCGGAATGTACAAAATTGTCAAGGAAATTGGCAGATGTGATATACACCCAATTCAAATCAAACAATCCCCTATATGTTCATAACATACAAAGGAATTGAAACATTGGTCCTCTCTCCTCTTTGTAATACAGTATACAAAAGAAAAAAAGTAAAAAGTATAAACATATAAGACACTGACACTATTATTTCCACATTCCAATGAAAAATAAATCCGCTGACTCACCTGCAGCATTGGCTTAAAGGCACAAGAATAGAGGCTTCATCATGGGAGTGTTTCCCAAACCTGGGAAAAAAAGATGTAATAGACATATTCAACCTTTGTGGCTCAGCACTGGTGCACTGTAATATTTATAGAATGGATCAATATGATGCTGTGGAAAATTTAGGCAGGTAGCTTGAAGGCTTTTGACGCAGTCCTAAACAAAAGGCTACAATGCAAGGGTACACTGCCACACAGCTACAATTACCAGCATTGTAAAATTCTGAGAAATCACCATTCAAGAAAATCAATAATCCTGTTTGTAAACATCTTACTTATACAACGAACAAATACAAGACGGCGTTTTTGTTTATGATAACATAAAGCATGGAACCTTTTAATCCCTTAATTTGCAACACAGTGTTGTTTCATAATGCTCTATAATCATAACAGAAAATTGACTAAAAATACAAAAAAATATGTATATATATTCACACATAGAAAAATGTGCCATAGAAGATCTTGCAGTGTTGCCTCGCACACACTCCTACTATCTAATTTAAATATTTCTCATCCCCAAAATGAATTCCTGCTCATGTGACCTTAGTAATGACCTAGTGCCTCCTTACCCTCTCCCATTATCCAAGTGGATGATAAACGTGTCATTCCCAAACTTCTCAAACGTCTCATAGTGATGGCGATCCATATTACCTGTATGACACAAGCACAATAAATCCTGTAAGAAGCGGGTGCTTAAATGATGTAACATCTCAAACGACATCCAATCTATCCATCTAGGAAGTCGTTGGATTTCGTGTTACAGATTTCAAGTGTTCTTTCAGCTGTTTTTTTTTTAATACACAGAGACAATATGTTTCATAAGACCTGACGGAGAGTTGAATACATAAGAGAATTCTAATCCGGCATAATATGCCTATGCAAGATAATGGCACACTGATAATATCTAGAGGAGGTTTTTGAGGACTTTATGCAGCATCTCACCCATGAGAAAGTCAAAGATGGTCATGTCCATGATGTCCAGGAGGCGCGTGCCGCTATCATAGGGTGGGGTCTGCTTGACCTCCTCACAGTAATCTGGGTCAACCTCCCATCTGTTGGGAGACAACATCTGACGGTTTTCACAGGAAGTCCACTGCTCTGCTCATTCCCTGTCTGGGATTTCAGTGTGCGAAATGCATTTACAAACCAAATTCCGCTGCCGTCATCTTTTATTAATGATCCTTCAGTAACCGCTGCATCTAATTCAGAGCAGATAACATGGGGCTTGTGTCAGTGTGCCTTTCTCTTCTTGCATGTATGCATGTCCCCATTCTACAGCACTGAATGCTGGCTTGGCAGCAAATGACCAGGTGTCACTCTCAGGATTCATACTCAAAAATAAAAGCAACATGCCGTTTCCCTGGCAACGATGCTGCCGGTTCACACTTTGGATGTAACATCTTTCTGATTAGCTGCTTTCCTGAAGAGCGTGGTGCAGATATCTGTCCACGCAGAGCGTGAGCTGGCCTGCGGGTGGAGAATTTTTACCTTCCGCGCAACTGGGGAGAGGATTGCTGCACGACTGTGAACTACAGGCCTTATGAGATCTCACGCGGTCCCGGGAAAGAGTGAAAAATGGCATCATGCAAGAGTCAGGAACATCACAAATAAGAATTCAAGATTTGGAGTGAAAATCTGAAAAAGACTGCCTTCTCAATTACCTGTACCTTGAGATTGTTTGATTATCATCTTGAAAGTATACAGAAGGCTACGGCTTTGAACATATTTCAAAGTGGAGGGAATTCGCTTGGATTGATGTTTTTATTAATGTGCATCACTCTCTATAATGTATAATTAGAATGTTTAAGCTACTTTATAGCTAACAAATAATTCAGCAACACATATATCTCTGTAACGCATTTGTTTGCTACAAAAGCTTTCCTTTCCGAGACCAATCCTTTTATCCATCCAACCATCTACTTGCTCTGTTTTTCTCCTTTCAAGTCAATTCAAATCCTGATACAGTTATCCTGAAGTGCATGACAGAGAATCAACCAACTGTGTCACTCACTGGCCTGCAACACTTTAGGGTTACAATAGTGTAAATAAACAGTGAATAAAAGGCAGATGACAACAGGGGAGAGGCGACAAAGGTCTATAGTTTGAATGTTAGGAAAATAAGGGTCAACTGCTGTCACATCATCCTGAGTATAACATCACACGAATATTATCCATCCATCTATCCATCTGGGGCTGGACTGACCATCTGGTCCCCCAATGGCCAATAGATATGTGGGTCTGGCAAATTTATCATGGGGGACCTACTTGTTTGGCAAAATACTGTGGGGGACTCCAAAGTCCAGGGCAGAGTTTTAATCCCAGTCCAGCAATTCATCAGCAACTTATCCTGATCAGGACCATGTTGAAGTGTCACTATATTACTATATATGATTTATACTGTTGCTGTGTTACAGATCAGAGATTTGAATGCCATTGTAAACAGCTGTATTGTAGAGCACTGCTCACTCTGAGACAAACAGTATGCAAAGAGGGCTACTTTACAATGAGTACCCTTACTTGCTGCCCTACACTGCGCATTGGGAACCAAGGGCTACCTCATGAATAATTTTCCAATTAGTTCAGAGCATTTTGATTTACCCCAGAGACAAAGTACTAGGTATTAGTAGAGCAATGGTGTTAGAATTATGTCTTTGCTTGTGGTTCAGCTCTTGGGTGCATTACAGTAAACTATGGTCACCAACCATATGATCAAAAACCTTGATACACAAAATCACAAAATCCAGTGAACACCATATGAAAGATAATTGAAAGATACATCATGGTGGCTCGACCATGTCCAAACACACCACAAAAACAGGACAACTGTGGGTTTATAATCTATTTCCAAGCAATATAAATACAACACCGCATCCGCTTCCTTAATTTAATGCTTTCACTAGGCCATCTAATGACTTTGCACTTAATTATTCTTACTGCGCCCCTTCTCACGCTGTTCTGCGCCAGTGAATCTATTACTTCATTTTTAAATTTCAATTTCAGGGAGTGTGAGGAATCATATTATCCCAAGTCCCTAATTTCCTGGAGCAATTAAAAAACAGACGATGAAAGAGGTACTTCATGGCTCTTTCGGAAGCAATGAGCTCCTAAATCACTCTGTATGGGGGAAGTTCTGTATTGTCAGTCATTTGTAGCTTTATTTATGTCATTATACCCAAGCCTATATGTTCTGACTGTGACAAAATAAAATTTATAAACCTAATAAAAATAAATGTTACAATTGTATCCCTGCAGACAATGCATACGGTTCAATGACATTCACCTGTAATTTGATTCTGAAATTGTCATCTTTCTTTAAAAATATTATTCTGTTATTTAAAAGTAAAGATGTAGAGACACAGACGTGCCCAGTTCTGGTTCTGGGGGGCTGTAGACCATGCTGATCAGGCCCCGTAATACGGGGGAAGGCAGGATGGGTCTGGCCCAACTGATCATAAGACTGGACCACCCTGTCATAACCGTGGCCCCTCCCCGGCGCACCCACTATTCAAAGCTGAGGCACGGCTCGGCACTGATTTTCCAACGCTCCGTTTTTAAACCTCCAACAAAGCTGGGGCAAAGCAAGGATTTCTTTAAGTGGGGAGCATAAAAGCAACCACAATGCATAGAGAAGGGCCAACCTCATCATTAGTCAATGATATGTTTTAAATTGGTGAGTGACAGGGGGAGAGACCAATCAGCTTTCAGCTGGTGCCAGAGGCCCCACCCACATAAATGCCCTCACAGTAGAGCTATGTGTGTACGAGGAGAAAATTCAAAGCATAAAATAAACCCAAAAGTGTGAGTGTTTAGTGAAGATGCCCCTGCAGTCACAGAACCAGCTCTTACTCTGCTTTCTTTCGCTTATGGTAGGATCGCCGCCAGGGGTTCCTCCACGTCTTGCGCTTTGCCAGGGCCAGGTCGGGCAAGAAGGCAGCCAGAGAGCCCTCAATCTGATCGGGCTTCCCGCACAGAGCATGCTCCGTGGAGCAGTAGTAGGAGCACTCGCCATAGAAACAGATGTTGTTGGCTAAGGAAGATGAGAAAAGGGGGAAAAAATGCATTGCAGCCTCCGAGACGAACTTAAACATGCCGCTAACAGTAAAGCTATCAACGGCCACGGGATCAAGGCGCCACGCTGGTGTTTCAGAGCATCATCTCAGCCTCACTGCTGCAGAAGTAGACAGGTGCTTGAGAAGAATGACCTTTAAAGTGTCTCCTTGCCTTTGTGCAGCATATAAATTAAGTCACTATTCATGTCAGACCTATTAGAGAATATCTGACACGGCACAAACGCCCTCTTGTCTTTGTGAACTTTGTAATGAATGGAGCTGACATCCAAACTGGAATCCCCTGTCAGTGTGGAGTCCTGTTTAACATATGGCACACAAATGCACTGCACAGCCACCCACAGTGGCCCTCGACTCTGCCATAGCCTTTATAATCCCCCAGCACCCCCCATGACAGCCCCGTGATGTCTGCAGAGTTTGGGGGGAAGGGGAGGGGGGCAATGGCGTCCTCACCTGGCGATATGAAGAAGGTTTTCCACAGCTTCTTGTCCCGGGTCACGTCTCTGATTTCTTTCGTCATGTTGACCAGCCGCCCGGCCACTGGAGGGACTCGGCGGAAGTCCAGGATCCTGCCGGAGTGGATAGCGTGTCATCAGCTAAGGTGACTCTACTGAGGAAACACGATCTGGCTGCTGCCCACATCTGAAGCATCTTGCTAACCAAGCCACCAGAGTCCCCAGACCCATGCATGATAATCTCTGGTTGACCACTGAGAGGTGCTGCATTAAACTTCCCTGGATCACTCGCTGCTCAGTGTGGCAGCCCATCACACGCAATCACACCGGGGTCCACCTCACAACCTTTAATGAACGTGGACAGTGAAGGTCTTTTAAATGCAAATGCATGCAAATTAGTTCAAATGTTTATTAGATTAAGGGAATTTTATTAAAATCAAATGTGACACCTCAATCTAATTAGACTATTCCCTTGCTTCCCCTGCCACTGGGGGGAGACAATCTCAGGGCGTGCAGCGGTGTGTATGTGAGACAGTGATAAACGGTGGCTCTGTACAGGTTTTCAGGATATTGCTGCCTCATTTAGTGGATAAAATGTCACTGTAATTGAACCATTGGTCACCTATGAGGATAAAGACAGTATGGAAAAAGAGAGAGACTCAGTGAAAGGGTGGCCCTTAATATAGCTTTTAGCTTGACAATGTAGCACAGTTCAAAATTATTTTTACAACAAGCTTTTATTGTTATTAGGTTAATGTATGCATAAATTCAGAATATTTCAGGCCCTAAAATTGGCCCAAGCAGTTGAACAAGCTACAAGGAAAGGGATGGGGAAAAGAATGTAATTTCTAACAATGACCAAAAGGGGGAGCTATGACCCAGGCAATTATGTTTAAAACTAAACCAACAGTTTAATGTAATGCTATTATTTTAAAGGCTATTATGGAAATAATTCTACGCTGAAATCCCATACGATAATTTAATTAACTTATGCTAAAAAAGATGGGTAAACAACACACATCAATCCTATATAAATAACTAAATAGAAATAAATTAACATCTTGTAAAATGAAGCATGGAAGTGAACCACAAAAAAAAAAGTTATTGCTGCAGCAGAAGCAGAGTGCAGCTGCCTCTCTGACATCCACTTTCACTTTCCCGTGCACGCAGCCACATGAATAATTCATCCATTTATGACATGAAGCTGAGCTCAGGCCCCAGGGAGATTAAAGGGCCCGCAGCCAGCTGAGATGCAGGGTGGTGTTGGCCACGGTGAGCCGAGCTGGTCCGCCACCTGAGAGCTTTACGCTCTGCCTCACTCCTCCGTCAAGGATTCATCCAAAAAGACCAAAGAAACCCTAAATGAACGTCTAATGAACAGGCCTGAGCCCCAGAAACTCGAGCCCCCAGACACCCCCCGTCTCCTCCCGCGCTGAACTGCCCGCTATTCACGTTACAGGATTTTAAAGGGCGGCGGTCCAGTATATCTGCTCTTATAAGCAGGAGACTGACACGGCGCACAGGAAGCTCGCCTTGCTGCTGCTACTCCCTTTGTGAGAGATAACAGTCATTCTGCGAGTGCACCGCTCCTCAGCTCGATGAAATGATGAACGCCTTCAGTTCAGTGTTGCTAAAAAGGCCGTATTGCTGGGACTTCACCAGAACTCGGCCTTAATTTGTAACAGAAGCAAAGCCTGTTCATTTTGGTGAACCTCTGGGCCGTATTTTTAGAACAGCGCAGGCCTCGCATACCTTCGGTCCTCTCTCGCCCTGCCCGCAGGCATGCCAATGTACCGGCTGGATATTTCACTGGACCAGATGGGCTGAAGTCTGTGGTAGACATTACATTCCTGTATGTCGATACTGGGCCCAAAGGACACATTCTCCACATTTCAGGCGACTCGAGTTGGGATAATGCCAGTTTAGGGGCAGCACGCGCTCTGAGCACGGTCACGGTCGGAAAGGAGGATCCCCCCGAGACAATCTCCCTGAATCTGCTCCACGTCCCACTTGGTCTGTTTTAAGCCATAAAAAAACAAGTTCGAGGTTTTTTGGGTGCAGATGTTCTGTTTACCAATATGTAACATCAGCTGCTGGAAATCAACATTGTACATTGGCTGTAATTGCACTTAATTACATTCCATTATAATATCCAATTTCGTGCGCATTTTGGTGGAGGGTTTAATCACCAGCATCCTTAAATAATCAGGGGTTACATTCTGGAGGTGTTGCATGGATCGGCACTATTGTGTCAGCTGCCTGCAGTGGGGGGTGCCTCATCTCATCTCGGCGCATCTGCATCATTTTAAAGCCGGCACACGGGTCTCCCGGGCGTCCAGGCTGGGCCTGACATTTAGAGAGAGAGATTTTAGTGACATTTACCTGTCCAGATGAAAGGCCGCGATCTCAGCGTTGTGCCTCTCGAAGTCAGAGAAGTAGAAGAAGTCGGGTGGCGTCTCCTGCTCCCGGGTTTGCCTGGGAGGGAAGGACACAAGGCAGCGTGAGCCCCTTTGAGGAGCGGCGTCACCGTGAAGCCAACCAAGACCAGGCGAAGGCAGATTAGCAAAACAAAAACTGTCAGCAGATGAAGGCTCAGAGACTTCTGTCGGGGTGAGGAAGAGCACTGTTTAAATTAGGATTATGCACACTGGGTCCAAACACACACAGCTTATATAAGGAGCCCTAGAAAACAACAGAAATAATGTGAATATCATCGCCACAGCTTGTTATGTAACGGTTTGAGGCAGCAGATGGACACACTGGGGTATTTGTTTTTAAATTAGGTGCTAAAAAATTTTCATGAAAAACTTTGACGATGTTTCATGGAGATTAAATATTATACATAAAGAGGCGCAGAAGACTGACTTTTTCATTAATGGGGGACAAGAAATATTTGTGCATCCTTTTGCATATTCCACGATTAAGGCTGATTCTTTCCATGTGATTCATGATTTTCTTTGGGAATTAAGAGTCAGCAGACAGCAGTGGTGATAAACCGGCCCAACGGTGATCAAGCAGCCAAATCTTTTTTGCAATATAAATGGTTACAAATGCATGAAGGTCCATTAAAGTATTTTCAACGCACCAAATAATAAACTTTTGATCTGGTGTCAATTCTCACAACACCATCTGTAGTCCACCTCCAACAAAATAAATAATAAGCATGGTCCTGCTGTAAGAAATTAAGTGTTCCTAAAATACTTATAAAATACTCAACAAAACCGCCTTGTGGTCACTGAGGACTTTCAGAAACTTTCATTACTACCGAGCCAAATATGTCCAACCCTTGGCTCGGTGTGGTTTGGTCACCAGACTACCATCCAGCATTATTTTAGCTGTTTATCGCGTTATCTGTGGGAGACGGAGGAGTTGAGACGGGCTTGGAATGGAAACAGATCGCAATCTTGGCAGGGCGGTTTGCCTCAACCTATCCTTCAGCTGGCTGTAATGGTCACCCCGCCACTGCAGTGGATCTGACACATGCAGCGATCATTAAAAACTCAGCGTGGAGGCTAGTGAGCAGCCACTTCATTCAGTAGCTCGTCCCCCCCCCCCCCCCCAAGCCTGAAGGCTGCACACGGCGTCTCCTCCCTCAGCCTCCCTTCACCGACAGCTATAATTAAAAGTCTTTTTTTTTTGGTGGGGGGGGGGGGGGGGGGGGAATCTGTATGGGAAGGCCGACTTCACCATTATCCGATTATTGATAAAATCTACCGATTTCGGTAAATGGATTTGTGGGGAAATTGTCCAAATTCAGCAGTAAATTAACTCGCGATAAAAACCACACCGAAGTCTCATACAGCCTGAGCTGGGTGTCTCACTGGGTGATGTATTGGACAAGTCGCTGCAAGTCAATGTGATTTGGTATGCAGCACTTCACAATACATATCTGTAAGATACTAACTGTGACCATAACGGTTCAGAAGCCATGATTCTCGGCTAAAATGATCTCCTGTCAGGGCTGGAGCATACGAAAGCGAGCACTCTTTAATTTTTGCATTCGTATCTTTGTGGGGACTCCATTCATTTCTAAGGCAAAAACCGGAATCCCAACTATGACAACTTTAGCCCCTATTCATAATCATAAGAAACCAAACAAAATACAAGACTCCTGGCATTTTTAGTCTTTTGATTGCAAAAATTTGATTTTTTTTTATTCTCAATTTCTCAATTTTTATAAAATTGAATTTCCTCTTATGGTGACTGAAAAATGTAATATATACAGGATTACTCACACACACACGCACACACACACACACACACACACACACACACACACACACACAAACACAAAATAAACATGTAAACAATCACTAATAATGATATTCTTCAGTGATTTATGAGTCCAGCCCAGCAGGGGGCAGCACAAACACATCTTGTCCTGAAAATCTCCTATCTAAGACTAAATTGGCAACATTCACCTGAAAAATAATACGTGCGACATGGCCGACAACTAGGGCGATTCTGGAAAGTCCCCCAACTGAAACGGACAACAGCTGCGTTTATATGCAGGTTGGGATGTGTGTGTGGGGGGGAGGGGGGGTAGCTGTCAGCCTCCGGTGGCAGCGCTCCAAAGGCCATTAGCTCCCTAACCACTCACTCCCGGCAGCGAAAACCCTCACGTCTCTGAGCCCATTATCCTCCCCAAGCCCACGCTCGAACCTGCACTGGAGCTGTAGCAGGAAGTGTCCTCCCCGTTCTTGCTGGCGAGAGCCCTTCCCACAGCAGCTGTGGCCTCTGGGCCTCATCTCGCTCAGGCTGTGTACTGGGTTTGACTTTTTGACAAGTATAAGGGGGCCGCAAAGACTCGCCGATGAAAAGATGTTAGGCCCTTGAAGATGGTGATTACTCCGATATACACCTGATTTAATGACAATATAGCTGTCGGGACCTCGATATTACTCATCCGGGCTTTGAGGCCGAGGAGGGCCCCGTCACCGACTGTCAGCTGGCTGGAGAAATGAGGCTCCTGCAAGCTGGAGGTATGATAATAACCCACCAGGAATCTGGCCACTTATTAACACGCAACATGAACGTCATTATAGCTATCGAGTTCAAAATTATATCGTTAGCCTGGAGAGGCTTGACAACCATTGCATGACTTTGTTTTTGTCAGTTAGGCTAGTAAAATAATGACATGCATATGATCTGATTAACATACACATATTGTAGCTAGATAAAAATACGTCCGTCCATTTTCGATAACTGCTTGTCCTCTGCAGGGCCACAGGAGGTTCGGGAGTCAATCCCGAAAAGTACGGCTGCAAGGAAGGGAATAACCCATCGTGGGGCGCCAACCCATCGCAGTCTAAATGAAAATACTCCAATTTCATTCTATGAAACAAAGTAAATGGCAGGCGGTTAGCAGAGGGCTTGAAGGTGGCCGTGGTGGAGTGGCTGGGCGAGCTCGACACAGGCACTTCAGGCTCTTGGGGGTCTGACGATGCAGTAGTGATGCCATTGCTCATGATGACTTTCCCAAATGAGGCCCCAACCTTTCTTTAAAAATACAAAGTGCTTAACTGGCTGTTTGCTTGGACACACAGGCAGAGTAAACACATCCTCTGTTTTACTAACTAAAGGGCTTGTCGGCGCTCTTTGTAGGTTACTAAACTAGAGCTATACAAATACACTGGGTTGCAGACAGACTTGAAGCCACATTTTAATATGACCAGATCTAAAAGGCTTAAAATAGAGGAAGTTGACCTAAAAAGTCCAGTCCTGTTACAGAATTCGTCATAGACATAGGCCAGTCACGGACAAGGTTTTATTTTTTGACAACAATCTTGGATGTGGCTTTTCTGTTAATTCTCCCCACCACAAGGAGGCGCTGTTTAGCCATGGCCAAAAGCAGATTTTACCAGGAAAAAAAAACCAAAACAAAACAGGGTAGTTTTCGAGATTAGCACAGCGGCCGCAGCTCTAACAGTAAAGCAGCCATAGAATTCAGTCTCTAAGTGAGCATAAAACATGAAACGGCACATGGGCTGGCCTCATTTTCACACTCCGTCTTTTCACAGAGCACTGCTTTGTGCTCGGGCTTTCATCACAAAAGGCTGCTTGGTGCTGCTTTTTTGTTTTCTTACGAGCAAGCAGACGTGTACCGGGAATCGAGCTGTTGCGGGTCATTTTAAGATCCTCTGTAACAATGGAGGAGTTCGCCGTCTCAGAAAGACAGAAAAGAAAAGGCAGGCGGGGACAACACAGGGTGTGACATACTAGCTCACCTAGTGTTCCCAGCAGCCAGTGCAGATGACAATTATTTAGCAGTCTGTCTTAAAGACAGGGCCACTGCTGTTGCTTGGCGAAAAAAAAAAACGGGGCTGGAAATAGTTGGCGGACTTTGACTCCAACTCTGTGCCGGAGTTCTTGTTTATGTGAGGATGATGCTTAATGGTGCAGCAAAAATACCATTGCAGGATTCCACAGTTTTTTTCTGCTTGCAGTCACTGCGACACGCACGCACGCACACACACACACACACGCACACACACATATCTTTGTGGGGACCATCCATTCATTTCTACGGGAAGGACCCTAATCCCAACTATGACAACCCTAACCTCTACCCAGCCCTAACCTTAAACAAAAGTAACCAAACAAAATACAAGACTTTTGGCATTTTATCTTTTTGATTGCAGTCACAGCTTTTTATAAATTTAGTTCCCCCTTGTCAAAACAACAGTTTTTCATTTCATTGTGGGGACTTTTGGTCCCCACAATGTAATGTATACGTAACCCACACACACACACACACACACACACACCCATAACCCTGAAGGGATGAGCCACCATTCTGTCAGTGTTTCAAAACACATAAATGAAACATTTAAATCACTCCCATGAAAGCTTCTAGAGTCCTTCCTCCCCGCTCCACACACACACACACACACACACACACACACACACACACACACACACACACACACACACACAGTATGCCCAGGTGCCAGTACACCTGCAAAGCTGTTCTGTTTCTATATTATTCACATGAAGCCCCCTCCCCCCACAGTATTGGGAGGAGCTCCCAGGCTAGCTGTCAGCTCCAGGAAATGAAGGGAGATGCCAAAGGTACAGGTAGCTCACAAACACAAGGGGGAGCTCTAACCACTGGCTACACTTTTTTTTTCCTTCTAGAGACAAAACACATTCCTCATCTGTTCCCTGCTAGGCGGGCTTTTTTCAAAAGATACTTGCTTATCAACATCTTCCCAAAATCATAACATTTGTGAAGTGGAACAGGAAAAAAAAAAAGATAAACGATGCAGTCGATGCTTAGAGGCAGCTGTAGCTACACAGAGCTGCAGGCCTAGAACATCGATACCTCTCCAGGAATAATTATCTGTTATTCACAGGCCGATGGCTCTTCAAGATGAATTTATCGATCCTTATAAGTTTCTCAAATGGAATTAGGTTTAAATTTAAAGAACAAGTATTAGCTAAAAAAAAAAAAGAATCCACGTGAAGCATTCTCCTCCACACCCAACATTTTCAACACAGAGCTCAACAGAGCTTGCAGGAACTTGAAATGAAATGGAACGGCTTGATTCATATAATGACAGCTGGACAGTTTCCAGTCCTGTAAAACCACCAATGAGGAGATCTTCTGCATATCCCCAGAACATACTGGCAACATTTACTTATCACTGGCAGCTGCATTACTACATAGAAGTCAGTGACCGCATGGTGTGGCACGTTTTTAAATGCAGGGCCACTCTGGAAGCCCTTTTGCACTGAGATGCAAACTGCAGACAGGAGTCCAGATAAGCTGTCAGACGGGCCTCGATATCGGCATGCAACCCTCCCTTCCACTCCCACAGACCCTGTAATCGCATCCTATAAATATTCCAGCCTGATAAACACAAGAAGGGGTGAACATGGAGGAATCCATCCCTGCACATACAATCCCTGGCCGATTTAAACTCCATTCCATCCGATGCATCGATCTGATCTTGTGCTCCAGGAATCATGCAACGATCTTGCAGGAGGAGACCTGAAGAGTGATGTGACAGCGCTGATCTTTGTCAATACATTCCACACTCGTTTATCCTTCTGTGAGTAAAAACCAGGTCTTACAAGATGAGTAGATAGGTCAGATATAAGTCTGCTCATTCTGGCATTTTATGCCTCATTTGCAAAAATCTATGTAAAGGACAATACTGAGAAACACGTCTGCATGTCTTGTAGGACCTTAAAGGGTTTACGTAAGCCTGTGCGAGGAATGTTAAATATCGCTTTTATAACAAAAACTCCAAGCATCTCTTACAGGAGAAACCTTTTCAGTATGAGTATCCTAATGAAACAAATATATACAGTATATGAACTATACGACCAATCAATACATCCATCCATGCATGATGCATCCGTCCATCTTGACAAGGATAATTCAATACCCTGTCATTTTAAAGCTTTGCTGTATATTATCTCTTCATAAATAGGTTTGTTTGTTTTAACCCATATGCTTGCAACAAATCACAATAAACATTAAAAAAAAAATCCTGTCAAATCCAATAATTTCCCAGCACATTTATTTGCAGTATTATCAAATTTGGTCTGAACCACACCAGCAATAAATTTTGCTCTATCAGATTTAATTGAAATGTCCCCGACTATCATTCCTCCGACAGGAATGCTATTAAGCATTCAAAACACCGGAGCTCTGTATGTGAAACATATTAGCATGCCAGGCAAAGAACCTACGAAAGAAGGACCGACAGCACTGGCACGTTCAAGTCAAAGACTGTGAGACCTTGGAAAACTTTGTAGCTGCTCTCCATTGCAGAGGATGATACAAGTAATGAGAACAAGGTAAAATGACCTAGCTGAATATTAATATACCCAATTAACTTATGCTCTTGTCAAACAGGTGGCACACATGAATCACCTTCCGAAATGCAGTAGATCCATGTCTAGCACAGAAACTGGGGGCTTCGACATGCTACGTACCCATGGCGGTGATCAAATGTTAGAGCCCAACATTGACAAGAGTCAGGAATAGGATTTCACTTACAAGACACGCATGCGAAGAATGCCTTCCGTCTAGGCTTACATCCTCCAAGCAGCAAGCCTACAAGCATCCTTACATGTGTCATCCAAGTACAAGCTAATCTTCCATACATAAACATATGAGGACATTTACACCACAAACATCTTTTAATTACGTTTGAAAAAAGGACAGAAATAGAATGTAAAATGCATCGTTATTCCTGTGTAACAGGACAGTAATCACATCAGCATAATTCAAATAGACAAAATTATCACAGTAATTATACTGCAGAGTAAAGACAAATGAAGCCATTGTCAGCTGTTAATTGGAAGTGACCTCAGGTCAGGTGATGTTCACTGAAGATTGATTATTTTCCTCCCCCAACTCATAGACACCTTCAATTTTGTTTGAGACTGACACTGTCTTTAATGGATTCTGTAACTTTAACTCCAAAGAATTCCCAAAATCACAAGCCGGTTTCTCTGGATGTTACTTCAGAACTACTATTGTCACTTTTAGATCTGCCTGTCTATATTTTAAAGACAATGGAAAATCATATTGCCTCCTTTAGTCTATGACCGTCAGTCTTCCTACGCATTGCAGTCAATGTCTGACAGTTGTATTCAGAACTAGTTTTACCTAAGGATGAGCTTGTTGGTATAGTCACATTTTAGGTTCTTTGGTCTTAAGGAACAAAACTTTTGGATACAAAAAGACCTATGAGCAAAGCATTACACAGAGCAACACTGACCGAACCTTTAATTTTTTGGCACTTTCTGCAAAAGTAACAAGGTTTTTGACATTGCCATAGAGCTTCATGGTGACCTTTCCAATCCATGGAATATAGCATGTCCATGATACAAAATCTATTATGTGAAGATGAAACTTCAAAAAGATAACAACAGTCGTATGAATTGAGGAGAAAAACTTTAGGTTGCTGCTTCACCAAAATATGTCAGTAAATCATGAAAATTAAAGTCTCCCCCGTTTCCGTTTCTATAGGCATTTTGAATGCTTGTACTTCAGTGAATAAACGCATGATTACTTCTCTCAAGCCAAATCATTGTAGCGAGTACGCAATCGCACCACGCTCTGTGTCATCAGTTTCCCATCCTTCATTTACATAAACATTTCAAAGTTATGTTGAGACAAACAAACATATGACAGCCTCCCAAAAAATTGAAAAAAAGACCTTCCTGTCTAATCTAATGCTCCTTAGAATGATACGGATCCTCCATTCTGATTTCGCCAAACGCATAGCTACTTCAGCCCAGTTATTCCCCTTGTTAACACTGCACTTGAGGTTATGGCTGTCTATTTTGAGCAAAGGTCTAAGCATACCTTCAACCCAACTCTCACCAAAGGAAATGGATTTTGTAGATGCCATGAATAGCACTCTCACAAGCTCCTTCACTCCCGATTAATCATCAGAGTGTGTGGCGAGACAATAAGAGATGTTTGTTTAAAACAAACTACAGAACAGCAATGCAGTTCATTTGGAAACAGTACTTTAACAGTGAGCCAGCTAATTATTATTTTATAATGCTGGGGAATATGAATTACTTTCCCGTTAAACATAACATATTAACATAAGTACCACGTTCTAACCCCAAATCAAGCATCTCCAACTGGCAAACAGGCCTGTCTGTTACGACAAACAAGTGTGGATAAAATGAAAATGAAGTCTTCTCTGTTATTTCCCAGGATAAATGGCTGTTACGTGTGCATTGCGGGAAGTGTGTGCTGACGTCATGTGGGGTTTGACATCATCCTGAAGTCCACGAATGCTGAGGAGAAGAAGGAGCTGGGAGAACAGTGGGGTGAAAGCTGGCCGACATGCCACATGTGTGTGTGTGTGTGTGTGTGTGTGTGCGCGTGTGCGTGTGTGTGTGTTGCGTGTATGTGGTCCAGGTATAGCTTACCTTGTGGAGACCAAATGAATACCCATTTAAAAAAAAACCTCTATTTTATAAAAATCCATGACTGCAATGAAAAAACTAAAAACTGGCTAGAGCTGGGTAGAGGTTCAGGTTGTCATAGTTAGCATTAGCATTTTTCCCATAGAAATGACTGAGCGGTTCCCATAAAGCTATGATTGCACGACTGTGTGTGTGTGTGTGTGTGTGTGTGTGTGTGTGTGTGTGTGTGTGTGTGTGTGTGTGTGTGCACATAAAGTTTTATTGATGTAGAGAGCATGTAACTCAGTAACAAAGTCTTTTAAGATATAATTAGAAAGCAAACTGAGAACCTGTAATGGGTCGTTGAATCAAACAGGAACCAAATGTCGGGCCTAGTACATCATAACGTTCTTTCAGGCATCCTTGGGGATCTTAATGTCTATCAAGGCCAGCATATCATTCACTTGGCTACTCTTATACTCTATCTTAATGGAATAACCTGTAGTTCTTGTGAAAAAAAAAAATAAAATAACTAAAGCACACGATTTGTGCCTTTTGAGTTATATCCTCAGCCTTGCAATAAAAGCAGGCCTGTAGTGCGGAGCCACATGGCCAGACTATTACAGGAACCCAGATAATGATGACACACTCTGAATGTCAGGCAGCCAGGGGCAGTCCATTCCTTCTTATTACAAAGATGCTGCACGCAGCTTAATGGACAGATCCAAAGCAATAGTCTACAAAGCAGAAGAGGTTGAATTAATCTTCTTTTGAGAAGCCGGGGCCCATTGCATACAGTCCTGATTCCCCATGTGCCTGCAGGCTTGAGTGTAGATAAGGGAGGCGGGGCCACGGCTAAGCGCCACATTTGGCATCAAAAACTAAGGACAGCCGACATTACCCCTCTGATGTCATGCTTTCAGCGGTACGAGAGCTCGGCAAAATGCAACACACTGATCACCGCATTTAAGGCCAACAGCTTTCACGTGCTCGGCCTGGACAAACCCTGGGGGTCTGTCTCCACAAAGCGCACTCGGAACATGAGTGAAAACGTGGGATAAGCAAGAAAAAAAAAAAAAAAACAAGCTCCCCAAAGACCGTGTAGGGCTTTGGAAAACTCAGGACTTTGCTGCTCTGCAACTTTATCTTTCCGACATCTGTTGAAGAGGAAATGCTCCCAAAGCCTATTTGCAAGATGTACATTTTTTTTTTAAACTAATGACTTAAAAGATTTCAAGATGAATCTAAGTTATCCCTATCATTTACAGGACATGGGGTTTTTATTTTTACAGTGGGGTAGGACCACAACATTCTGGTCTTTCCCTTGTGGCTGTCATGCATCTGTAGTCTTTAATACTCAACTGTGATTTGAACGGTTAAATAAAATGCAAAACCATAACCTCATATCCTGTAATGTGTGGGATGAACATATATAATAAGGCTCATTAAATACTCAGAAATCAGATTTTTTTTTTACTCTGATGGAGAACAAAGGATATTAGAAAGCCTTAGAAATCTTCTTTCTGGCAGAGCCTATCCAAGCTAACAGGCAGTACTATATAAAACAGGCAGTGTACAATAACATTTACTGATGCCATGTTTAACACAGGTGACATCTGCAGCTAATTTTTTTGTGGCCATTATATTACTATTCCTGTATTCCTGAGGAATTCCTACTCAAATCACAATTTTTGAGTGACAACACATTTTGCATGCGTGTATCTCTTAAAAACACAGGAACCAGCAATGAGTCATAAACACACGCACACAAATGGGAAATTCGTCTTAGGAACCTGTCTGAATTACGTACATGCAGTTCCTGTTTCAATCCATTTCTCCAGTAGATCCACAGTGACTATTAGACAATAATCAGAAACACTGCACACAACCACAGACCATATCTGCACCAGTTCCTTAAGTACTGTTTAAAGAAAGCCTTCTGGCAAAAAAAACACCAAGAAATATTAGGCTGTTATGTCCTTCCACACAGTTATAGCGGCATTATCTTAAGTGTTGCTCTTTGTCTGCTGTATAAACTCCAGTTTGATTCACATTTTCCAGACGTGCTCCTCAGGATCCTCTAGCATCAAGCAGCTATGTGTGCATGAGTCACAAGACTCAATTTACAGCCCCCTGGAACTGGTGTCCAGGTTAATGTGGTGGCAACAAACTGGCCAGTTGTGCCAGACTGTGGAAGTTCTGAAGGAACCTCTCTGGGACAGGAAGCTACTTAATCATCTGACGTTGCTTGAATAAAGGGCTGAAACATCACGACAGCACAGAAAAATGTAGCTGTCGTTAATATTTAAATTATTATATTTATTCTAAAATTTCCCGATTACGTAAGAGATGAGTTATGACAGAAAAAAATAAAACCTTAAAGAAGCCCATTTCAATTATTATCAGTCATTGTCTATGGATAATATAATTAACTTACCAATCAGTTCAGTAGTGGTGCTGTTTGTAAGGGGATTTTCACACATAAAACTCATTCTCTTTATTATTCCCTCAGTACTAGATAATAACGCCTGTTTGTACCACCTTATGAAAACAGAATATTCATTACTTGTGGTAATATTTCACTGTGACACTAACTATATATAATGAAAAAAGTATGTATCCAGCACTTAGAAATGTGGAGTAATAGCACTGCAGACTGTGGAGGCAATAATGTCGATAGTTTCATGTCAATTCAATTCAATTCAATTCAATTTTAATCGTATAGCACATTTTCACAACATTCCATAGTCTAACAGAGCTTTACATTATCCCTGTCCAAAGCCCCCAGTGAGCAAGCAAGAGGCAACAGTAACAAAGAAAAACTCC
Organism: Brevimyrus niger; assembly: GCA_015164015.2. NCBI lineage: Eukaryota > Metazoa > Chordata > Actinopteri > Osteoglossiformes > Mormyridae > Brevimyrus > Brevimyrus niger. The sequence continues at coordinate 16,478,729 of JAABNY020000095.1, forward strand.
CTAGAAGGAAGAAACCTTAGGCAACAACATGAAAACGGTGAGTCAACCTCAGACTCATGGTGAGTCCTGATGGCACAATTCGTGGTGAGACCAACACACCAAACTCATGACCATTACAGATAACAGAAAACAGGCAACTTCAAAAACCAGAGCTGAAACACGAATGGTAGCTGGATATGTCACAAAATAACTTAACTTAAACACATCATGTTGCCAAAAATGATTCTTTTAACATTAGCATTAGGTTTGACGCACAATACCGTAGCCACCCTCTCAGAATCGGCTATCTTCGTTTAGAAAACCGAGTCTTGTTTTGCAGTACAGGTACCTATTTTTTTTTTGCCAATTCTAGCACGGTTAAATTTTCAAAGAGATTGCATTCTTTTGGCAAAGTCTTTATATATTTATGACACTCCAGAGAAAAACATTTTTTAAGGGCAAGAACACTCTGGTATGTTGACGAGCAAGACCTTTTCGGTTTCAGCTGCTGTACTCTTGCAGTATTAATAAAGAGCACGTAGATGAATCAGCTGCCTTTCAGCCTATTTGTTTCTGACAGACGGACCGTTTTTTCAAAAGTGATGTCAGATCAATACACTTTATATCAAGGTTCTTTGAAGGGAGACCTGACCAGAAAAGGTCAGACGAAACATGGAAGCCTATCTTTCTAAGTGCTGCTATCCTTCCACGTTTAGATCGCTTAACTCACTACCAACGAGGGCGCTTATCATTAAAATATCATCTGCTGGCAAGTTTTATGTATCTGTTTCATTCGATGTTCCCTTTAATGTACATTCTGGGCATAGACACAAAGTCAGGGTGAAGGGATGTGTGCCTAGGCCTTAGCAGAAAGTTCTACTGAATGGCAGTCAAAAAATTATAGATTTTTGCTGTAGATAACATAAGGATTGGGAATAGTCACAATAGTACAAAAAAAACACATAATATTGTCTGTCATATTTCTCAGTGTGTAATAATCTGCAATATCTATCTCATATATCTATATCAGTCTGTAGAAACATTACTGCAGTTTCCTCACAATTAAGCTGTGTTACAGAACACTAATTGTGTGGGGAATTTATGGCACATTCTTAATAGCAGATCAGAAGAAGAGAAATTCATACCTGCACTTTCCTGCCACTGCTTCATCTTGCCCACTAAGGACCTTAACTGTGCTTGTAATGTTAGATGCTCTGCTTTAAAAAAAAAATTCTATGCATTTCCCAGTAACAGGCACAGACCCTGTCCCCAAACCTCCAATGCTTACAGCTCAGCTAGGCACCACAGCAGACAATAGGCAACAGCAGTGCACGACTCCCAAACAGAGACTCTTCTGTTTGCACTCGTATGAGCCAAAAGAAACGAAGGAGGGAAATATCTGGGGAATCAGATTTCTTGTGCCTCGGCTCAGAAGCACCTGACCTCCTCATGGAATACCTGCCAAGGTTTTGGCCAAGAAAAGAACAAGGATGAAGTGAGTTGATTTCCATTGTAAAAGGGATGATTATTCACACATTGTTTTAGCTGAACACTACACAAGTTAAACTACACTATATGCATCAAATGTTTGTTTCTGTGTATGATCTATATATCAATATCCTCAAGCATGTATAATCTATATACCAATATCTTCAAGTAAGATTTCATAGAATTACCCAGAAGTCCTAAATTGCACCCATTGGTCTGTTACTAGGTAATGTAGTCCCCTCATTCACACTCAAAGGCTTCAGAGGCCAGGATGCTGGGATTTTCCTTGCACAGTAATGACCCGGTCATCATTATATGATAACGTTCAATAACAAATTGGGAACGACCTAAAATATGAAAAGAAATATTCGGAGTGCTTTTTTCTGGACTTTACAGTAGATCCACCTAGAAATCATACAATCAATAACTCTACAAAGAAAAACTCCCGGGATAAAGCGATCATGTTTTTCACTATTAAACAAAACAAAAAAAAATGACTACAGGTATTGTTACTTCTTCCATTCCGAGAAATGTTACTTCAGGCTGAGCATTACTCTGATATACTTTTTATGATACAAAATAATCTCTGGCATTAATTGGGTTAGCATAGGTGTGTGTAATTCAAGTTCTTATGTTCTTATGTTCATCTCGCAAACCTGGGCCGGAAGTAATTGCAGCAACAATACGGGCAATTATGTGGCAGCAGTCTGACTACACCTCTGTGCTGCTCCACAGGCAAGATTCAACGTGTGCACGTTAAGCCACTTATTTGCGCCATCCACACAAATCAAACCGCAAACATGGTGTGTCTCACACTTAGGCATGAGAGCCCCCAGGTTAACACGAATTTTGCAGGGCTGCGGACGGAAAAAACTGTGTTAACGGCGACTCCCTGTTAAACACGCGACCAGAGGGATTAAATACAGAATAGATCCTATATGTTTTTCATTTCCGTCTTTTAATTTTGTCTTGAAAGCTATGATGAAATTAACAGGCGCTGCAGTATATGGAAATTGTGTGCGGCGAGACAGCTGGATACCTCCTTACACAACTCACAGCTTCATTAATGAGTAACAGAATGGACAAAGGAACATAATTAAAGATATGTTTTATTTAGCCAATGTTTTTATTGAAAGTGATATAGCGATTTTTTTTTTGTTTTTGTTTTTGAGAAAACAGGGTTGCCCAGTCCATGGAGCAGCTGGGACTTAGGAGCCAACTCTGAAATAACTCTGACAGCCCAGAGATTGGAACTGACAAACTTAAAGTCTTTAAAAAGTGTGTGGATTTTGAAGAATTTCATAAGCTAGCGTGTATGTAAATAAATTGTCTTATTTATAAAGGTTGCTTCAATCAGTGAAATTTTAGCAAACATCGATCATATGGACACCCACACATTTAGAAACACTCCATTCTCCCAGGAAAAAACATATACTGTATTCAGAATAACATCAGTACTGCACCACTATCTCCTCTGCTAGACTGCTCCATAAGTATCGTCACATTCCTCTGTAGTGAGGCTACTGCTTACACAGATCCGTCAAGTACTCCCCCGGCTATGTCTTTGCTCAAGGTTATCCGGAATCATTATTAGGCAAACTGTAAATGATGACTACATGTATAATTAAACACCAATGGCGGAAGAGACCCAGCAATGAAAGCAAAATAGACTCACGATACAAACCCAATTAAGATCCTGAAAGCACGACCACAGAAGATGAAGTCAAATACTGCGAAGCAGTCCAGAAGGCAGCATTCAGGATCTGCTGGAAACTACGCTGGGGCTGACCTTGTTAAACATTTATGAAAGCCGTCTAAGACACTTTATTGGAGAAGGATAAAAAAAAAAAACAAAAAAAAAAAACAACACTTTGTAGGAATACAGGGAAAACAAACAGCACCCTTGCCAATAACGGGAGGGAATCACTATTTCCAGTTCTGTGGAAAAAAGGCTTTTAGCTGAAAAAAAGTAAAACAGATAATAAAGACAAAAGTTGAAAAGGGAAAAATGCACTCTTGTCAGGTGACTTGAGAGATGATGACGCACAAAGTCATTTTGTTCAAAATCAAAATTTAAGAGCCAGAATGAAAAAACTAAGGAGAGTAAAATATCAAACACAGGTAAACACAACAACTTTGTTGAATGAAAAAAATAGCATGCGCTATATATAAAACGTAATATTACCTACCAATTATTACTATGCAGAAGACACTACGGCTGTAAGTACAGTGCAGAATCCCACATGGCCAAGCTGGCCTCCTCCTGAGACCTTCTAAAAGAGCATGGCTGCGTTTTCCTGAACTCCCTCACATCTCTCCGGGAGCTCGTACGGCCGACGACGCACATCCAAGCATAAAGACACAGACACAGACACAGACACACACAGACACACACACACACACTACTCCAACACATTAAAATGCAACAATGCTGCTACATCTTCAGTTACTGCACACAAAAAAATGCACCTCACGGGACGTTCATCCCTCTTTTCGCAAAAGAACAAACATTTCCTTTATAACAGCTGAATCTTTCCACCATATACAGCAGCTTCTGACTATGATTTATTTGCCTCCTGCTTCCTCCATTTGCTGAATTTGCATTATTTATTTGCTGTTACTCGTGTAAAGATACTAGAGTAAATATAAATGTATTATATATGTATGTGACTATATATATTATTATAGACATGCTACAGTGTACACTACATATTACATAATTCAATAAATGAATAAGTTACAGAACTTGATGTCATTCTGACATGATAAACATCGTGAAGTGCCCATTTGGTGAGGGCCTCTTTTGTGGAGGCTGGCTTCCGCACATTGGGTCGTCAGAAGTGGGGGAGTTTCTGTAAATAACAACGCGGAAGCCCTCCTGTTTTCATACTTCAAAGTGCGTAATGACCATCCCACACAGACTGTGCCCGGCACCTAGTGTGGGTGGCATGTTCCTGCAGGAAGGCTGAGGGAGCGAAGGATGACCTGCGGCCTGGAATGACCCAAAGCCATGGGCTCACGTTCCTGGTCTGAGCCCTAGGGGGAGCTGTTGCTGAGGCCCAGCCGCGTGAAACTACAAAGGAGGTATAACTTAAGTCCCCACGAGGAAGGACAACCCTGAGCCAGGAACAGCTCTGCAGCTGCAAGCCCTCAGTATGTCGGCAAATAAAGATGGAGGAAGCTTAAATAAAGCAGAAAAGAAACCAGAAATACTTTCCTAAAATGGCCATCAAATAAAACTTTTGCTGTCATTTTCTCTCATTTAATTACATCTATCCATCCATCCATCCATCCTCTATGCCTACTTGTCCTCTGCAGGGTCACAGGGGTCCAGAGCCTAACCGGGTAGCTACAGGCGCAATGCAGGAAATAAAACAGGATGGGGCACCAACACATGTTAATATCTCAATAATAAAAACAGCAATACAAAAATATGACAAGATATTTAGATGTGATGGTGCTAAACAAGTCCTACTTTTAACCTTGCCTTCAGCAGCTTCTTTTAAGGTTTCCCACTACTAAAAAGCAAATGACATTCTTATCCTGGCAGTGTTTACAAAGGCAGAGTCTGCTGTTGAAGGAGACCTGCTCAAAGAATAGCGTGGCTGGTGTAGAATGGCCTGACAAATCAATGCTAGATGCACACAGACAAGCTATGGTGAGTGGCCCCGTTTCTTGGCAGCGAATGAGCATGCTTGCCCATGCCAGGGGACTTGCTCCTGATAGGACCTGACACGGTGAGAAAGAGGAATTGACTTTTGCAGAAATCCCACTGCAGGCGACTGCAGCAATAGGCTGGAGTGGCCGCAGCGCCCGTGTCTTTGTTCCGGAATGAAGGAGATGGAACCTGTTTTCACGTTCAATAAGATCTCCTGGCCTTCATCAGCATTGATAGAGGCAGCACAAACAGCCAGCATGAGGGTATATTCTGCATACACATACAAACGCTAACACACATGTATGCATATATATATATACTTTTTTTCTAACAAATAAATGGTTGCAGGAATGCCCAATGCACTCTGACGTCTACAGCGACGTTATTAATACGAAGCAGCCACAACACTCCGGTGGATTTTATTACATCTGAAACTGTCTAATAAAGACGTACATACTTTTTATGTGCAATACACCCTCATATTCATTGCACTGTTAGTCTCTTTAACTAGGCTGTAACTATACCATAGACACAAGTGGTAAAGCAGCTTCATATCACAATATAAGAATACTGCAGTAAACACTGTGAGCTTCTGAATAACATCTGCTACAAAACTTGACTGTTATAGTGTGTATTATGTATTTTTAGAGCCCTGTCTGGGGTTTTTCTTAATCCTTTGCTGCCTGAATGACTGGTGTGTATCTGTTATACAAACATGCTTCCGTAATTGACCGAATATTCAAAACACATAAAACGTATAGGTCATAGAATGAAAAAGAATATTATGGGGTGCCGAGTTCTGGAATACTGGTAGAGAAGATGGGAATGGAAAGCTACTATTTAAATACATGCATCCATATGTGTATGTACTTCAAAGCTTGGTTAATATCCCAAGGTGGGGCGATTTGACACACTAGGAACGCTTGCTGTTTTTCTGTAACTGTAGACCCAAAATAAATTAGGCATAACTGCTCTTTCTGAGCATGAAGCACAAATAATTATGAAACGACGTTCTGAAATCTGGCTAAGTGAATAATAAATGTATTACATTTTAATGAGCTGTGGATATATAACACATACGCCTGACCTTGCCACACTCTTCTGCTTTGCACTGTTTCACGTGGGTGTGTAAGGCCAATCGTGCCGGTGAATGAAGCAGCTCCAAATGCTGCTCCAGTCACCCAAAAAGAGCAGCTATCAAGTATCACTTCTGACTAGAAGCTGAATGAAAATGAACTGATTTTATATCTGTCATACTTTGTAGAATATAAAATAAATGTGAAAATATGGAATAACTAGTAATTACCATTAATTAGTAGGCTAGTAGTAACTAGTAGGTAGCCAGTATCAGTACCGCGCAAGTTTCATTGTAGGCCTATAGAATCTATATCCTTTTACAAAAACCATTGAAATATTGAAACTATTTAAATGTACGGAAATCAGTTAAAATATATAGTGAGTATTGTATAAAAGAAATAGGACATTAGTATATCATAAATATATCCAGTTCTATGACATTAGTGACAACATCAGCCTAGTATGCGTGCAAAACACATACAGATGTCCTCCAGATCTTTCTTCTGTAAAAGAATATATACAGCTTGCCTGACACAAATCATTCATAAATCTATTGGACATGCTGTTCTGTATTATTTTCACCTTTTCTGCAGTTTTTCCTTTTCCATTGGTTTGGCCTAATCCCATGAGAAAGGCGACCTCCTTTCATGCCACTGTTGCCCCACCAGTGCATGCCTGGCTCAGCTGGCAGTCAAGCGTGTAAATGTCCGGGATTCCCGTACAGCCAATGCTGCAGGGATAACACTGGTCAACACAGCGCACCAAAGGTCAGTGTGAGGGACAGCGAGAGGGGAAAAAAAAACGTATAGCTATAGAACCCTCGCACTTCAACGTGACTCTCAATTGTCCCCAAAACAGGTAAAAACCAGGGTCAGGTGTGCAGTCTCTGCTAGTGTTTAGGGACAATGCCACTACACCTACCACGAGTCAGATGTCACATCAAAGAGCCTCAGTGTTCAGTCTCATATTTCATCATTAAATGAACAGACAGTAACACCACCTGGATAGGCTGCGAATAAGAATGCATAAGTACAATGCTGTAGAGTATATTCATAATTTACTGATAACCCATTCATACTTTAAACATGCATCCAGTATAGAAGCATCACTTGGAACCTATCCCAGGAAACACCGGATGAAAAGCAGAGGACACCCTGGACAAGATCTTAGTCAACTCAGGGGCGTAGATTTGGGTACAAACAATAGGGACATGTACCTACTAATACTGTAAGAGTACCATATGTTTTTAGGGGGCAGTGGGTTCAGATCTGAAACCAAACCTATGGCCTTGAATCCAATGTAGGACACCTTTGCAGACAATAAAGCTACTGTATTATTTGACAGAGTGTGTTATATTGTGTTATATCTCTAAACCAAAAAAAACACCAAATAAAAACACATCAGAGTTAGAGACCCCTGTCCACAAATGTGTGATATCACAGATCGGTCCAGCTTAAATACTTTTCAGTCTGGGGATTGAGGTCAGGGGTTAATAAAACGTCCCAGGTAAAAACCATGCCTCACCAATGTATCTCGTCAAGTTCTACAAAAACAAAACACTTTCCTGCAAACTCCCAGTAACTAATCAAATGTTTGCCCATTAATTCAAGCACAAGTGTAGATACAATTAATTTATTTAGCAGGCCAAAGCAACATGCAACTGAGAGCTGGGAGCAAGGTCACACAGTCTCAACATCAACTGAGGGTTTAGAGCCATGCTCAAGGGCCCAGTGCTGAAATCACACTGAGTCACTGATCCCGTAACCCAAACACAGTCACGATAATATAACACTCACAAAATACTAAACTGAATATGCTAATGAACTCGTCAAATGATATATCAATATGAACATGGTTTACTGTTTGATTTGTGGCACCTTTCTTTCTGAAAAATCTATCCCTGACAATTGCCTCCAGTCTGAGCTGACGGGACCCCTTCACGACGCCTATGCAGGCAAGGCAACTATCAGGCAGCACTACTGTACACGCTAGACACAATCTCACTTCTATATTAGTCAGAAATACAGAATGCTCGTCGCACTGGGAGATCACTTAATGAACAGAAGTTAAGACTGGTAAACAGTGCGAAGTTATCGCCCATTGGGGTTACAGTTAATGAACAAAAAACAACGATCCACCTTTTCTATTGTGCAAGTGCAGTATACTGGATTTGTGCCTCTGGGGCCAGGCTGCTGCCCCCCAGGTTAGTGAGCATACACACCCCCCCTTACCCCAAGTTCCATTAGCACTTATCTACTGCAGGGTTCTGGTGTGGCATGAATATTTTCAACAGAAATGCAATTCTTCTTTGGTGCCTTAACACAGACTGCTGCCGACTGACAGCCATCCTGATGTGCAGCCTTTTGCTTTCCAAACATACATAATAGATGTGAGTCGGCCATAATGCACATCTGTTTCCAGCCCTCACTGTTCCTGCAGACCTGCCCGGCTGCTACCTTTGATCCTGTATCTCTGCTGAAATCGCAACATCTTTTCCTTTTTTTCCCCCACTAATGGTGGTACGAGCATGTTTTCAGAGACAAAGCATAAAAAGCATCAGGCACATAACTAGGTAAAAAAAAAACAAAAAAACCTTTTTTGCGACTTTGCTGGACGGATTGTGGGAAGTAGCAGGCAGGATCAGAGCAGTTTGCGTGATACACACAGGACGGGCGTTACGGCCAGCGGGCGCAGGAGCGGTTTGTGTGGAGATCCATCTGCCTTAGCCCGCATGCTGCTGTTTGATCAGCTTGTTATTTGGAAGAAGGAGAAAAGGACGTCAAGAGACCAGCAAGACTAAACGCCTCACTTTATTCAGCTACGATATCACGGGAGATATTCTGGAGAAGCAGAAGTAGCAAGATCATTTAGCGAAAGAAACGTGCAGTGCTGCTTAATAGAATTATTTTTTTTTTAGAAATACATGTGCTTATCTTGCTGGGATCTGCAAGTGCATTATAACATAAATTTGAGTTTCATCCCGAAATACTTGCTTAGAAGTATATAATCTTCCATGGCAATAAATACTTGAGAAGCGGGTAATGATTAGACGCACATCTACTGGAATGATCACGCTCGGCCTGGCCCAGGGACCTGCAGTAGGTCTGTCCCCGCCCCGCGCTGTCCGAACCGGCACGTTACCAGACCAGGCAGGTTGTGTCTGCAGCTCCCCCACCCCGCCAGCGCTGGGCCAGACTCGCCATCTACTCCCTCTGCGGCACCCCGAGTCGCGGCCATCTGGCGGCGCCGCCGCCGCCTAATTCTCAGATTTGACACCATAATTCCAGTGTCTCGTAACTCCCTCCGTAAGAGGCCGTGACTATCCAGCTCACACGCAGAAAAAAGGCCCCACTTCCCCAGCCCGGACGCGCTCTCTGTCACGCCATCACGAGGACAGACATCTCTGAGTCGAGCCTGCGCTGGGCTCACGGAAGACAGCTGTGGGATCAATACGGCGTCACATTTCTGAATCCCAGAACTTAAGCAGTCAGCAGGGAGTCTATTGAAACAGCAGGTGCTGAAGTCATTACATGGTGCGGCGCATTCTAGCTTTTGTCGCGGCAAAACACTGGCGGGGGCAGCATCTCTGTACAGTTATAGAGGAGCAGGTGGAGGGGAAAAATACATTTATGAGGAATCCAACTCTGCACTTTGAACAAGAGTTTAGGGCTAATTTTCTGCAAAAAAAAAATAAAAAAATCGCGGCACTGTGTGATTTCTTAATATCCCATGGGAGATGTACCTTAGTGAGTCACACATTTTTCTTCTATAAATTAGGATATTCTGAAATTACCATCTCAATGCATCTGAAAAACTTTAAAATGCAGCTTACAATTTGACAAGTGAAAATCAATTCCTCATTATAATCTAATGGAGACCATGTAAGCTACATCATACTTGTATAATTAAGAATGCAGTACTTCATTTCTCATAAGGAAGCAATATTTTCTTACAAATCTATTGATTTGCTTTGAACCTAAACGCCTAAAGCACGAAAATTAAAATCTTAATAGTAATAACCACAGTATTAAAATTAAAACTGATCTATTAATACTGGTTAGTCTCTCAAATATCCGGAAGCATTCATTCTAAGGTTAACATGCATAATCCTGGAGCTGACGCTTCACTAAAGGAGGTATAATCGACCTGCTACTAAACATTTACAAGATCTCCTATTGTATTTAAAGATAAAGTTTTTGAACGCAGTTCAATTATTATTACCTACTTGTATAAGTAAACATAATGAAATGTTAAGTGTTAAATAAGAATAAAACACCTGGTTTCAACTAGGTGCCCTCAAATTGCTGACTACAAATACACAGGTACCTATAATTAAAGTGAGTACACCAATCACAGAGGCACCCATGCCATTACGAAGGGAACTACTCACTTCATGGGTTTGAACAGGGCCTGGCCATAGTTCTGGAAAGTCATGATGAGCTTCAGCTGGGTGCCTCCAGACTTCATGGCTGTTAGGGGACAAATACAAGCACACATGTGAACTTTGTTTGCAATGCATAGTGTCAAAACAACAACATTTAATCTACAATTAAAAAGAAGCTACGTCATACTTGATTTCAGTTGCCCTTATTTGTCCTCTTAATTCATCCTCTATCATCTTCACAATACAGTTTTCATGTATTCATCATTATAAGACTATTGACTTGCAAGCTGACTCATGCCTTCCCACTATGGCAAAGTCGCTGTGTTATCCAGATATCCTTCGGGATTGTTGCATTGCGCCATACAATCCTTTTCTCTTTTTTTTTTAAATGCACAACGTGTTACAGATTCAGAAAGGAGGTACCGTGTAACAACAGTGGACGTACAAAGCTAGGCTTGTCATCGCAAATGAGTCAGCGGCCCAACAACAATCGTGCGGTGATGCAATTAACAGAAATGTGGCAACACAATCCCCATTGCTTAAAGTCAACGGAACATCACACTGATTAGCTATTAAACTTATGAATACGACATGAGATTATGTTAGCATGGAAGGCAGATGAGTGCATGGCACGGCTCAAGGACCTTAAGCTCTAAGCACTTTTCTACACACAATTAAGCTCTATGCAAAAATAAAAGCATAAATAAAATTAAAGACTACAAAATTACATAAATTTAATGTACTGATGCAATGCCACAATAATAATATTAGGCTTTCCTTTACATGTGGACTGGGATTTCAATATGGAGAAAAGCTTAGCCACTGTACTATTAACTTTGCTAATAAGTACCACTAAAACATTAAAACAAGCTGCACAGAATTTGCCCATAGGTAACCTAAACACACATTAACGCATTTGAGACCAAAGGTCTTGCTCATGCAGTCCAAGTTTATTTTATCTCTGTCATGCTGATGTAGACCTTTGGACCTTCTGTTCTACCTTCATTTTCAGCCTGGGTGGGGGGCGACCTAAAAATTCACACACTGGGTTTGTTGACACAGAACAACCGTGATCCTTTTCTTTGCGGTACTGTGTTCATCGCAAATGTAATTCTCTTTTAACTTCTGCCTATTTAAACTTAAAACTAGTTCAGTGTTTATAAGCCTGAGAGTACGGGGCATAACTGGGTAAACTGGGAAACTGGGTAAGTAATGTCAACACAGAAAAATAGAAGCCAAACTATCTGCCTACAATTTACAGGTAATTTCCAGATACATACTGTAAATTGACTGTATCCTCCTGAGACCCCACCCATTCATTTATATCCATTGTAGTGGACATTTTGTTTTTGCATCTATCATTTCACTGATGTTAGGAAACATATTTATTCCTGTTGTACACTAAAGAGGACATGCTATGAAATGAAAAATAAAAATAAATTTGAAAAAAATTTAATTGTAGAATGTCTTACTCCATCCAAAGACAAATAACCTAAAATTGAAGGACACTTTTTTCCTTGGGTCTCAGGAGGTTGAAGAGAGTATGTAAAGCACCTTATGACTCTGAACACAGAGAGAAGTGCAGATCAAGCACCGCAAGGACAATGCAACACAACAAAATATTGTTTAATAATGACCAGGTAGGATACAAGAAAGACCACCGCAAAATGAGCAATAGCATGCAGCTTCTTTTGTTCCCTTTTAAACCTACTTACAATGTTATACAACAATAAGATACAAGAAACTTATGCTCTGCTGAGTCTGGCCCATTCTGCAAAAACAAGTAACTCCGCTTTTGAATCTCCTTTAACTTTAGGTACTGTAATTTATACTCAAAAACAAACAACCTTTCTACTGCCAGCAACCAATGTTTTTGTCTTTCATGGAACTTCGCTTCCTGCAAACTACAGCATGGCTGACATTATTACCAGCCCAAAGTATGAGAAGCATATCCAGGAGCCGAGTGTTGAGTGGGAGGGGCAATGTCGAGTAGGAGAGGCAATGTCGAGTAAGAGGGGCAATGTCG
>JAABNY020000095.1:16502934-16514344 GCA_015164015.2 Brevimyrus niger
CTCCTCTGTTATTTACACAACTGAGTTTGATTTGTACTGTATTAATTGGGCATTCATTTGCATCACTGTTTCCGATGCAAATAATGATAAAGGCTAATTACTCACCTAAAGTCGTGTCCAGTGATCCCCCAAAAGAAAAATGCCCAGGAACTTATTTTTTGTGCATTATCTATTATTCTCTGTGCTAATGCAAGTGCAGTAAAATACACAACCACACACACACACACAAATGCATGAAAAGGTAAATTTCATTCAGATGTCAAACTAGACAAGGCGGCTCATTAAAATGTAATTTTTAAATCTGTTTTTAACTGCTTAACAGTAGGGGCTCTATAGTTTGAAGGACTGAGATCTCTTCAGTCCAGAGCAAGAAGTAGGGTGAGCAAACACGGAAATGTCTCACAAAAAGTCTTTGTATGCCTTCAATGCTTCTTTGAACTGTTAAGCATACACACATGTGAGAAAACATTAAAAATGCAGTGCACTCAGAATTCCCTCATTTTGTCTGTACAAATCATCAACTAAAGAGAGATTCAGTAATGAATTTTGCATGTAAGGTTATTCTGTTACATAATTATTTCGAAATCCTCATAAAAATAAGAGCATAACTGCACACTACTGTTTTAAGGTCATGATGTTGAGTTGAGTACACATCTCATTTGAGTGCTGCTGACCGTCTAAAAAGAACTTATTAAAATATTGCTGCAGATTATTTGAATTGGTCATCCTTACAGGGTAATGGAGATGACATCTAGAGGTCTTCCTACATACATTATCCAGTGTATGTAGATATCAGGATGATTGTTCTTAATCTGCATCCAATTCAGTAATTTGTATGATTTTATGAACAGTATGAATTTGCTCGAGGCAGCATTTGTTTTCGATCGCTGACCTCACGCACAGGTGTGAAGTCTTTATGGTAAACTGGGAGGTTGGAGAATATTTATAATGGTTAATGGAAAATTCCAGGTATGTACTTGGGCGACCAATTAATCCTAAAAGACATAAGGAGTTGCAAGCCAAAAGAAACAGCAGTAATAAATGGCTCATGTGCGCATGTGATGGACATTTTGGGATTATGTTGCTTGCATAAGGGTTGTACTGTAGAGAGTGACATATCTTTTAGAGGTTGGGGCAAACCAGTGTTTTTAAATACTCCAGTTTTATGTGCTGGTTTCTCCAGACCAATGTGGATTTTTACCACCTCCCGAAATAGTTTCCATTCTTCGAGTATAGATACAAACAGGCCATTTACTGAGATTTCACGTTAATTGCAGCTGATTGACGTTTTAATGGAAGGTTTTTAAATATGGGCCCCGTCAAACAACGGCAGAGCTATTTTCTGAATGTTTGTCTGGGAACTTGTATCTTTCGCAAATCGAGTGACGGGAGTTATGTTATAGTAAATTGTTCCATTGTTGCCGCTGCAAAAAGACACAGCTCGTGCTTCTTGAAGCCGGCATCTCGTCGGATAGATACGTCAGCATGGGCATTGACTAGTGGAGCTGCTGGAAAAAAATGAAGGCTAATTAAGAGGTGCGGTTTCGGTGGGAGCAGAAATACTTTGGTGTTTGGTGACACTGATATAGATTTCACCGGGACAATACGCTGCTTGTGTGTGACCTTGCTTATCTCTCATCTGCAGTGGACCATTACAGTTGGATTTTCTATATGTCACTGCGTCCGTGAGCGAGCGCTAACTTCAGCAGTGGTTGAATCTTGTAGCGGATTTATGCTGACCTCTGGACCTGAGCACTGTGGTAGCCTCCTATGTGGTAACCAACTCCGAAATAGATGAATACAGGGCACCCAGTAGTCAGCTGCTCTCATTTTTATTTACCATATATTTTGCATACTTTAAACTGATTAACCAGAAATTATATATGGTAATGATTTCCATTTAAACTGATATTAAGTAGTGCAATATACTGAAAAGGCCACTGCTTGTTCTCATATTAATCATGAATTTGGTTTAATCAGGGCATTAAAAGTGACACTGGTAATCTGACTAGGAAGACTCAGAGCTGAAAAAAACAGACTCAGCATCTAATCTTTACATTAATGCTGCTTTTCAAATGTCTACTGAGAAAATGCCTGAATTTTGGAATTAGAGTAAAGCAGACTGGTATTGTGCCTTTCATTTATTGATATTAGAGAATTATAACTAGTGCATGAAGAATGTTAAAGGCTAGGCCTGAAGGAGCTGATTTCTGTTTTGCTTCCTTGTAGATGACCAAAGTGTGGACCTCTGACACACTGATCCAAGCAGGGCCATATGTCCAATATGTTTACCTGTTATGGTATTCAAAGCAAATTATTGAGTTAGTCAATTAAAAAAGTTACTTTGATGGCGAGTTTTCTGTTGAAATATGACAAAATGTGTCTTGCAGCTTTTTTGGGGGTGGGTAATGTGTAGATTGCACTGTAAGAGCTGGACCCCGTGGAAATGTGACAATGAAAGAAGTTGTCTCAGAAAATAGAAGCTGAATGTCAAGGTCAAAACAGAGTTCTCCAATCTCTCCACTATGAAGAAACTGTTTTATTTCCGATTGTGCAATTAGGTTAAAAGCATTTCACTTGTACAGTATCATTTATGAGTGACCTCTGTGCAAATCTGGGGTGATATAAGCTGGATTAAATTGAACAACCATGCTGTAAAACTAATTTCCACCACTATACGCAACTACATCTGATATAATTGTGAGGTAAATGGGTAATTCTGATAGCATCGCCCTCTGTTGGTTCCAGCCGGCCTTGCTCCAAGGTTAGTTTTGCAGTGTTATGTGAGAACACAGGTTTTGATCTTATGGCCTGCATGTAATTGCCACCTGAATTGGCACAAACAAGTAGGGACCTCTATGATGGCAGGTCAGCTTTCAGACAATAAAAACATCTTCTGAGGGTTTCATTGGCCAGTTATTTGTTCACTGTTATGTCCAGAAAAAATGTGTTGTGGCATTTTAATGGAAACTTCTGCTTTATCTATGTTATACACATACACTACATTTATAAGAGTATAGCTGCTTATCTTTTTGTTATCTCTTGCTAATCGTAAATATATCTTGAAGTGGGCAATATATATTTCTCATGACTTGATTACTTTATGCAATTGCAATAATGTGCAACATTCCACTTTTTGTTTTTTTTAACAGAGATTGATAAGAGAATTTCTCGTTCTTGTTTACCGAAGTGGAACAGTTAATTGAATAATGCTAATGAATCTATTTTATTAAAATTAGTAAGCAAACATTTAAGGTTGATTGTACAATTAATTGTTACTTCACCATAGGACCTCTGATTATTTGTCACCTATACATTTTTTATCTTAATCAGGGGCGTCACTAGGTTTTAAGGACAGGGGGGACTTAGCCCCCAAGAGATGCATACGATATGAACGAACGTAGTGAATGAGAACATGATTTCACGACAGGTTTATATTATTATTTCTTCAAACTCATATTCCTGCATCTTTAGATTGAATTTGTCTGCAAGTTCTGTAAAAAAAAAAAAAACACCAAATTATTTAGGGGGGCTTAAGAATATTTTAGGGAGGCTTCAGCACCCCTAAAATAGGCCTAACGACGCCACTGATCTTAATCATATAAAGCATATATACAATAAATAGAATCACTTTTATATAAACTACAGTTTAGTTAAACTAGTCATTAAAATCACATAACAACACAAATTGTGTTTTTTTTTTTGTAGTATTTATCAAAAAATGATGGATGTATAATTACTCGTGTAAACAGGATGAAAATCGTGGATTGGCTTCGCTGGTTTGCGGTCCGGTGTGAGGGGCCCAGGAGCTGAAACTGTTTAACTAAGATGAGGCTTCGAGTTCTGGAGCCAAAGCAAACCTAAACAAGCTCTCATTGCACACTGTTCCTCCCAGCTGTACGGTGATCAGTTAATGTCCCAATGTCACATGTTCAGGGATCCGGGGTTGTATTTTATGCCTTGGGGCAACTGATTTGTTACACATATCTTAAAAAGCCCTTCTGTGTGGCTTACCTCAGTACAATATTCATCAAAATGTATAAATGTATGAACATTCAGGAGGTGGGACGTGGACTCCAGATGGGATTTGGTGGCTTCTGGGTGGATCCTCCACTTTCTTATCCGGCCAAAAGTACCTTTACACTGCTAATGATTCCCGTCTAACAAAGATGCCCATTCAGACTCCTGATAAATCTCAGGGCTGAATCACAGGGGAGGAGGAGCCTTTGTCTGGCTTTTGTTTTCCAGGAGTGACATCTATGCTTCATTTAACTTCATATTACTGTAGTTTGGGTCATCCTCGCAGTCCACTAACCACTTCCCCCTAACCAGCGATACCAAGGAATCCTGATATCTATGCAATTCCCTCAGCCACACATGTAATTGATTTACAGTAAGATAGTTTCCTGAAGTTTTTTTTTGAAGGATAAGATTGCAAATGACCCTGGACACTGCGATAATGATGCCTCGCAGTTATCTGATGAATGAGAGTGAAACCTGCGTTACCTTGTTTCAAAGCCTAATTTGGAAGGCGGTGAATAACAGTGGTTAGCCTGCAGTAACATGTATAAATAAAAGTGTTTTTTTGGTCCTTCCGGCCAGTGACATTGGGCTCAGTGGTGTCTGTAATAAGCTACCACTGTTGCTTCGAGTCAGAGGCTGCTTCCTGTTTTCCCCTTTTGTTTATTTTTAGCTCAGCTTGGGCAGTTACACCTACAAATATATCTTCTATATTTTCCGTTGGCTGCAGTTGAAAGGCGGGTGGTGGCCTGAGCGACACTCACTCACTCATTAAATTATATCCTGTTTTTTTTTTTAACATTTTGACATTTGGACCCTTCCTCACGGTTCTATGATTGCCCAAGAGTGGATAAGGTTTTAATGTAAGGTTAGTGGGAGAAGCATGTATAGAGTGTATTTGTGTGTGTGTTTATGTGTGTAGAGTATATATGTTTTCCTGTGGCCTTCATTTGTGGATTCCAGGGAACGCCAATGTATTATTTTAGTAACAGAGTTCTTTTAGTACTGTGAGAATGGGGTCCGCCTTTTACTGCGTGTTTCTGTAGTTTTGACAGAGGATTTCATTAGATGTCCAATCAAAACTGCACAGTACAAAGCAAAAAAATCTGCAAGGGCATACGAAATTCAGTTATAGTTCATATCTTATTGATTTAGTAAAACACCTATGTAACACCCTGTACCAAAGCTGTAAATTAGCAGTTTCCCACAGAAACTCAATAAGTGGTTACACTACTTTTAATAACAACATACACAACAACTTCTGTCAAACACTTTGGCACGTTATTGATGACTCTCTCACACCACAAACCACAGCATTATCACCCCCATCCTTGACTGTTAGTACTGTGGCATGCAGCAAGAGGTCTTCACAAACTTCGGTTTACCTCTGCCTCTTCTGGTTCATGTGTCCCCGGAACGATTTTCCTAAACTGGCTCCAATGTGTTAAACTGTCACAGATCCCAGTATTCTCTAATGCCCATTTTAAGGGTAAATTCATAAGCGCTGACCTCAGGTGAAGTCTGAGAAATGTCCACATGTTGTTCTGTTCTTGTTGCCCTGAATGACTTTACACTTCTTAGGCATGGAAAATGAAATGATCCACATAAATGAACACTTTTGCTTATACTGTAAGGTGTTTTGCTGGGAAGGGAAAGGGTTTCCAAAAATCTATAATTTCAAAACTGAAGAGTTTTTACTTTAAGGGTGGGTGTAGGGCTGAGCGGGTTTGGGGGCTATGCCTGTGATCAGGAGGTTGTTGTTTTGAATCCTACTGTTGGCAGAGTGCTTTCATTGTTGGGTTTCGGAGCAAACCAGACCCCTGATTTCCACACTGACCGGTTGATCTTGCCTTCTCAATTGTACGTCACTTTGGATTAACTTTAAAAATGGGATTTAAACAGTTTTTCCTAATGAATTAATTACGAGCACTTTTGTCTTGGATGGTTAAGACAACAAGCAAAATGCTGCAAGTCAACATATTAAAAAAATATTCAAAGTCAAAGGAAAATCATAACAACAAAGATAGTGAATTTAAATCTGCCATGTCAAAAAGAAGCAGTATATTATTATTAGGGACATTCAATGTCCAGAAACCTGTTGTATTTTAAAAAAAAATATCGAACGACACATTAATACCAATATTGCCAGTCTTATTTTGTGTACGCTTTTTAGATAATGGTGTAGACATGTAATTAACAAATCATTAATTGGGGGTCAAATGAAAATGGTGTATATACAGTATGGCTTCCTTTATGTATGCACAGATGACTGTTAAATGCCCAAACCAGTTTGTTCTTTTAATTTTTCATCTTCGTTTAGCCTTGGTGCTACTCAGTTTTGTAACACAACCTCTTTGTTTTTGTTTGTATCATGCCCGGACATTCAGCTCCTTGAAGGCATGCCTGCCACTTTCTGCCAGTCGGAGAGCCATCCTCTGTCTACAGAGGAAAGACGCCACAAACAATTATAATTAAGACATTGATCCAATAAGGAGACTGATGACTGGTATATTACAGAACCTAAACAGCAACACATATTGCATTATACCTTCAGACTTCAGCAGATTACTAGGAGTTATGAGATAAAACAATAGTGAAATACCCAGAGCTTCTATGATGTAGAATCCTGACATGTCTGTATGAACTTTAATGCTACACCTGGCTGTTGAGGTTTTGTCTGTGTTTGTAGTATTAGCATGTACCCATGAGCACAGGCTAATGTTGCACTAAAGTTGTTTTTTTTGTTCAGTTTACAGTCTTGGATTAATTAGCCTTTTTTGCCTAATATGCGTCTACCACTTATCATACTGTACATATTACATATAATGCGCATGGAGACTGGATGCGACCAAAGTCAGAAAAGTTTTGGGAAATTTGCTTTTGTTAGTTATATATTATTGCACTTTATTTTTCCTATGTAGAGTTAGTGATTTGCTGTTTTTTATTCAAGATCACTATTGTGCTGCAGGTAGCTCATGCAGCCACTGAACAGGTGTTTTCAGATAAGCAGGGATGTGTTTAGTCGGTACTCGAGAGGCCTTGGACAGAAGCGGCAGGAGCTTAATGGTTTTGTGCAAAGGCGAGTCCCTGTCTGACGCATTTATTTTGGCTTTGATATCTTTGACATGGCATACCTTTTCAAAGTCCTCACGCTAACTTGAAATTGAGTAATACTGTTTGGATGCCCTTTCAGAAAATCAATTCGGACTTGGAGGCTGACTCAAAGAAACCACATTCCTCTTATCTACACGGCAATCTTTCCCGGAGTCACCTTGCTCTCTGAATGTATCTCTGTAATGTGGTGCTCCCTTTATGGTGGTCATGCACTCCCAGTATGTACAAACTGACCTTATAATCTGTACCGGCACTTTCTGCCAGGACAGTGATGCCTGAGTGATGTCTATTTTGCGTCCAGAGGCAGGTTGTTCTTGTAGCCCAATCTAAAAAGTGTTCCCAGTTTTTCTTTTCTCAAAGCAGCTAGAAGGGGCTACCCTTGATGATATGCCAGTCTATTACAGGGCACTTACGTAATCACACACTCTGGGCAATTTGTAGATTCTGTTTCCACTTTTTTTAAAGTGCAGCAGACAACCTGCAGATATATGGGGCAAACGTGCAGAGAGTTTCGGATGGGGATTAAAGCCACAACCCTGGAAGTGTGAGGCCGCCTGAGCCATTTGCTCTCGAAATACGTAGCAATTCTATTCCATAGGTATTAATAAGAGGGTTTACATCGTTGTCAATGGCAGCGCCGTCCTTTTTACCAGCATCACTGGTTGGCAGGGTGTTCTCCGTCAGTCTTCACAGGATGCCCAGAATGAGAGAGGATCCTCTTCCTTGTCAGGTCCTTCAGTTCCTGAAGACCAGCTGCTGTTTGTTCGTCTCTTTCATTGCTGCCGCTCGCTGTTGAGAACTGGCATCACTCGCCAGGGCCCTTATCAGAGAAGATGGGCAGGCGGAGTAGCGTCCCCCCCCCGCGACCTCGGTGACATTGCTCGAGCATGTGCTGCTGAATAAACAGGAGATTACAGGCTCACTCGAGCGCAAGTGCATCAGACTTTACACAAGGCTTGTGAAATCTGAGAAATTTTAGGGATAGGGATAAGATAAGTGATAGCATACTGTGGAAGTTGTCATTGCAGTTACATCTTACAGTCAATTCGAGAAGTTTCCACTTCCTGATTTTAAGCCGTAAGACAGCCCCAAATAGGAGTTGATCTTTTAGGTTTTAGTTAATATTCAGATGTAAATTCATTTTTGCCTTTTAAATTAAAAATGGGTTAGGGGTTAGGGTTAGGGTGAACATATTTAATCAACAAATAATACAGTTACTGAATATAAGTGTAGTGTATATTCATTTTCACAGGGCATAGACATACACACAACAGGTAATTTAGAGATGTGAGTTAATGGCATGTCTTTGGATTGTGGGAGAAAATCCGAAAACATGAGGAGAACCTATGAACTCTTCAGATTCAACCCCCCAATTTTTTATGTGTAGAAAGGCAGCAATAAGAGACGTTGAGCCACTGTGTCTCTCCAACTTAATGCCTCTGTATTTAACCCAGAGTTGCTGCTTTTGTTTTGTTTTTGTTTTGTTTTTAATCAACTTCTGTTTCATTATCTGTTGGGTAAGCATTTTTCCATAGGATTTATTACCTTTTCTCTAGTCAGTGCATAATATTTTTGATTATGGTTGGGTGATTTCCCTAGCATACTCTTTCAGAGGTCAGAAGTTCTTATCTGCATGTGTGATAGCACATGCACGGATTAGCAATTTCCATGAGTTAACAGTCAAACAAACTTCTGAATAACCCGTACATCCATCCATCCATCCATCAATCCATACATCTATCTTCTAACCCAGGGGTGGCCAATATTACCTGCAAAGGGCCGGTGTGTATGCAGGTTTTTGGGATAACCTGTAGGTCAGCTGTTCAAACCCAGGTGTGAGGACTCTTCAGCCAATCAGTCCTCTAATTAGTAATCTAATTAGGGTGTTGCAGCAAAACCCACAAACACAGCGGCCCTTTGCGGGTAAGATTGCCCACCCCTGTTCTAACCTCTTATCATAGTTTGGGGTTATGGGGGGGTCCTGGAGCCTATCTAAAGCAGTTTAGTGCAGAGATCTGTGGTATACCCTAGATGAGATACACTACAAAATGTATTAATTACAATTATGATATAGATGCTACAATAAAGCCATATCTAAGTTAACTGTAAAAGAATGTACCATTATATTACAATTTAATCCAGATTACATGTAAATGTATTTTAATGTATTACTGGGAGTCACTCAGGAACCTTGATTTTTTTGTGCAGTTTTTCATTGACTATGTTGTATATAGATGTGTAGATCTGATGAGTGAGGAGGTGAGGGGAGGCATTACACTTCATCCTGGCCTCACGCAACTGCTTTTGTTTAGCAGTGTGTATGGGATGGATGGGATTATGTGAACTTCATGAGGGAATATTGTTTGCACCTTGAGGGCACCTGGTCCCTGTAAATGGGCTCATATTTCTTATCCATTATACATCCATGCTAAGTAACCTAATGACTCCCACAAGATAGCTGCCCACAAGTACCAGCAGACACTGTGGTCTGAATGGCATCCTTTGACTTTCTCCATGTCAAAGAACTTGCCATCTATTCCAAGTTTGTGAAGCTCGCAACATGTAGCTATTGTAGAGACTGGGTGAGAAAAGTGCACATTCTGATTTATGGTCATTTGTAAGGCTGTACTTTTGTGGTGGTTGTTCTTTGTTTCTCATTAATGATGGGCTTCTTCCTTGCTTTTTGGGTCTTCATCCTGCCTCTATGAGCCTATAATGAACTGTCCTAGCAGTGCATTTCACACCTGCACTTAATGTTTCCCATTCCTTTTGAAGGTCACTTGATGTTATCCTCTGATTCATGAGGACCTATTGGATAGGTTGACAGTCCCTTCCTCCCTTTACCTGACTGGTTTCTGGTCTTTCCCAGTGTCTCCTGCTTCACCTTGTTCTTGTGTACTGCTGTCTTAGAAGCCACCTGCTGCTCAGCTTAGCCGTCTGCCAGCAGAAACAGGATTAAACCAGGATCTAAAAATACAGATTTTTATATATATATATATATATAAATGTGGTCTCTTAATTTTTCCCATGGCTGTATATCCTCAATAATATGTAAATCAACAGTGTCATTGTAACATCTAAAGTGACCTCTATATCAACATTAATGGCAGAATATTT
This sequence comes from Brevimyrus niger, assembly GCA_015164015.2. Taxonomy (NCBI): domain Eukaryota; kingdom Metazoa; phylum Chordata; class Actinopteri; order Osteoglossiformes; family Mormyridae; genus Brevimyrus; species Brevimyrus niger. The sequence goes on from JAABNY020000095.1 coordinate 16,513,186, forward strand.
ACAAAAGGAGCAATATCTCTTGATTTAGTTAAAGGCCAACAACTTTACCAGCTTATAAAAAGCATGCTGCTGGTTTAGACCCTCCCGCATAACTCAACATACTCACTGAACTGTGCTCACATGCACAACATTTTATGTCCCTATTAATGGAGAAAAGACATGAAAAGAGAAATAATTGGTGCAGTATTTTTCACTACTTCTGGAATAATTCCAGTTTGTCATTTGTTCAAGTAGCATAATGTATTATGTGTGACAGACAAGAAGTCAATATTTATGTACTGTTTTGTCTTTTTTTTAAACTGAACAGCCTTTTTGAAGCATTAGCTGGTCATTTTAAAGTGATGCTGAAGGCTGTAATTATATCTGCAATCTGTTTATCATTTCTTTATGTGAATTAGGATGATGAGATGATTTAACCTCCCAAATGTCAAGCAGCCAAGAATATAGCTGTAATGATGTACTCTCTGTGTGACAAAATCCCATCAGTACATTCCTCAGTGTCTACTTATGTACTTATGTCTTTATTACAAAAAAAAGACAAAGAGTTAAATAACACTTTCCCATGCTACATGAACAGGAGACGCTAAACTTGAGATGGCAGAATCCAATTCTAAGTTTTCTTGTATTTCGCCCTGAATGTCCCGTTTCTGGTGATGTAATTTCACCCCATAATTAGATGATGTTTTTTTTTTCTTTTCTTTTCAGTGACACATATTTATGCCTAAACTTTGCAATGATTATATTGGGAGTATTGGGAGATACTCCTGCCTGGGATACTCTGGGGACACTTCTTGGTCTCTATGGTGCTGTTTTAATAATTCATTGTATTCCTCATTGTATCATTTATAATATACCTCTAAGGGCATTTATCGCATACAGTAGGAAATTGAGTACGATAGGATCACTGAGTTTTGGTCTAGGTAGTAGGGTAACAGGTTTTAAACAGCAGTGGAGGAGCCGGGGGGGCACAGGGCCAATCACAGCAGGAGGCCCACTGTGAAATTTACCAAAGGGGACCCTCACAGCAAATTTCACCAGATGCCCCATTTGATAACAGTCACACATAACATTTTACCAAGAACACCCCCCTACTCGCCACCCCCCCCCCCCCCCCACCCGGCCGGCGCAAGCCCCCCCCCCCCACCGGAGCCGCAGAGCG
>JAABNY020000095.1:16515581-16533411 GCA_015164015.2 Brevimyrus niger
AAAATAAAAATGATGAATGAGAGAGAGAGAGAGAGGGGTAAAATTGAATATATATATATGTCACTGAAACAATCAAACTTCTGTCCAATCAAACCTGTGGGCGTCCTCATAGAGAGGAACATCCTTTAGAGCTTCTAGCCGTGTCTCACATCTCTTTTTTCCTGTACTGGAAGGGACTCTGCAGTCTGATGACATAGCAGGATGTACTGAAGAAATAAATAGGAGCAACAAAATAAAAAAATATCACCTGTGTGCCTCACAGGTCAAGTGCAAATGCATGCCTGTCTTTCCACTTTAGAAAAAGCCTCTATACAAAAAAAATCCTTAAATTCCCCTTTAGCAATTTGGTTATACATCTATGCATAAATTCATCCACATATCATCCGTGGATCAGTGAATCCACTGTGAGATTCCACTCGTCAGGATGTCTGAAGGGTCTCATCTATTGTTCAGGTTCAATGGGAACCATCAAAATACTGTTCAAAGAAATCTAAGAAAGGCTGTTCAGCTCTTAAGTCAGGGCCCCTCTTAACACCTCAAGTTTGTGCTATTTTTAGCATGTGAAAATCTTCAGTAAAGGTTTATGTTTGCTGCTGCTCTGAATGACTGAATGTGCATTACACAATATTCCTGTCCAGATACTTGTAATTCTGTAAACTTACCAGCAGCACCCTTTGCTTTCCGATATGACCACTGAATGTCCTATTCTTGCTTGTGCTACATACTACAGTTTTTGGTTGTTGGTCCTTATTCCAAACTCAGCCACCAAAATGATTCTCTCCTGTGTCCTTGTGAGAGTACAGCAACCATTTACTGAGACAGTAGCTTTAATATGTCAGAAATCTTTCCATGGATTCTCAGCAGTTTAAAGCTGGACTGAGCCACTCGAGGACATTTACATTGTTGTGTATTAGCATGACCGAGTGCATGTGATGCTACTTTCTGTGTGTGGTGACATGTGGCTCTGTGGATTAGGACGCTGTACCTATGATTGGAAGATCGCTGGTACATATCCTATAATCAGCAGCCAGTCGTATCACCACTGCACTCTTCAACAAGTGACTTAATCCCAACTGTGTGTGTCTCATATAGTAGTCAGATGGACTGAAACTCTATTGTACTTGTTCATTGTACATCGACAAAAAAGGTCTTCTATTCTTTGACTAGTCAGACAGGTAAGTGATGTACCAAATGAAAACACTCATGATTTACGAAGCCAACTTTTGCTGCATAGAGCTAACAAAGCATTGGTTTTGACCTACACGTTGGCACCATTGCTGGAAGATTCCAGAAGAAAAAAAACACCCATGTTTGTATTCTACATCTTTTCTAACTCTAAATGAAAGAAGGACTAGTTAAAACATTACTTATAGATCCATTTTAAGTACATCAGTCTCATTATAGCTGTCATGTTACAGTACCATTATTATTATTACTACTACTACTTTATTATGTAGTTTAATTAATGCTGTTACCAGCATACCAGGAAACCGGTCGATTGAGGCGTACAGATATGCAAGATCAGAATCCAAAATTTTTGATTGCTTGTCAAAAAAGGTTTCTCTTTTTGTCTTTCACTGTTGACAAAGTCATTTCTTTGACTTCAGGTTGAAACCGTATATAATTTACTTTTTCTTAAGCTAAAGCCTCAGTGTACAGAATGCACCTCTCGTTTTAGGGTCACGCCTCTGCTGGCCTCGTCTTTGTCCCCTTCTTCGGTGTTATAAAGAATAGCGTGATTGTGACTTCGTCAGTTCTCCGCTTCTCACCCCAGGCTTAAGACATTTGTTAGAGAACAGTATGAAATTCAATACACGCAATGCTTTCTCTCAATTGTAATTAAGCGGAGAATATAATTCCGTCGTATTATTCATCTGAAATAGTGGTATCCTGATGCTGCCCTAAACGCAATACTTTTTGAAAAGCTTCCCTCCAAGCTGTAGAGTTAAAATCTGACAAAGAGTATTGTGGAACATTTCCTAAGGAAGGAGAAGTGACTGTCATAAGCTATACAAATGCTGAAAGAGACAAAAAGCTCCCTGTGTTTCTCAGGACCTTTGCTTTTCCTAGTTGCCTCTTTAATCAGCTTTCGCCTTTATCGGCTGTGTCAGGACCGCCTCCAAGTTAGACACCGCGCTGGAATACGGCTCCTTAAAGCTCAGTCATTCTCAGTGTGCAGCAGCAAACCTAAGAAGCATCCCCGAGGCAGTTTCCAGCTTCCTACTCTATCAGTGACCCCTGTTTTTAAAAGTCTTTCACATCAGGTGTTTTTTTCTTCTTCTTTTTTACTTCAAAGTATCATGTTGCATTTTTGCCATTAAGACTGAAGTGCTTTCATGTTTGTTTCAATCTGCTGATGAAAGGTAGGAGTCACCCTTCTTCCCCCCACAAATTGTTTTTTCCAAACATAAAAAATAAAAATTATTAAACTTGTAAGCAGTGACTTGCGCAAAACAGTGATTTTGAAGTAAATGAGCACAGCCTTCTACAGTGCATTGACTAGAGGTGGGGTGACATTGGCTGACTCAGAGGCTTGCCGACAGTTTAACAACTGATTTATACTAGAAAATAAGGTAGGTACATGCTGCAGTTTCCAGTTTATGGGACAGCTCATGATATTATACAAATCTAAAAATACAATATCCCTATATTGACAGTGTACCTGTACTAAGCTGGTTAGTTACTATTTTAAGTGTATTTTATTTGTTCACTTATTTGACTGCTCATAAAATACCTTTATTAATGATTCATATACTGCATGCATGTATATTATTCTCCTTTAAATGTAGAATACTTGATACATTATGTATCCACCCTTTACACACCAGAAATCCGCATCTAATAAAGTGCAATGCCAACTGATCACGGGCCCGGTAATCTTTGCTTATACGGCGTGATATTTTGCAGTTTTAAACAGTGTACAGCTCACAGATATTAATATTATTTTACAGGAGTCTCCAGGAGGTTGGGGTGACTGTAACAAAAGGCTAATCTCCAGAAGATAGATGCTGACCGATGAGCAGCTCAGAGTTCAATTTGCTGATGAACTGATGAAACATTCTGACTTTGTCTACCTACTTTCCTGGCTGGTGCAAAAAAGTTTCTACCTGTGTAATCCTTAAATTAGTTGCACAAAAAACATTAACGTGAATTGGCATGAATTGAACACACGTGGTTTTCCATAATTATAGTATACTTCTTGACACTACCCCTACCTTCCATACACAGTACTTTATATTCATGAGAAGGCTTTATGAAAGTCAAGCAAACACCATGCGGCAATCCATCAACCATAAGAAAACAAGCGATAAAGAGACTGCAAACTCCTGATATATCAGTCAGTATCCCAGACAGTGAACTTGGTTTTTATTATCTTAAAAATTAAACAAGGAAAGCTGGTGCTAAAAATGACAGCAAACGCGTATAACAGCAAAATATTTATACTGTAGAAAATCAAACTGTTCTCCACATGTAGTGGAATGTTGCCAGAAAATATTAGGTTAATAATGAACTCTTTCATATATTGTCATGCTACTAAAATCATATTGATTTAAATTAATCAGAAAGGTCAGTGAAAATAAGCTGATTCATATTTGTGACATGATCTCATTCTTTTACATGATGTCTCTTCTTTTGTGTGAGAGATTAAAAAATGTCTACATTTCTTAGGAACCTTAAATTCATAAAATACTCTGTATTACAAGCGGGATTCTCAGAATGGCCCAGCAAATTGCTGCAAAATTAATTTCTGTATGAACAATTTGTGGAAATACTGTACAGCTAGTAGTAGACAGCTGCATGCATAGATGGGAATTAGCACTGCATCTGATGTATAGAATGTATAGAATAAAATACTAACAAAGTGTAGCTGCCAGTGGACCGGTAGCTTGCCAGTTGCAGCTCGCTGTGGCCCAGCTCAGCTCTTCTCAGGTGTACTGACACGGCTCTGTGGTTAATGCAACGCTGTTAGGGCGCTTCCATCTGGTGTTTAATGCCAAAGTGAGAAGGACATTAATCTTGAGCCTCTAGATCTGTCCGACCTGCAGAACAGAAATGCTGAACCACCCTTTGTGCATGCTGTGCAAAAATATACAGGGTCCGATTCTCATTTAGAGGATTAATAAAAGTGGTATTTCTAGACTGCAGAGTAAAGCTGGATAAGCGTTTATGGAAGATGAATGAGTGAAAAATAAAGCAGGTGTGATACAAGCTGAAGCATAACAATTATGTGATAATACTATCAAATGGGTGTTTATTGAATTAAAACCACAAGGATTGGTCAGTCATATGCAGCACTGTCATAAAATCAATTTAAATAATAATATATGTAAATTATTTGCATGCTGGTATATAACAAGTTCATGTATGAAAATAGTATGTTAATTGGAGTTGCTGAACCCATTGCTGGAAACACAGAGCTTCCAGGTCAAATCAATGCAAAGTCTATAATTTTTTAACGGTCGACACATTCTGGCCTCAATGTAGATAAAATGATAAAAAACATTAAGTCAGTCTAAGGTAGCAGCATACTTATACAATAATAGTCTTTTAATGAATAGTCAAGATGGACCTAGGAAAGACAAAGGTTTGTCTAGCTAATCTATTAACATTCTTTGAGCATTAAAGAAGGAGCCTTTATTGTAGGATTTATTCAGCATAAGTTTTATATAAAAAAGCAGTCCTACAATTAAATAGGATCCAACAATTTTAAGCAGGTGGATTCAGAATTACCAGACTTGATGTAATTTGTATTTTTAAAAGGTCCTGTTTCTCATTGAGTCAGTTAAATCAGAGGAATAACACAGAGCTTTGTATTTGAGCCATTCCTCAGCTAAATAACAATGTGGATAATTAACTTACAATGTAGGAATGAAAACCCCTACCATAATAATAATAACAATAATAATAATAATAATAACCTTTACATAAACACTAGCTGCATTCACATGCACCGGTTGCCCAGTCTTAGACTAAAATCACGTTATGGGCCCAAAAAAATAAAAAGCCTGAAACATTCATATTTTTTTTGTCTATTTTTTTTTCCAAATAGAACATAATACTTACAAATTCTGATCTGGTTGGTCCTTTGTAGACTTCAAAGCAAAAACTTCCCACTCGCAAGACAGCCACTTCTTCCCTGTCAGATCTATATATTTCTTTGTACATTGCTGCATAATTGTATGACTTGTTTCCACCAGATGCCATTAAAACAGTGAAATTGTGTGCATCCTCTCACAGCCTGTTTGCTCTTGTTAGTATTTTTATCATAACTGCCCCCCTCAGCACCTCCAGCTTTACCTGGCCCTTTATCTTGACTAGAATGTACCTGCATACACTGATGATGAATGAAATTCACTATACTATTCATCGTAAGTTAGCTGAAAAGGTTTTTTTTTGTTGTTTGCTTTTGAATTATGACTGGAAAATTTTGCATTTACTCATTGTTCTTGCCATAGGCCATTTTTTCTGCAATATTTTAAGGCTGTTTCTCTTTTACAGGTAAACTATTTTGTATTTTTTCCACATTATTTCAGTTTATTGTGGGTGCACTGTTCTGTGTATATATGCAATACAGTCCAGCTCCTTGGCAACCAGTTGCTGAGTTGCCTATGCACTTAACTTCAATGTGATTTGATAAAAGTACATGACACCTTTATTATAAGCTTTAAAGGAACACAGCAAACACAAAGTTTCATGCTACTTTTCCTTTCTAGATGCTCTGCCTCTCCTGACACAGACAAAGGCTGTAGCTATAAGAGAGATGAAAGCCCCCCTTTTATCGCCAAACAACAGGTCAACTTTTAAGCCTGTGCTGCTGCTGCTGGCCAGGCAGGGGTGTCCTGCACAGAGCCGTCAATCCCGGCTCACTTTGTCGATCTGGCCCTTATCTATGCATATTGGGCTGCGGGAACCAGCTTGTGCCCACATCCAGTGGCTGCGGTTGCCCTCTGACTGATGAGGCAGCTATTGAACTGCAGTATCTGACTGACTGTGGAGAGCTGTTCTTCAGGAGCCTTTTTCTACCATCTGGCATTTAATATTCTGGCCTGTGTACTGCCAGGCAAGGCTGCAGCTGGGGCATATGGTGATCTGACTATGTGAGGTTCCACTTTGACTGTACAAACTCTCTTGGGCCACTAAGGGACTCGCAAATGAGGTGACATCCTGGGGAAGCTCCATACTGTGCACCTGGGGACTGCGGCATACTGGCAGACAGGCACCTGTGTCAACACAGTCCAGTGGGTTATTGCTATACCAGAGTTCTGGATGGAATTAATCCAGCTAAAACTATCGCTGGAGGCAAACTATCTCTGGAGGGTATCTTAGGCTGCAAATGTCCAACGAGGTGCTGGATCATGCAAAGGGTCTGGAAAGTGAGCTTTTGCCTAACAGGGTTTTGTATAACAGAGTTTAATCTTAGAAGAACATTGCTGGATTGCACCCCTTTAGATTATCAAGTTGATAACAGAGGAGTAGGGATCTATACTGTTGGAGAGTTAGCTGAGATGGTTGTACTTTAATTTCAATTGTCAAGCATAGCACATCCAGGAATCTGAGGCACACTGCTGACTGCCGTTAGCACAGTTTGATGCAAAGAATTTGACACACTTGCAACCCAAGGGAGCCTGAAATATCTCCTAGTAGCATCAGAGTGAAAACCTCTTCTTTAACCAAATATAGGACAGGGAAAGCAGAAAGGGATTCATTGCTTCAGAGAGTAAAAAAAAGAAAGGGAAAAAACAGTTTAACTGCTGAGTTAATAGGTACATGCACACATTGGATAGCTCATCCTGGATGTGTGGTAGATTTATAATTGCAAGAAGATGTTAAGGCACAGGGTATGGACTGATGAAAGGTCAGTAGACCTGGAGGGAGAACTACAGCCTGCTATCTGGCATGACGCTTTTCATTGTTTTGTCACCTGATAAAACAACGTCAGCCATCTGGGAAAAGTAGTTTTTTTCATTATCATGCTTTTCATGTGGGATAAATTCTATCACATATTTGAACATATTCATTTCACTTTAGAGAAGGGGATACATTTAAAATGATGGCCAGATGGACAGCAGATGGATGTTTAATCTGCGAGTGTAAATTTTGAGTCTAATCTGACGAGAGCATGTCTTAACTCTTGACTAATTAGAACCAATCGCCATTGTGTAACACATATTGTAGCAGATACATTGTGCTGAACGAACATAATAGATTGCTGGAACAGTATGTGTATTTACAGCTTTTGATTTTTATATCATGTGATATATCTGAGTCATTTTTAAAAATTATTATTTATTTATGTATTATTACTGTTCTTGTCATATGATGTCAGATTGTTTCCTGCTGTATTTCACCAAGCGGCTGTGGCACTTAAGTAGCTGGCAGTGAGTCGTCTTTTTAAGCATCTTTCCGTTTTGTTTATGTACTGCATCAGGTTTGAAATTGAAGTGGTTGACACACACTGGCTGTTTCTGTTAAAGTATACTTTAACCAGTTGAATGTAAGTGGGCGGGTTTGTTTTCCTAACGATTCGGGGCTTCTGAGTGTAATGATTTGTCTTTCTCTGGCGTTCCGAGCAGATTTCTCTCTTCTGTGTTATGAATATGAGGAAAAATATACACAGAAAATGATTGTTTTTTTGTGGATTACACGCAATAAAGTTGCAAAATTAAATATATATAGTTTTGTGTTCTTTGATTTGTGGCTACCTATTAGGGGAAAATGGTTACAAATCATCAGAGCTACAAATGACTTGATAATTTTAATATACCTAACAAGTGAAGGTAATATCAATTGATCTATACATACAAACAAATAATGTATTTCATTGTAAGTTTTTTTGAAAAATTCCCAATTTCATGACTCGATGCCACTGATACGTACAAGCACATCACATGTAAAATAAAACAGTAAAATAAAAGCAGTAAGATAAAACATAAACTGCACATTTATTGAAATAAATCAGGTTACAACTTTGCTGTGAGAGACTCACTGAATATTTTGATTTTAGCTTCAACTTCTGGGATTCTGTGCAACATGAATACTGTCGCAGTATTTACAACTGGGAAGGAATATTATTGGTGTCTATGAACCCCTACCCAGGCCTAACCATAATCATAAGTAACCAAACAAAATGCAAGAGTTTCTGCATTTTTGATTTTTTTATTGCAATCACAGATTTTTATTAAATAGAGTTTTCCCATATGGGGAGCAGTTTCCTGGTGCCCATAAGGTTAAAAAAATGGGTATTCATCATGTTCTGGGGACATTTGGTCCCCATAAGGTAAAGAATATCTGAACTACACACACACATACAAAAACACATATGCTTGTGTTCATATCTTTCGTGTGTTTCTTGACACTTCTATCTCCAGTTCAAAAAAATATGAAATGGTGTCTCTAAATTGCCTGTGTGTGTACCTTATAATCGCCTGGCATCCTGTCCGCGGTATCCCCTCACCTCATATCCTGTGTTTCTTGAGACTGGCTTCACACTCACCAAAACTCTGTGCTGGATAAGCAGATATGGAAGATGGATTTATATGTGATGAAACATTGCATAAATACAATTTTTCCAAATGAATTATGCTCCATCACTTTCTCAATATTTGAATGTAATGAAATTTTAAAATGTAATCTCTTGTTCTCGGACAAGTCTGTTTGAGAATGAACACTCTAGGGTTGGGCGTACCTCCCCCGGGACCCCCTTAAGTGGGTAGAGATCTCAACCCCCCAATGCTCAACCCCCAAATGCTCAACCCAAAATTTTGCCCTTGACTCTACCTACATAAAACTATGCAATTTGTCCATTCAGGCCGTTTTGGAGGTAGTGAACAGTTCAGGTCATTTTGTGCACACATTTCTTATTTTGTATTATTTTAATGTAATGAACTGCTACGTGTCTGATTCTATCATAATTACCATGCAAAAGATCTGTCTGACATGTTTCCAGGTGCAAAATTAACAGAAACAGCAAAACTCTTAGAGCTTAATTATATTAAGTTCTCAGAAGAAAAGAAAAGCTGTTAAATTAAATTTTTAATTCAATTTGTGCTTTTGTGGGTCAGTATTTTTGTGCCCTAGTCTGAGTGTGGCTTTTTCTGCTCCAAGTAAAGTCAGTTTGTGCACATTATTTTTACTCCCATCATCAGCACAAACCTTTCACATGACTCAGATTTAAAGTATATTAGGCACTTGAAGGTGGAAGAACACTTAAATAGGTGACATCCATTCTACTCTTTAAGAAAATATGGTGGGGCCCTTTTATAGGGTCTATATAACAGCGGTGAAAAAGTCAGACTAAAGGGTTTGTTATATAAAACTAAATACAGCTACAGCTCGATTTAAGTTATACTGTATGTAACTGACTGGCTAAAACACTTTGGTGTTTTATCAGCAGATCTGGTCTTTAAAACTGCTGAAATAAAACTGGACTATATATTCTTTGTTTTTAGGACCCTTTCAATATTGGTAAGCAGATAAAAAGGTGAAGAGTCTTGATAAACGAAATACAAATGATTGGTATTGCAGGTGTAAAACTTCATGTGGAATCAAACATTGTTGTCGTTCATATTGTTTCCTCATCCATAAAAAAACTTTGTTAGGGTTCTTTTTGTGCTACATTTTTGCTAGCCACCAATGAACACCCATAACCAGTACCCAAAACCATTCAAAAGCTGAAGCTTCTGTACGAATTTAGGATTAATTTCCCAAAATGTAGTGCAGTCTCAAATTCACTAAGTTCCTGCGAAGACCACTGAGCTTATGATTGCTGAAATACTTTTGGGAAATGCACTGCTTTTCTAGCAGAAACACCCAATATATCTTACTATTTATTACTTATTTTATTAGGCTGATCTTTCTTCATTGCTCACAGGGGGCAGTGATGTAGACTAAGCACAATAAAAGGAATGTATGAAAACATACATGTTCCCTTATTCTTTGCTTTGAGAACAATTTGGATTGGGCTTGACTCAATATCACTCGATGAACTCGACAGAGAAGCAATCTGTATGAATGGTAGTATAAATAGTGCCTTTTAAAATCTGTATGAAAATAGTAATTATCATAATTGTGAAACACTTCACACTAAACACTCCTGTTCCTTTGCACTCTACGTCTCCGCGTGTTGACACACTTCGTGGGCGGAAGCCGTGTCCAGGAATGCGGACAGGTGGGTGTGAGTGGAAGGCTCTGGTCACTGTGGATTTCCCCCTTTTGGGTTTGAGAGAGAATTGTAGAAACCTCATGATTTTTCTTGGAGTAAAGCCATGAGCGGGAAGAAAATGCTGTGGTTTGTTGAATAGTTCCAGGCTTCTCTTTTTAATTTATTTTTCTCTCGAAGAAAATACTGTAAAGTATAAGCTGTAAAGTCTAGGTTTATGCTATCTAGTTTCTAATTAAAGCTATACCATAAGCCTTTCTTGTGATGGTGACATCGAAAACTATCAGAACTATGAAGACGATAATTTAAAATTTTTTATTACTTTGTGCCATCTGTGTTTCAGTAACGTTGGGACCTGAGCTGTATCTGATCCTAAGTGTATCACATAAAAGGATTTGCTACTTTTACCAATCATCCTGAGGGGAAGACACTTTTTGATCGGCTTAATAAAAAGCAAGGTATAACCTGAAACTTCTATCCATATAAATGGTGGATATGGGATACAGACATAAGATAGAGATAGACATTCTACTCCTTGGAGATGTCATTACATCTGAATACAGCTGCATAAAAGGATTGTACTGTATCTGAGATCAAGCAGAAACTGGGGCCAAGTGGTTATAACTAATAATTAATAATATTCCTTTAGAGTCTAAATAAAGGATGTGATGAGTTTCCCATTTCACTCTCTGCGTTGTCAGGTAATAGACCTCAGGTTCTTAAATAACAGTTTTCTGGACTGTTTAATTGGCTCAAAGACCCTAAGAGTATGATGGACAATGCTCTGTTATCCTCCTGCACAACGACTGCTCTTGCACATCAGTTTTGGATTAAGGAAGCTGCGGTCGCACAATGACTCTCTGTCCACAGGACTTCAAAGCAGAGGCAACGAGGGCACCTGCTTACGTGTATGATGCCTTTTGATAAGGCTGTCCCTTGAGCTGCACTCATGGAATGCTCAACCCTGCAACCATCCCAGACATTGAGCTTTGTCAACAGATAGAGCTTCGATGTCCTGACCACTATCCTTAATCAGTAGTTTGGGAAGAATGTCCTGACCATTGTGCTGAGGAAGTGCCACCACAAATGCCATAATACGACCAAAGAAAAACTTGGCCCTGCTTTTTTGACTATGGGCACTGGCTGGCTGCCTGCCTGCCTCCTCTAAGGCTATTTAAGGACTATGAGGCTAAATAAGACTGACCTGATCATGGAGAAACACATAGAGAAAATATAGGAAGATATGAGACAGAAATATAGCTACAGAATGTTGAACACAACAGGAAATCAAATGTCAATAAGAAAGTAGAAATAAGGGCAAGACCGCAAGTCGTGTGACATCAGAGTTTTACTGAAAGCAACATCAGCTTCTTTCTTAGACAGTGATTCAAAAAATCTGACTGACTCACAGCTGTTTTTTTCAAAAGGTTTATTTTTTAAAAAACAGCTCAGAGCCATTGTTTGTAAGCAGACAGAAGAGGAGTGATTAAATTGTTTCAAGATGTCCTTGAACTCATATACATTGTTTCATACAATATTAGTTTATTTTTATTTCCTAGGCTACAGTTTAATTCCAAGCTAATTCAAATTTCACTCATTTATTCCCACAGGACATCTAACAGAAACAAATACTTTTGCTGAGAAGAAAATCGTGTGTAATACCTAATTGGTTATTTTCCTGTCCCCATCCAGAATGCCACCTGCTGCTGAGGTCAGTGCAGTTGTTCATCCTCCTCCCCTCTCTCTGCTTACCTACCAGTCCTTCATACTGTGTCACACTCCAGAATGCCAATGAGCACCATACAACTGAGCATTTCCCTTCTACAGTGCTGATTTTCTTGATTTGTGGGGGTTTCATAGATCCCATGCAATGGATAGGGCCTTCAGGAGGCATAACCAAAAGTCTCAAGTACACCATTTTACAAACAAACTTCTTATGACCCAAGTAAATTGTTCTGATTCAGTTGTATAGTAGCTGGCGGTGACCAAGTAAATACTACATTACCGGAATTGTGTCTCTGTCCAGCTGTTACCTTCATATAAATTGAGATACCTTTCAATTCCATTTTCTTATGGACATTATAAAAAAGTTCACATATGGAACATGACAACTACAGTTGTGTTCTGCCAAGTGTGCTGAATAATGTTATTGATTAACAGAAAAGAGAAGGTCAGTTTAGTACACAAAGGAACAGTAGAGGGTCCAGTACAGAGCCCTAGGAACTTCTGAGTAGTTGAGGAGCAGCATCCATAAAAGATGAAGCAGCTTCAGAAAGAGGGTGGGAAGTGGGGGGGGTGGTCGGGGAAAACAGAATAACAGAATAGCTTCTCTGTTGAATGTGCCTTTTCAAAATCATACGAATAGGTTTTTTTTTTTTTTTTTAATGGCCTAAGATATGTTGCTCAAATTGACTTGAAATCTTGCTGAAATTGATAAGTGATTTTTGCAGGGGATGTGAAGGAAGCAAGGTAATCAATGCAGCCGCTTTTCTTATGGTGCCCAATGACCATTGCCTGTGTGGCTCAAGAGCCGACTGGAAATTTGAGAACATGGCGAATATTAAGTCAGGACTGTGGAAGGGGGGGGGGGGGTGGGGGGGGTGGTAAGTGACCGATTTATGGGACAAAAGAAAATAAGGCACCTAGGAGTAGGTGAAAATTGAGAAAATGATGTGGGGTGAATAGTGGGTAGTTAGTGAATTCAGGCAGAGGATCTGGATGCCCAAAAATGGAAAACATCAGTGATGTCACTCCTATTGAAGATTACAGAACATTTACCATAGGATAATGATTCCACATTGCTGCATTGATTTAGCACTAGTAGAAAATGCAAATAAGTGGGACTGACTTGGGAATGGTCCTGCTACTGTGCTGCATATAGTCAGTCTTTGGAAGCTGATGTATATATGTACTGGTTTGTGGGTGAGAGAGAAGATGATATAAAGGCTGATGGTAGGGAGGACATGAAAGCGGCAGCTCTAAGCCCTGATGGCATCCCCTCCTGTGTTCTAAAGACAGGAAGAATATAACTGGCCACTCTTTTCAATGACATATTTGTCCCTATCCAGTGTCCCACTGTGCATCAAGAAACCTATGATTTCTTTCTTGCTGAAAACATCCAAAGTTTTGTGTCTAAATCACTACTGGACAATGTAGCTAACCTTGGTGTTCGTAAACTGCACGGAGAGAATGGTCCTGGGAAACATTAACAACATTTTTCTGGAATTTCTGGACAAGAGAAATTCACCTAAGCTGGGATATTGTTCAATGACTCCAGCTCAGCCTTTGCCACCATCGTGTCTGGCAAGCTGGTTGGAAAGCTGCTCTTGGCTCGCAGAGTTCATAACCGGCAGACCTCAGGTGGTGGAGATCAGCAATATAACTGCAGCCTTTCAGATCTTCAACATGGGGACTCCCTGGGCCCACCACCTGAGCCCGAGGTTCTATCCCCCTCTACCCCTGACTGCATGGCCAGATTAATAAGCACCCACATAATCAAGTTTACTGATGATACCTTAGCGATTGGATGCATCTGCATGCAGGAGTAAAGTGGTGGATATGGTGGAGTCATGCCATAGAATGACCTTACCCTGACCTTATACTGAACAAAAAAAAAACAAAGGAGACTGTACTGGACTTCAGGAGGCACTGCAGGAATCATACACCAGGTACTTCAACTGATGGCTCTCCCATGCTATGGGGTGGCTGTATGTATTCTAACATGTTTGTGGCACATGGCCGATAACTTATGTTTTGAATCTTGACAGTTAATATAAATGTAGGAGGAATCTGACGAGAGAAGTTCAGCTCAAGAGACAGTTTTCCTGAATGGTTTAAGGCCATCCAAGCACACATAAAACAAGGTTTATGCTGATTAATACAAATTAATTTTCATCCCATGGTGAAATATTTCTCTACTGCTGGGAGTGGAGTCTTCCCAGATGACAATGTTCCCATTCAAAGGGCTTCTTTTCATACCCAGAGGTTTTTGACTGAAGTTGGAGCCTTGCATTTTTAAACTTATGCTAGTTTGGTCTCAAACCATGAAATTACGAAAACACTGCAATGATCATTAGTTCATTAGTTCATTGATATAAAAATGAATGAAGTACACTGGCCATTAAGGACTAATGTTGTTGTGATAAGCTTTTCAGTAAGAGAATAATTCAGCAGAAGCTTATAATGAAGTATGGAAAAATAAATTCAATCAAATGATAAGTCCTTCATATTCTGTGCAAACAAACCTTAACTAATCAAAAATGCCTATCACAAGCAATATAGGTTTTTGAAAGGATGAATGATATTCATAGGAGCCCAAAACATGCATACTTGTCTATCCAAGCATCATGAAGTCCATTTTCCATAATAGGGTCCATAAGAAAAGTCTTGGTGAGCCTGTGCATGAGGCACAGTGCGGTGAAACACCCTAGACAGGATGCCAGTGAAATAAAGGTAGGTTGAATGGATGATTATTCATTTACTAATGCTGTCTGGTTAGCTAATTGCATTTGTAAAAGTGGGTTAACAAGTATTGTGAAGGAAGTAGTCTGCTCTCTTGCCAAATATGAATTAAAATAAATATCCCTCTCAAACACATCTTAATTACACACAGCATTTATTTAACAGTCATGCAGGCCCCGCCTACAAGGCGTGTGGTGTGCCGGTGATATCCAGCACAGATATATCTACAGTAGGTAGTCGGGATTATTAATAGTCTCACATCTGATCAGGCAAAGTTTAATTACTACATGTGCTTATGTAATATAACAATCTATACCACAAGTGTGTCTGCTGGGGTGTGGCATGAGTAAATGGTGTCCTGTAGTTGTATTCAGGCCGTACAGCAACTCTGGATATAATGGACTTTGTATATAACAGACTGTTTTGCCAGGTCCCTTGAAGTTCATTATAAGTGGATTTTACGGCAATCAGTTTTAGAAATGTATCATTTATATAATGCTAAACCAACGAGAGAGAAATATCGCCTAATACATAGAAAAATATTTTAAAATATGTAAGCATGATGTTCTACAAAAACTATTACATATTCTTCAGCAAGAAGAAGGTATGTTCTGTTCATCCTTATTGTGCTTCTGTTCTATTAACTTGTTCCATTAAGCCTGCATGCTGTCTGTTAGGCACTGAATAATACACTGGAGTATAAATGCTATCCTGGCCCCCTATGGAGTCTGGGTATGGCTACTTCCTATGAACCTTTAGTTTAAATGATAGCCTTGCCTTACAGCTAAACTTTCTGGAATGAATCACGGCTTGATTACTATAATGCTGCTCTACCTGCTCTAAAGCAGCTCTTAAAAAAATCTTTTTTTTTTTAATTCTCATCAGTGTCTTGAAAAAAAATCCATAGGACATTCTGACATTTCTTATTTTTAAAACTAATTGGCCTTGAATGCTAATGAGAGCTGAAAACATAGAAAAAGCTTTTCTATACTCAGCCTTTGGTATAATTTGTTCCACCTAAAAGGGAAAAAATGTGTAAGTGTTTTATGATTGACTTTACAACTTTCCATTATATGACCTACATTAAAACCACAAGCCGTGAGGCAATTAACAAAAATAATTGGTTATGACCTGCCTCTTATAAATGTATTACAGGGCTGCTGCATAATAAAGAGGTGGTGGCTTTGTCCAGTTATCTTTGGATTCAGTGAAACATTCCTTCTGAAAATCTGCATCTCTGAGGTCAGCAGTCATGATAGGCTCAAGATGTCAGACCTCCGTGCTAGGCTGCGGAATTAACAAGTACTCACATTCACCAGCACTGGTCTTTCTAGGTGTCATGAGAAAAGTTTTATGTACTTTCATGAGTGACAAATGCCACCTCAAACACATTCACAGGCTTTCCACCCCATGTTCCCGGAGTCAACTGGAAAGAGTTGACCATTGGGATTTGAGGCTGTTGACTGAGTGGGCAGGTCCATGGCAAGAAGTAAACTAAACAAAGAAGCAGAAAAGTATAGGAACTGGGAATGAGGTCTGGGACTTAATGACAAGAGAAACAAAACAAGGACAGAGAGAGTGAACTCCAACAAACTGACACCATGCTTGTAAAGACTTTGGCAAACAGACCTCTAAGCCACAAAATAGACCCACCTATCCAAGGTTACAAAGCAGGAATAACATACTAGCTAACCAAGACATCAAAAAATGGCAACAAACATGTGACACATAACCAGGGGCATTTAGATAAAACAGCCCCACAAACATGATTCAAGAGAGCTGAGCAAAGTGCTGAGTTTTCCTCTCAAAGAGTGAGACTGAGTTCCTGAGCGAGGTTCTGCACAGTAAATGGAGCACCAACTTCCACCTCGAGACCAGGTCACATGGATCTCAATCTCATGGTCAACAGAATCACCATCCCTACAATCCAGACATCTGTGTAGTCTGATCTGGAACAAGTTTATACCAATCCCAGTCTGTTTCAGCAACAAGTCAAGAAAAACAGAGAATCGACTAGACGCTCTACGGAAATATAGATCATCTACTTTGAAAATGTTTGGACACATATTTGGCATACCATATTACTCCTGCCTTTTAATATTTGTTGTTGCTTTTTAATATGCATTTACAGTAAGTTTCACACCTATGGTTCATACACAATTCATTTAAATTAAAGTGTTTAATTAATATCACTTTTTTCTGTTGAGGATGGAAATAAGGATGATGATGCTAGAAGATTTAATATTATTTAATCTCATATAACAATTTCAGTGTATTAGAACTGATATACATTTGGGCTACAGCATATACTAATTATAATTATAAAATTATTTTTCTGTCAGTTGTTGCTCTAAAAACATGGTATCTATGAATCTTAGATTTTAACTTACCGGGTAACTTACACTGCTGAATTCTTAAGGTTCAAACACGTTTGGTCCTATTGCTCTATGATCTAGTGATATTTAAGCAGAATCACATAAAATAAGTTGTTTTGGCTGCAGCGATGGAAGCCACGCATTTATCATATGGCCAGATTGGCAATATAAATTCAGCCTTCTTAAGACACATGAAGGCTTTGATTATTCTGCTGCGGAAGAACAGAATACTCTGCCAGGAAAATAAGATGCACGCGCCCGCGCGCACACACTCGCACATAGTCGCAGGCTGGCAGCATAGACCACAGCACCTCTCCATAAATTACTCAGGCGAGCGGAGGGTAGCGCTGCCCCCCCCCCTGCTGCTGGCTCGCGCTTCTTCAGCGCGCCCGTATTCTCAGGGCTTCCCGAGTCGGCAGCGGTGCATAAGCGCGCGCGCGGCACCAGCTCTCTGCGCGAGCACCGCTGCCCGTTTCCTGTGATGAGTCACGGCATGTGGAACAAATTTAATACGGATGAATGCGTCAGATTTTTAGTTTCGATGTATTAAGTATCAGAATAAGAAAAATATATCAAATAGCAAATTAATGTAATGTATAATAAAGAAACACAAAACGGTACTGTGAAATACACTTACCTAAAGGATTATTAGGAACACCGTAGTAATACGGTGTTTGATCTCCTTTTGCCTTCAGAGCTGCCTTAATTCTACGTGGCATTGATTCAACAAGATGCTGAAAGCATTCTTTAGAAATGTCGGCCCATATTGATAGGATAGCATCTTGCAGTTGATGGTGATTTGTGGGATGCACATCCAGGGCACGAAGCTCCCGTT
>JAABNY020000095.1:16533511-16545246 GCA_015164015.2 Brevimyrus niger
TGCTTAAATCACCTTTCTTTCCCATTCTGACATTCAGATTGGAGTTCAGGAGATTGTCTTGACCAGGACCACACCCCCAAGTGCATTGAAGCAACTGCCATGTGATTGGTTGATTAGATAATTGCATTAATGAGGAATTGTACAGGTGTTCCTAATAATCTTTTAGGTGAGTGTATATCTACGATAATATGGCACCACTGTGGTGCTTTTCTCAAATGTTTAGTTACTGCCCTGAAACATTCTTAATTCTTTTGGTCCTCTGCATTGCCATAAAATGCTTTAACATCAAATATTTTTGTACAAATACGGATTCAATTTAAAATGCCAATACAATTGGCATTTAATTACTCACTGTTACTGATTTTCTACTTGTCATGAGCTGTGCCCAGCAACTGGTTTTGTGATTGATTGTACACAGGAAGTAATTAACGGTTGTTTTTACAATTCTTTATTTCTGATTTTGATACTATTTGGTCAGTCACAATTTATCAATTCACTTACTATATATTTTCTAACGTAAATCTTCAAATAATGTGCTTCTAATAAAATCCCTAATTTTTCCATTGATAACTAATTAAATATAATCCATAATAGACATATAGGCAGATTACTTTGCTGAGTATTAAATGCACCTCCAGGCCCCAGCCCTTTGATCTTAAATCCCAGCCTGAAAACTATTGAGTCTTTAGTTAATTTCTAGCTCTGGTCTGGGATTTCAGCGATGGGAATTCTGGGATTGGTATAATCACTCAAACCAAAAATTGTCAGTATTCCCAAGATTAAAATTCATACGTCCCACTGAGGAACCCTGTTTTAAAGCTATGGTTTATGCAATACTATTGAAATTATTTATTTTACATTAATTATCATGCATTTTTAGTAAGATATGAATGTTTCTCCGTAAACTCTCCTGTCTGGTTAGAGATGTAGTACCACAGATACGTTCAGATAAGGGAGACATGATGGCTTAGCGCAGTGGTTCTCAATCCGGTTCCTGGCGCCCCACCTGCCAGAATGTGTTCTTTCCAACCCTACCTTAATGAGGCTCAGATGGTCCTTAACAGGCTAAAGCCGGCTTCAGACTGAACGCGGCGAGCACTACGCTGTGCTCCGTGCCGCGCGCCACTTGCGGAGCTTGTGCGAGCTCTGTGGTCAAAGGAGAAGGGTCTGGCTGCAGCCACTGTGGAGCTCCACAGTAAGCGGAAACACGTAACCTCCACAGTAGGCGGAAACACATTAAAAGCTTAGTTGCTATTAACAGTAATGTATTAGCTTGCAATCAATAATATTTTTATACATTTTACGAATTAAAAACACTTAATTAGAACCATGTTTATTTCTCAGCATCATCAACAGTAACAAAAAGGAAACTTAGTTTTCACTGTCAAAGTCTATTGTTCTTAATTTGTCTATTTTAAGTACATCCTATATTTGTTAAACCTTTTATTCCAACATATTGCAATATGGGATACAACACAAAAACATTTCTTGTGTGATGTAACTGTGTTAAAAGTCACGTGTGTCCGCTTACTGTGGAGCTCCGCACCTTACAGTGGCTGCTGAAGTCATGTGTTTCCGCCTCCTGAGGAGGTGACGTGTTTCCTGCCTACTGTGGAGATCACGTGTTTCCCCTTACGGTGGAGCTCCAAACTTACAGTGTCTGAAGCCAGGCGCTCTTGGGGGTCAAAGACGAACTTTGTTGAACTTTGACCGTTGAGCACTGTGTCGCATTGTCGCGCGATCAATAGAAACAAGGCATCAAAATCGAAATAGAGGGAAAACTTATGGCTCTGGGAACTCAGACACGGACAATATATCACATAAGCGTAAAATCTTTTCAAATGCGAAATAGACATCATTGCTACTGACTGAGAGCTGAAATGACAGAAGTTTTGAAAACCACGCCTACTCTTTGCGCAGAAGCCCTGCGCGAGCACGGCACATTGAGCGAACACCGCCGTTTTTTCTTTAATGGGGCGCGCACAGCGAATGCCGCGTTTGGTCTGTAACCAGCTTTAACCTGTTAAGGTAGGGTTGGAACGAAAACATTTTGGCGGGGGGTGGGGGGGGGAGCAGGAACAGGATTGAGAACCACTGGCTTAGCGTGTGGCTTTAACTCTCCTCTGCCTCTAGGGTTGGTAGTTTGATTCCTGCCTCTGCTCTCTACCTGGGGGGTTTACATGTTCTACCTCTATTGCCTCAGTTTCCTCCTATACGTCCAAAGACATGCAGTTATACTAGTTGGTGTCACTACATTGACTATGGTAGAGTAACAAGAGTAGGCAGTCTTATCTGCAAAGGGCCACTGTGTGGGCAGGTGTCTGGGATAACCTTTAAGTCAGCTGTTCAAACCCTACTGTGAGGACTCTTCAGCCAATCAGTCTTCTAATTAGTAATCTAATTAAGGAGTTTCAGTGAAAAGCCACATACACAGCGGCCCATTCTGGATACTCTCTACAGTTGTTCAGGAGAAGACTCTTATAACAAGGGACATCAACAGTGGCTTTTCTGTAAACTGTATTAATAAAAACAATTTTTGTTCTACTAATAATGTTAATGACGCCACAGTTAAGTACAACACAGTGAAGCTTAGAATGAACTAGGCCTAAAAAATGGAGCTGAAAGAAACATAACAGCTTGATACAGTATTTTAATAATCACAACCACTGTTGTAAAACTTCAAACTTGAGCATAAATAGACAATTAACAAACTGCACGTCTTCCAATCTGTATGGACTCGTTCTGCATTGTGCATGAACATTGTGCATTGGGCCATTTCCGTTCCATTTTCCACTGCGATATTTATTTCTTATCCTCGTCTTTTGTGGATTTTTTCCAACTCATACTTCCATATCATGATATTGATAGCTGTTATGCAGGCACATGAAGTAGTTTTATTTGTTAATAATAAATGTACTTCAGGCCCCCACAATGAGAAAGAATCTACATAGCAGCTTTCTTCTTTATCATTGCAATAATGTTTCCTGACACGTTCCTCCAAAACACCCCAAAATGGCTCCGTAATATTGAAATGTGGTGACTGTGCAGATCATGTGAAATGTTCAACTTCAATTTAATGTTCATAAAATCATGCTTTCACCAGTCTTGCTGTGGTTATTGCTGCATTATTATCCTGATACATGGCACCATGTTCAGGATACAATATTTTGGGTGAACATGGCCCTCCAGAATGGTTCAGTGACACGCCCATCTGCTATATAACAAGTAGTGGACCTAGACCCTAGGGGTTCCCCACCCCTGACTTAGGGAATGCCATGATATTGCAGCCCAAATCATCACTGATCCACCCCTACACTGCACTCTGGGTATGCAACAGCGCAGGGGGTACGTCTCTTTCGGGCTTCTCCACACCATAACTCTCCTGGATGTGTGAAAGCCAACGAAGTTGGACTCATCAGAGAACAGCACATGTTTCAGATTGTCTACAGGCCAAGAGTTATGCTGCTGGCACCACTGAAGCTGACGTTTGACATCGTCACAAATGGCCAAAGGTTTGGCTATAGCAGTCTGACCATGAATACTAACCCTGTGGGGCTTCCAGTGACCCGATTTGGTGGAAACTGGAGAGTTGAGGTGCATTTAATAATGCAGTGAGTTGAGCAGTTTTTTGGATACGATCCAGATTGGTACCCGGACATCCCATTCAGACAGCTTCCTCTTGGGTCCACAGTTACTCCTGTTGGATGTGGTCCATCCCTTGTGGTGGTTTGCTGACATTACCCAGGATATCGTGGCTCTCAAAATACCACAAAGACTTGCTGTCCTGGTCAGAGATGCGCCAGCGAAACACACACCAACAATTTGTCCTCTTTTGAACTCTGATATCTCTCCCATTATGTTGTGTAAATTGCAATATTATATGTACAACTGTACTGCTGCTCTGCTAATTCAACCTTCACACCTTTCTCTAACTAACGGAATGTGCCATCAGTGAAGACTGGCCACCAGGCTGCACATATATAGGCATGAAACCTCAAACACTATTAACCTATTTCAGTTTCATTGTCCAACCCCTGGTCATGTATAGAGATGATAGCCCAGTGGCTATCACTGTAGCTGCGCACCTCCATAATAGTTAGAATTAGGTTGTAGTTTGGTTTCCACCCCTGTGTTTGCACAGATTGCCTCCTACAGTATCCCTGATGATATGTGCCCAGAGATAGACTGATATCCCATCCAGGGCATCCCTTGCCCAGTGCCTGGGACATGCTCCAAGCAGACTGTGACCTCATACTAGATAATTAGATATAGAAAATGGATGGATACATGTATAGAGAAATTGTTGAAATGGCATTTGATTACCACACAATCTTTTTGGGTATATATATATATATACACACACATACACACACACACATACACACACACATACACACACACACACACGCACATGTAGGGTAAACATATCCATTAATTTCAATGGGAGAAATGCTAATGCTAACTATGACAACCTTAACCCCTACCCTGCCCTAACCATAACCATAGATAACCTAATGAAATACAAGACTTTTTGCATTTTTAGTTTCTTCATAGCAGTCACCGGTTTTTATAAAATAGAATTTTCCCTTATGGGGACCAGGAAATGTCCCCATAAGGGAAAAAAAAAATGGATATTTATCACGTTATGGGGACATTGTGTCCCCATAAGGATAGGTAAACCTGTTCACACAGACACACACAGACACAGACACAGACACAGTATACTGCAAAATGTGTCTAGGGAAATCTAGGGAAGTATAATTTTCTTCTATTTAGACAAAATTATAATTTCATTAATAAACTAAACACACTTGCTTGCATTTAGGTATACTGTATTGTCTTATTTTATCTGACTGAAATCCCAGACCAAATCTGACTGAGTACAATTTTCTTACTGCACTGGCAGATCATTTTTGGCCAGTTTTAGGCCATCCTATCTCAAAACATAAGCCGTCAATCTTAAATCTGAAAGCCCATTTTTTGTAGTGTATCAGTTAACCTTTACACCAAGTGCCCTAGAAACTGCAATTTCCCCAGTGTTGCAAAGCTGAAATCACTGTCCTGTTCCTTTTTTTGTAGACAGCAGGTCATAGGATGCCATGTTGTGAAGCACCAGGAGAAGTACAATACCTTTCTGATCACAAGACTCAAGGTTCAGGTAGAAGAGACAGCCATCTTGAAGCGTTCTCTCATCTGGTGCATGCAACATCTGATGGCGGAGGCATCATCACAGGTGACAGTTAAATGTGAAGCATAGAAACCTGTTACTGCAGGTCCTCGTTCGGAAAGTTCTAGTACAACACGCAGAAAAGTTTCACATTTCACACTGTTCTCTGTCCATCACAATGACTTAAACTTTTACTAATCCTAATAATATTTTCACTCAGTATTAAGGTACCTTGGGTTAAATTATACCAGTATGATGTAACATAAGAAGGAAGAAAGACTAAATAGTTGTCTCCTGTCCATTCTGTTCTCCCTCTGTCTCTTCTCCTTATCTGCCTATTATCTGTTGGTTATAAGAAACCAAATGCCTGTATAACTCATTTTAAAAAATTGAGATGTAGCCACATCATAATAAGATGATATGTTTAAAGATATGGAAGAGCCGCCTCTTGCCAGTGTGGATTGTGTAGCCATTGTGTGTCACCTAGAGGACTGCAGTGCTTTTTCTCTGGGTTCATACTGACAGTTGCATCCAGTGCCTGGTAACTGACGTGACGACCAGCACATAAAGTATTTCGAAACATATTTCTTTGGTCATGGTGTACAGGACGGACTGGACATGCGTTAGTATATTTTGTCTAAATATTGTAAAGACTTTAAAGGTTTATTATCAACCCAAGAGGCAGTAATTTAAATATAAGTGCCTTTAAAATGACTTTGCAAAATTATGATAACGTGTTTAGTTAATTTTCCTAGCGTATTCTATCCGCAATCTATCTACAGTCCTGTTTGACTTTCATTTGGAAACAAACCAAAATTCATATATATGATATTTTGCTGTATAATTTATATAATCCATCCACACAGTTTATCCGTAGTGCTGTGGTGAGTCGGATCCCAGGAAACACAGAGAACAGCCTGGATGGGTCACCAGTCCATCACAGAGTATAGGTGACTGACATGGATGAGAGTATCCGTAATGCGGCATGTGAAAAACTGTAACGTGGAAAATCTTCACAAATCAATAGAACACTTGTTTTTTTTGGAACCAGCAATCAGGAGTTTCTTGGTGTGACTGAGACTTAGAGGAGAAAAGGTGACCACTAACATGTACTAGCAAATTGTTTAACATGAAATATAAATTGTACAGCTATCCTTATTGCTGGAGGGTGCACACAAGCTACACAATTATTAATCTGCAGTCTAAATGTCATTGTTATAGTGTCAGGTTTTTGATCCTCAACAGATAGTTTCATAGAAAAATATTATGAAAATCTCATGAGTCAAGTACTTCTCTCATATTTTCTCAAGCATATAGAGGAGTTATTTTGAAAACATTACATCAGGGCTTTCCTCCCTTCAACCACCTTATAATTTTACAGAGCTGGTTAAAGCAGTACAGGGTCACGGCAGGGTAGGAAGCGCAGGATATGGGCAAAGGCAGTCCTGCATCGGATGGGAGGATGTGCATTTTACACAGTTTAAAAATAGAGGAAACAAATGCTGAGAGAAAGTTCACACAGCATAGAGAGATGCAAACATCTCATGCACAGATTCAAGATTATGAGTAATATTGTCTGTTTTAACATCACTATCAGTATTTTAACTGGACTTAATTTTGTACTGCAGGACGATCATCTTGGTAAAAGGACATAGTGGAGACGCAGTCCATCTCTTTGTCAATGTTGACTGTTGTCCACTTCTTTTTTTCAATCTTTCTATAAAACTTCTTTATTGTTTGCTCTCTAATGAGCTAAGCCAACCCAAATAAAGCGTTAAAGCTGTCGCTTAGTCATCTACTTGCTAAACCTGAAAAATATCTGTTTTAAATCATAATATTTAATTGTTTTCCCTACAATGATCTGGGTCCTTGCTTCAATAAAATCCTAGGTCATCTGCTTTGCTGTATAAACACTGCAGAAATAGCTATCTACCTTAACCTAATCTAACACATTTTTTTAGGCCAGCAGTTCTGCAAAAATATCAATATGGCATTAGAGACTGACAGATTCGATAAGATTACAGGCATGCTAACCTAATGTATAGTTATCATAAAAGGGAAGCAATTAGCTGATACAACACCTGGATAATACCACGTATGTGAGTACAATGGTCAGTCCATGAACCAGACATTAATTTGGATTAATGTATTTTTAATGGTTTAAATATTATTCTAAACCCAATTTTTCTTTGGGTCACTTCAAATGTTTTCATTGAACAAGCACTGTTATTTAACCCAGTCATATGCATTACTCATATGAGCTTGATGCCTAAAATGCCATTAATATAGTATTAGTATGAAGTATACAGTAGTATTTTTTAATGCTTAGAAGATTGGGATAAGCTTTAGGATTCAGAACCATACATAATAATCTGTCATTTAATTATTCCATGCTCTGTAACCTTTCTCTTTTAAACAGAATCAAATTTTATTTTTTTTCTGCCAGGGGTATTGTGTGAACACATAAAAATCATGGGTAAAATTCCAATAACCTTTTACCGACAGGCATTTTAAGCAGTTTTCCTTAAGCCAATACTGTGGTAAATCCTAAAATTGGACTTTCCTCTGCCCACCTACTGGTGAATTTTGTCGAAAGATGTTTTCTCAGTCGCCGTCTGGTAAAAACCGGCATGCCTACTGAGATACGGCAATATGTGTGCTTCTACACTAGTGGGAGAAGGTGAATACGCGCTGTGTGCTTCATTTGGGCCAGTGGGTGCAACCAAGACAAGCTCAAGCAAATCAATCACACCCAGCTATGCCCACGATAAAATATCTCTGTCCTTTGTTAGGGCAGGAGGCTGGAGCGGAAACCACGGGGGGCAGAGCTTCCACGAACCAAGGCGAAGACAGTCAAAGCGAGGCACGAAACAAAGTAACAAAGTACAGAACAAGTCAGGTGAAGTGGGCTTCATTGTCACCATCCATGTGCCGGTATACAGTGACAGCAGATAACGTTCCCCCAGGG
This sequence comes from Brevimyrus niger, assembly GCA_015164015.2. NCBI lineage: Eukaryota > Metazoa > Chordata > Actinopteri > Osteoglossiformes > Mormyridae > Brevimyrus > Brevimyrus niger. The sequence continues at coordinate 16,541,647 of JAABNY020000095.1, forward strand.
CCACTCTGCGTGTGTGGAGTTTGTATGCTTTGCCTGTGTTCCGTGGGTTTCCACTGGGTACTCCGGTTTCCCGCCTCCGTCCAAAAATAAGCAGTTAGTGGACTGGTGTGAGAATATGTGCCCTGTGATGGATTAGCATCCCGTTCTAGTTGTTCTCCTACGTAGCGTGTCTTTGGGTAAGCTTTGGGCTCATTATAGCCCTTGTCAAATGGCTGGAAGTTGGACTTTCTCAGTCCAGGCTTTGTATAAAAGCATAGTACGACTCAAAAATTCAAATGTTCTAGATGTAATATAAATATTGTAATCTATTGACATAAAATGTATAATTACATATTGTAATGTTTCTTAGGTTGATAATTTCCTATTAGTATTGTAATAGTATTATTTGTGATAATAGTTTTATATTTGGATTAAGATGATTATTGCCATCAATAAAATTAGATACTGCAATTAACTGCTATTAAATTTGCATATTCATATGCATTTCCATGCAAAAGCATGGTTAATTGTTTTACTTTAGACGCAATGAAGGCAGTGCTATGGTTCAGCTATTGTAATCCCTGAATAATCACTATAATAAGTTTATAACCATTTTTATTTCAACAGTTATGTAACCTTAAAACATATGCAGCTTCCCATGTTTAATGCATGAAAATCAATACCCTTAGCAACACAGCTGTTTTGGTGTATATTGGTTTGTTGGAGTGGGGCTATTTTTTTCAGGTTTATTTGAAAATGCTGCTTCTTATCTTAGCACGTCTGTGGTCACTAGACAGAGACTCAGACAACCTTTGCCCCGTGAATTTTGACTAAATCAATCTTTATTTTTCTTTCTCAAAAAATGCATTTAAAAAAAAAAAAACAGGAGTAACACTCGAATACTGAACCATAGCAAGTATTAATGTTGCCTTAATAAAAGTTGAATAAAACTATACATGCTAACATTTATAATTTTTGTTCACCTTTCCCACAAACATCCACAGATACATATTTTGCAGTCATAGAAAACAAAGCATGTTTCAGGATTAATGAAGGAATCAGTCTGACTGATTTTATTTATTGTCATCTTGTGCATAGTCGTGCCTCTATAGAGAGATTACAGATTTCATTAATTACACATAAGCAAGGTCTTTCTTGCATGGAAGATATAGAACACATGTTGAAAAGAACAGTGTCTCTTCTTATTATGCTTTGATCAATCCTTTTTGTTTCTCATGTAAACTTGTAGAAAATTGAACTTGCTTATGCGTTGAAGTACAATGTTGTGGAAATGGTGAAATTCAGTGATCATAAACCACAGAGACACTACCGTCAGGCAGTGGGGAACAAGGCCGTGTGTTCTACTGATCTAGTGAGGAGATCCCACCCTAAAGTTAAACTATAAAGAAAAGTCCCAAGGTGACTTTTTGTGAGGGGACCCAGGATTCCTTGCTACACCGGTACCGGGAATAATGGCTTGGCGGTAGCATAGCAGCTGTGCTGGCTCAGGCAAGCTGAGACCAGCCCAGAACCTGATGCTGCACTCACTGTCGAAGTCCTTAGCCAGAAATGAATGAGTCAAAATATCTGCCTGTATAAACCAATGTAAGTCTAATGCTTTGGATAATACTGTCGTCATCTATTTAATTATAACAAATAATAATCAATAATAAAATAATAATAATAAAAAAATATTGGATCCACAATTTGCCTTGCCCAGACGCAGGTCACTGCCTCACCCCCTCCCCCCAGAGCCAGGCCTGGCGGTGGGGCTCAATGGCGAGCACCTGATGGCCAGGCTTGCACCCATGGGACCTGGTAAGGCACAGTCCAAACAAGGCACCTGGGTCTCCCCTCCAATGGGCTCACCACCTGTAGGAGGGGCCATAGGGGTCGGGTGCAGTGTGAGTTGGGCAGTGGTTGAAGGTGGGGACCTTGGCAGTCCGATCCTCAGCTGCAGAAGCTAACTCCAGGGACATGGAATGTCACCTCTCTGGTGGGGAAGGAGCCTGAGCTGGTGCGCAAGGCTGTGAGGTTCCGACTAGATGTAATCGTGCTCACCTCAACGCATGGCTTGGGCTTTGGAACTAGTCTCCTCGAAGGGTGTTGGACCCTCTTCCACTCTGGAGTTGCTCAAGGGGAGAGGCGCCGAGCTGGGGTGGGCATACTTATTGCCCCCTGGCAAGGCACCTGTACATTGGGGTTTACCGCGGTAGACAAGAGGGTAGCTTTCTTTCGCCTTCAGGTGCTTATGCATCAAACAGCAGTTCAGAATACCCACCCTTTTTAGAGACCTTGGAAGGGGTGTTGGACAGCACTCCTCCTGGGGACTCTCTTGTTCTGCTGGGGGATTTCAATGCTCACGTGACCTGGAGGGGCGTGACTGGGAGGAACGGCCTCCTGATCTGAACCAGAGTGGTGTTTTGCTGTTGGAATTCTGTGCTCATCACGGATTGTCTATAATGAACACCATGTTCAAGCACAAGGGTGTTCATATGTGCACTTGACACCAGGACACTCTAGGCCGCAGTTCAATGATCGACTTTGTGGTCATGTCATCAGACCTGCGGCCGCATGTGTTGGACACTCGGGTGAGGAGAGGGGCTGAGCTGTCAGCCGATCACCATCTGGTGGTGGGTTGGCTCTGCTGGTGGGGGAGGAAGACCTGGCAGACCCAAGCATATAGTGCAGGTCTGCTGGAAACATCTGGCAGAATCCCCTGTCGGAGGAAGTTTGAACTCCTACCTCTGGCAGAACTTCGCCCATGTCCTGGGGGAGGCAGGGGACATTGAGTCCAAATGGGTCATGTTCCGCACCTCCATTGTGGAGGCAGCTGACCAAAACTGTGGCCGTATGGTGGTCAGGCGGCGGCAATCCCTGAACCCAGTGGTGGACACCGGTGCTGAGGTATGCCGTCAAGCTGAAGAAGGAGTCCTATTGGGCCTTTTTAGCCTGTGGGACTCCAGAAGCAGCTGATGAGTACCGGCAGGCCAAGCGGAACGTGGCTTCATTGGTCGCTGTGGAGTTTGGCAAGGCTATGGAGAACGACTTCAGGACAGCTTCAAGGAGATTCTGGTCCACCATCCGGCGTCTCAGGATGGGAAAGCAGTGCAGCATCAACACTGTTTATGGTGGGGATGGTGCACTGCACGGGACATTGTAGTTCGATGGATGGAATACTTCGAAGACCTCCTCAATTCCACCAACACGCCTTCCAATGAGGAAGAGTCTAGGATCTTGGAGTGGACTCGCCTATCTCCGGGGTGGAGGTCACTGAGGTGGTTAAAAAGCTCCTTGGTAGCTGGGCACCAGTGGTGGATGAGATCCGTCCAGAGTTCTTCAAGGCTCTGGATGTTGCAGCGCTGTCTTAGTTGACACACATCTACAGCATTGTGTGGACATCGGGGGCAGTTTCTCTGGATTGGCAGACCGGGGTGGTGGTCCTCCTCTTCAAGAAGGGGGACTGGAGGGTGTGTTCCAACTATAGGGGAATGACACTCATCAGCCTCCTTGGCAAGGTCTATTAACCCTCTGGACCTTAATTCATGGCAAATAAATATTTTTTTATATATTTGTTTTGCCATTACACTCATCTTTATTTTAATGTATATTGTAAATATG
>JAABNY020000095.1:16557554-16590597 GCA_015164015.2 Brevimyrus niger
AAATGATGTCATCACATTTATAATATTTCCATTAATCATTAATCTTCATAACTGTCTCAAATAAAAAATTCAGGTAATTAAAAGTAAGTTATGTTACTTTTTATTACAGAACTGTAGGATGCATTCAAATGTTTTATACTGCAAAATCGCATGGCATTTAAATTATGGAAGATAAAATTATAGTTATCTTATAATAATCACAAAAATAACAACAATAATAATAATAATAGTATAATAATATAGGCCCATCTTCTAAGAAAAATGAAGGACTCTAGCAAGAAACTGATAATTTCCATATTTTTTTACAATGAGAATAATTTTACCTTATCTAAGTTTCACAATGAGAACTTGTGTTATCTGTAAGTGTTTGAAATGAGCTTTGTGATTCACTGGTAACAAACACTTTGGAGTAGATGTCAGTAATTGCATAATGGTGAGCTTTATTATTCTCATGTTTGTGCATTGTTTATTACTGGAAAGTGGCTTCCAATTTTCTGATATCCAATCTGTTATGCATATGGGAATGTATTGGAGCAATTTAGGCAATGTATCTGCACAGAAGTGATAATTAGGGAAATTAGTGTGTTTGTCCCTTGCTTTGAGCATCAGATCTTTAGCGGTATACAGCTGTTGTACCCTTTAGCAGGTCACTAATCTGCATGGGCTTCGGGAAGAATCCAGTTTGATCCAGTTGTCTTTATGTGTATTAGCCAGATCATTCTGGCTTAAGGCATTCACTGAGTAAACAGAAAAATAAATAAATGATGAAGCGTAACACTAATTCAGCCATTCAACCTTACATTTCATTCAACATGCTTTAATTCTGTCTAAGCTTTTTAATGGGATATAGAATAAAATGAGCTTAAAGATTAAAGAGCAAAATATATTACATAATAGAACAACGTAATATACCAGAGGAAACCATGCTGGGGATCTAATCCCTAGTGTAGGATTGTACACATCTAAAATATCTGAGGCATAATGGAATAAAAAACATAATTCTTAATAAATAATATTGTTTTATTTAGAAAATGAATGGCAGTAATATTCTAGTTTCTTATAACTCTTTTGAAAGGAAGACTAAGACAAGGAAGAATAAACAGTATTTCATAGAGAACAATTCTAGATTATTTCAAAAGGGGTAGAAGCATAAAGCAGGCAAATAATATACACAGTACAGGTTTTTATTATGATTTTCATGAGTTACAGCAGGCCGCATGGGTGGGAGAGCCAGTCCAATGTCAACATACAATTATAGTAAATTATTGCAAAAAAGGTGATGGGCGATCTAAAGCTGAAACCAAAGCAGGCAGAGGCCTGTCTTCCTCTGTGTTCACCTGGCTCTCTTTAATCATTCCTGTCATTCTCGGTGTCAGGAATTACCTGTGCTTCATTAACCATGAGCGGCCCACGTAGGACTGGATGCATCAGTCCGTCGCGTTGTAGAAACCCTCTTAAATCTGCGGCTCAGATACTCATGGACAGCTGATGTATAGAGAACAGGAAAAGTCAAAATCCTTAGTTTCATGTCTTTATTTGATTGAAAACTCACCAAAGAAGAGTATAATACTAAGGACAGTATACATCACACTATATGTGTTTATGTATGTACTGATATATATATATATATATATATATATATATATATGTGTGTGTGTGTGTGTGTGTGTATGCAAAAATAATTATGTATATGCATATAGCGTGATATATAGTGTCCTGTTCATTCCATTATTTTTAATTTGTTTTCGAAGTGTTTACAGTCATACAGTGAATAGTAGTTTGTTAAACGCAACTGACCAACATATCCATGGAATTTATTGGTGGATTATTATTTTACAGTTCAGAAATATCAGTCGTGATACCCAGAACTGATAATAAAAATAATCTAATTATTGTTATAATGGGGGAATGGACTTCAGCACAGATTTCCACCCGTGGTGTATGATAAAGAAGGGGAACTTGCTTTTCAGTCTGCAGCAGATGCCACATGTCTCATCCAGTCTGACATTTGGCTAAACCTTTAGAGATATTCGTCTTTTCCTCTTCAGCCTTGAATCCTAGTGAACAGAGCAGAAGCTGTAAAGGCATGATGTAAGAAGAGAAAAATGATGTAAGAAGCTCAGGCCAGAACAAAACAAGGCAAAAAATGCAAACAGTGGTTTTACAGAGAACCAAAGTGCAGGTCTATTTTTTTAAATCTCTAAAGGTTTGCACTTTTTGCCCTGTTGTATGTGAATGTTCAGTGTTATTAGATGTTGCACTGGAACCATTGGGAAACGTTGTCTCATCACACTTTGTACTTGTATAAAGCCGTTGATAATAAAGTAACCTTAACCTTAACCTTTACCTTAGGTATTTGTTATACAATAAAAAACAAACCCGGATCTACTGATCTCTACAGTATGGGTGAAGATCCTAAGAGTAAAATGGGTTGATAGGTGTTAGGAAATGGGCTGATGGATGAAAGGTGATCAGTTAATTTGTCCTGGCACTTCAGTCCTGCTGGAGAAACTCCACAAGCTTGGGACAGACTGCACTTTTAGAGGTTGCTTAAAGTTCTTAGTAGTTTTTCAGTGTTGAACTGACTTCATCAGGAAGACAATTCATCTCCTGACAATAGCAGCACACCCCCTGTTCCGGATCAGGTGTCATCCAACTGAGCAGTAGGTGCTCATCATCTCAGGCTTGAAAGCTGAATTGTACCAAATTGGAGAAGTAACTGTTTTTGCCACTGATTTTTTTTACTGAGTCTGATTAGCTGTTCAGCATTCATTTCAGGACTCTGGAGCCTGACAACTACCTTTGCTGAAAAATCAGCCTTGTCTGATTGACTCATTTGCTTTAAACTTGTCAAGGATACATTTTAGTGATGCATGAATCTGCAACAAGTTTAAGGAAGGTGTCTGATAAAAACGTTTGCCTGCCAGCACAGTGCGTGAATTTCTCTTCAGGTGTGCATAGCATGATTGCTGTTCAAATATATGCTGCACAACTGACTGCAATTTGTCAAAAAAAAACACCACACAAAGGTTATTTTAAGGCTTAAATTGAAAGCACACTGCCTAATGTTAATAATGAATATTAGAAAGAGGAAACGAAAACACATTGTGCCATTGGTCTTTTAAAACAAGACCCAGTCCATGAAATTGAGAAGGGACACCAAAGCTCTATAAAATATATTTTTTATAATATTAATAATAATAATAATACAAACAAAAATGCTAAGCATCTTTTTCCCCATCGCCCATCTCTAGAATGACCGATCAAATCTGATATTACTGCATTTTCATATGCAATTATCTACAAAACAAAGGTTTGCATTTTAGCACTGATTAAAGCCTGGCTGTTTGTGTTGCTGAGACAGGTTTTAGAGCCTTGCCTTTCCTGTCTTAATTATCCATGTGGACATCAAGGGAGAGAGCTTGTTATACTTTTTTATTGATACAGCAACTGATTATTCAACATTGCTATTATCTATTATATGATTACTGTTGTTTTATATTGGATTCAATGCTTGCTTTCAGAAACTTTTTTTAAATGTTGGATTTGTTTATTATGGACAGGCAAACAAAAACAACCTTTGCTATGAGGATATGTGAGGTCGCTGTGATTTCCTGATAAAGGCAGAATAGTAATTGACTGCTGCTTATTATTTGCTTGCAAAACGCATTGCATACTGTTCAGAAGTACAATAGCATATTTCCTCTAATATTTTTTGATAACACAGGAAGTGGCATTATTTTTTTCATTGACTGCAGAAACATCACGGCTGCTTTTGTGTTTTGTGTGCATTTGAGAAATGGTTGTTTTTTTTTTTCTTCTTGTAAAAGCACAGGAGATGAGTTTTTTTGCCTTAGCAAGTCTTCAGTTAGATAAGTGATAAAAGCCACATTTATCTTTTAGTTGTTTTGTAATTGAGATGGATCTTCACAAAGAGGATTTTAATGCAATTACTAAAGTGTCATTGACTGTGTTCAACTGATGCTGTATCATGATAGAAAGTGGCTAATGGTCTATCGATTTTTAATTTGTGGTATATTAATGCACTCTTACGAAACAAGGACAGTTGTTTAGAGTGCTGTATAATTGTCACTGGAAATGGGCAGAGAGCGATATATATTATCCAAATAGCACTTGTTAGTAATTGATTATGGTAACTATAAGACACATGGTGTGTTTGTTTCTGTGTGTGTGTCTGTATCTAAAATCCCCAAAAAATCTTTTATTATTTTCCAAGTGCTTTCTGCTTACTTGTATTTTTGACAATATTTAATTCTAGAAGATTTACTTACTTAAAATCAGGCCAAAACAGATTAAATCTCTGCAATATTTATGAAAAGAAAACCTTAATCATGTAAAACATTACATGTTTACATGCCATTACAACAGAAGCTGGGAAACTGCACAATGCATTGACCTATTTTACAGTGAACTTACAGTGAATTCTCCCTCATTTGGTTGCAATATATTATAAATTTATAAGTGTACTGAAACATTTTTTGAAAGATTATGTGTATCAGATGGCTCAGGTTTAAAAAGAAATGCTAATGCTTCTTATAAAAATGGTCAAAGAATATTTCCCTGAGGTCTCTGTTTAGTTTTTATCTAACAAACTACTGCATCATGGTAAGCATATTCAGGCTCTGGTTTCTATGACCTAAATAGATCATTCCAGAAACACAAAAAGCCAAATTTATGCTAGTGGGATGTATACTGTAAAATTCCAAAAGGGGTTCCCATACATGAAATTGTTAGCTAGGGCTTCCAGTATAACATAGATGCTCATTTTAATTGAATAATGTTTTCTCAAAGTAACCAGACTGATATAGACTGAAATTTTTGATAAGAATATTTGTGATGAGGAAGGTAAAGCTTCATTCTTTATGTGCCATATAACAGGCATCACTTTGGGGGTAAGCTGCAGATCGGGGGCTTTTCTTCAGCAATGCTAGCCAATTTAAAACCCTATTGGGTGAAGGTGTCAGGCTCAGTCCCTTAATTAATCTAATTAAGGTCTATTACTTTGACATTTTTGACATTTTGAGTAAAGATTTTGTTGTGTATTCAGGAAATAGCTGTTTTAATATTGTACTTGAAGGAAAAAAAATCAGCCATCATTTACTCTGCAATAATATACACACACACACACACACACACGCAGACACATGTATATATATACAGATAGGCAGACACCCACATAGACACACACACACATATATACAGTATATACAGCATTTATACATATATAAATTAAGGATCATGTCATTTGATATATATAAATAAGGATCATGTCACTTCCCATTTGATGCTGTTTCTCGGTTATAATTCCGTATCTGTACTGCATGAGAAATGCCTGCTGTACTGGAGCTTACAGCAGAGCAAGTGGGGATTCGGCACATGGTGGATTACGCTTTGGCTGGTGCTTTAGGCTCTTCTAAATAAGGGACCTTTCTCATAAAATTATCAAGTGTTATTTTCCTCTTAAATGATACATACATGCAACATTCATGCATACATTCATACATACATACATACATGCCCAAATATACACCTACATACATAGATGACTGCATACACAGCATGCTGGTATCTACTAAAACACGCATGCCAAGTGAGCTGGTGTCTCTGAAGTGTGACTAGTTTTGGCCTGTGATGGAAGGCATTGCATCTGGGGTTTAACTCTGCCAGTCCCAGTGTTTTCTGGGACAGGCTTCAGGCTCACGGAGACCACCCATTGGATATATGGTTATGGGAAAATGAATGAAAATGAATGAATTACTAAATTGCCATTGGCAATCTCAGTCAGTATAAATTCCCACCAGCTCCCAGCTGTCTTCAGATGACAGAAGTGAAATAAGGTGAGAAAATCACTTTTTTTCCCCCCAAGTCTGCAGCGCAACCCACGCAAGGGAATCTGAGCCGGTTCACTTTTCCTGATGCTTCTTGCTGCACACAATGCTGGGATTACATCCAGGTACACCTCGCTTGACTGCTGTATCCGAAACACCATAAACAGAGCACACAAACAGATTCATTTATATCACTTGGTTGCTCTTTCATGGAATGACCTGAGTTTATTAATTTAACCAGCTATTTGTTTTTCTTGTTATAATTAACAAATTGACTAAATCATGCATAGCTGAATGGACAGCAAACTGATGGATTTGTTGCTACTCCAGGTATTAAAGACTTGCAAACATTAAAGTCTTTATCTTAATTTAGCAAATGAATCATGAACTGTCACAGATAGAAAAATGTTCTCCCTCTTTCACATGATGCTGGCTCATAACTGAGAGCACATTAACCAAACACAGGGTATAGAAGACAATAACCAACTACACTCTTTCCAAATGGAGAAGGAACAATAAGACCGCCTCCTATACGATTTACAAGAATTATAAACAGATAAATAAAACGACTTCTCTTGAATAGTCCAAAGAAAAGTAAAATGAAAGACTCTTTGAACTGCCTTGCTAAAACTAGTAATCTTCTGACAAGTCAGAATCCCCCTTTTCCATCCTAACAGAAATCTGGGGGTGGCGCAAGCAGTAAACTTTCAGGACGTATGCCCCCAAATGTCACTGTCACAATCGTCATTACCATGCTAAAATGTGTGACAGTTTCTGGGCTAAACCCAGGAGATTCTATCACCCTAATAACAAAATGTAACTTATGATATAACTATCTTACCTAAGTTTGAAGGCCCACTGAATAGCTTTAGGATGGGTAATTCCTTATGAAGGTGAGTGTGTTTGAGCTTTATGTACTTTTTTCACTTTCAGAAAAATAGTGTACCGATGGATGTGGGGAGACTTTATGGCCTTGGGGGGATTTTACTCTAGTATATCCACCCAGTCGTTTCTGTTTTATTCATTTTCCCCTCAATAGATTTTTAAATTTTTAATGACTAGTTGCTGTTACATCCATGACTGAAACATTTTTTATATGTTTTGCAGTTGTATTTGCACTTGTGCATGAATAGACACTATTTTGAAGAAGCACTGTTTGATTGCCATCTTTGAAGTCACATGGGAAGAGGGCTGTTTTGGCTTTTGGGTCTGCAGTACTGTACATCGACTACATCACATGTTTCCTGGCGATGATTATAAACATGACAGTTATTGATGTGTTGGGGTATATAAATGAACAGGCGATGAATGTTCTGTACTAGAGATGGTACTGTGTAAAAATGCATAAAGTCTGTTAAATGGAATTGTTTCATTGCACTTAGATGATTCCTGTCATAAAATATTAATAAATAATGTTCCATGCCAAGTTTACCACTCTATGGACCAACATGAATTATTTAACCATTTAACATTTCATTATTTATTTACTATTTAAGAATAAGCTTTTAGTTAGTGCTTTAACTATATATGACATCTTGAATAGACATCTTGTTATACAAGTGATATAATGTTTCATATGTACAAACACACAGTTCAGATATCAGATAAGGAGAATTAATAGAGGTTATTACTACACTTTTCTGATACATTTAAATTATCTGGTTACCATACATAGACACATACCTGTACATATACACATAAATTTACAGCATATACTTATCTTTTTCCTCAGTGAGACAATAATGTGCAGGTATGCAAGTGTAAGTGCACACAGAATCACATGTCACTAAACTTTATTTATTTATTTTTTTGGTCTTGTGGTTGTCTGTGCTTGTCAACTGAAGGTAGCCAAGGTGCTTATTAGGTTCCAAAGCACAAGTGCAACAGGTATATTTTTCTGGCACATCCTTGCCTAATAACATTGCATCCTACTCACTCAGATACGTTAAGTGCAGAGCCAAGGCAATTACAGAGGTTACACAAGTGGGTCTTAATTATCACTATTTAATCTGGCGCCTTGCATCTGAATGGCATTTTCCTTTCTTTTTCTGCTCCTCGCTTTTTGGAGTGGAATGATCAGACAGCGCGGCTATGCGAGTAGATTTATGATGCGCCACCCATGTCTGCACTTCAAAGCAGCCCTTCGCTTGCTATAAGGCTTCTCCATATGGCTGCAGCATCTGCAGACAAGCTGCTACAGGATCCCATGTTTCCACACGCACTGTCCAAATCATGCAAGCTCTCCAAATTTCGCAAACCTGCAAATATTCTAAGTTTGTTTGAATTACAATACCACAAAACCAACAATGTCAGAACCCTTGGTTGCAAAGTTCTAGATTAGAATTTAGTGATCATTGTCAACACACCAACAGTGCGCAACAACGAAACGTGTCCTCTGCATTTGACCCATTTGTGACTTTCGTGGCATAGCATAGCTAATTCAGCGCCCAGGAAGCAGTGCTTGGGGAGGGTACCTTGGTCAGGGTACCTCAGTGGTGACTTGCTGGTGGGGGATTTGAACCTGAAATCTTTCAATTACAAGTGCACTTCCCTAACCATCAAGCCACCACTGCCCATATTGATATAATTACGTTTTACAGAGCTGAAAAGGAGCTGATGAACCAAAAACAAAATTGTGGTCAATATTTTGTATGCTAATCTTAATGGGGCACTGCTTGGTGCCCTTGAACATAATTGTATACTTAAGAATAGATATATAATACATAATCATCTCTATCAACTGCTGAACTGTAAGGTATCTGTATTCCTCTAGCAAGAGTGGTAATTCAAGTCCAACTGAACATTATTGTTATTTAAAAATATGCAGGTATAGAATTGAAATAAAGTAGAATTTATCCAAGATTAAAAACAGCTTTACACATAAGACGGCACAAGACACACAAGACAATAGTAAGTAAAGAAATATGATGAGTAATATAGTTCTGAATAATAATTATTAGTGCAGTGACTGTTGAATGACTTTTATGTACTATGGATCATTTTATGCTAGTAATTAATCATTTTTATATTATTAAACAGTTTATATTTTGCTGCATGATGTTTGATTAAAACATTCATGTGCACAATGTTCTTATTTGACCATAAAGCAAAGGTCGGAAACATTGTGTGGACAAAAACCTGGATTTAAAATGCAAACTTGGATGATCTTGCATAGGACAACTGTCTTGCAGTTTGCGCAAGTGGGATTTTTGTTTCAAATAATTTGCAAAAACAAGCCTTTAAAATAGTGATTTTACTGTTTGTGCTCTGGCTTCTGCAGTCAGCAGTGACCATCGCTCATCAACAGCCAGGCTCTGAAAAGCAGCGCTCTGCAAAACATCTGTGCTCTCCATGGACTGATTGTGTCTTCACTCATAGCTGTAATATTACTGCATTGCAGTGAAATACATGTACTAATTAATGCCTGTCAGAATTAATTCTGCTCCCTGTCAAGAGGCTGAGTGCTGGGCCTAGGTAGGGGATTCAGACGATAATCAGGGAAAATTAAGGAGACTTAATGGATGCTGCGTTTAATTTTGTTGAGCAGTGTTCTATATCCTTTTTCCATCTGTAGCAACCTACTGCCAACCATTTTTTTTATTTTAATTACTAGAACATTAAAAAAGCTCATTAAAAATTCAGGAGCCATTTGAATTAATTATGGAAAATATCATGATATGTTGACTCCAATATTGCAACCCTTACCTAATCATTTCCTGATCCAAATAAAACAGAACATGTTGGTAATGTTTGTTGGCACGGTCGTCACCAGACAAAAGGTCCTTAGGCTGTTGCCCCTCATGAAACTTCCATCTTCAGTTAATGAGTAACGCCCTGCTCCCCCTCCAATGATATTTAATTTTCTATAACAGATCTCTTTAAGTTAAATTGTGTGCATGTGTATTTAAAATATACATTTTATCTGTGGCCTAACAAAGCATGATCCTAGGTAACAGTAAATAACAGTAAATAAAAAAAAACTACAAAGGTAAATCTACCCTCTCTAGGTCACATGGTCCAGGGCACTGCTTTCAATGCCTTCTTATTCCATTAAATTTTATCTCGCACTATTGCATTTGTAAAAATATCTACAGTATTCATGAAGTGATGAGATCAAGCCAAATCGTCTTGATATCTTCGTTTGGTTAATGCTTTTTCTGAAAGTATCTGTCCTTGTGTAAATCTCAGAAACAGAGGTGAAAAGGTTTGTCTTCAGGGAAACCCTATATCTTCTCAGAGAAGTGGATAGGAAATAATATTTTAAGTGCAGCAGTTTTGCTATCTGGGGTGCAGTTATTATTGCGCAAAATGAAAAACGAAACATTTTAGAGTAGCTTTTCTTCCACACCCCTGCGTAAATCTTGTTTTCTAAGAAGAAATCTATAATTGTAAGTTCTTGCTGGGTTTGTGTATCTGTGCCAACGACACGGCAAACTTCCATAAAGAATGATGATGGTCCTATAAAAACCTACGTGCAAGTAACAGAGTATAGAATGACAACCAGACAATGACAACCAAACAAGTCATGTACTTCTATCTTTACCCATTAAGATAACTAGAAAACTATTTTCAATGATAACAGCAACAAATGACATGAAACTCATAAAAATTCTTTAGATCTAAGTCAGGTGAAAACTGTTTCTTTATCAATACTCACATATGAACTTAATTGCCAACAAATCACCTGTCAGTGTCTGGCATATATCAGGTTTACTAAAAATCTCCATCTTTCGACCTCCTTTGACCCACCCTGGACACACCCTGGATGGGATACCAGTCCATCACAGGGCACATGCATGCAGTCAAATTATATTGGTAATTTAACCTGTGTTAAACTGTGTGTCTTTGAAGTGTGGGGAAAAATGAGTGTACCTAAAGAAATATCTACCATCCAGAAGAACATGCAAGATCCTCATAAAGAGAGCAGAGGTGGGATTCAAACGGACAACCATGGAGTTGTAAGGCAACAGTACGACCCATTGAATTACTATGCTGCCCCACAAGAAAGGAAAGAGTTTTAAGAATGGAAACAACAATTGTTCTCAGACACTACATCAATGACAGGCTATGCACTGGACTTTTGGCTTACTGTAAGCTATAAAACAAAACTCTACTGCATGTGAAACTTAGCATGCAATTCTAGCTAGCTGTAGTCTGAGAAGGTGGCATAATACAAAAACAATAACAGATAGAGATTTTTTTAATATTCACTTCATGTTTTATTTATTGTGTATTCTTTTGCAACATTTATCAATATAAAAAAAAATAATAAATCCTAATAGTTTGAGTAGTTCTGTTATGTCAAAATCCAGTTTATAGCAATATTGTATGTAGGTTTTCATAGATATTTTTTGATAACTTTAAAATGTATATTAAAAACTATGTGGATAACTTCCATGTATTAATCTTTGAAAATACCCTCCATAAATGGGAAAGCAATTGTCTCAATAATAAGAATAAACTTATTAGTGTCAGCTAACATTCTTTTAAATGGAGTTGTAAACCTGTTTATCTTAATTAAAGCAATTACCTCTGTTGCTTCCTTTAGGATCGATATTTAGAAATAATGTTTAGGAATTGACACAAAAAAACACCACAAGCTAAACATATAAGAGCACTCAGAGATAAAAGGTAAATGTTGACAAAGAACGGTATTGACAATGATTTTATTATCTCACTCTGAAATAAAACAAAGACCAGAATTTTGTTAGTCAGATTATATTGGCAGTTGTCACTCAAAATGAGCATTTTATTATTTAAATCGGACATGTTTGGTGGGAAATTTGAAGCAGACTTAAAAAATTGGTTTTACTGCAGTTAGTTTGTTCCTGGTATTAATATAAATTTCAGCTTGAGGCTTGTTCGTGGACTTCAAGACAAAGTCTCTACATTGCTGAAAGAATGAGAAGAATACAAATGGTATTTTTTGTGCTAATGTGAAGTCAGAATGCCTGTAAATAGGTTAAACTCAAAGTATGTATATGGGACAGACTTTGCAGCCGGGACAAGGGTATTGGGACTATCGAAATATGGCCGTGCCGATGGAATCCGCGTTGGACCGGGGGATGTGTGTCAATCAGGAGGATTCACTGCTTTACATGAGCAGGATGGAGAGTGATGAATTAGCCACAAACATTAGTCATTGGCCACTGGGAGACGTATCAGGCAGAAACAAAGCATATTGCTTAGAGTATTAACCAGTAGACAGTGGGTGATTAAAAAGGACATAAAATGAAAAACTCGACATTCACAGCTTGACTGAGTATTCTCAATATTACTGAATAGCTCGATTTTAGCAGGTGGAACTTTAACAGCTTAGAAAGCTGAATTCATCCATTCATCCATCCATCTATCCATTCATTTTCCAACCACTTACTGTATTCAGTACACACACACGCTACGGTCACTTTACAAACACCATGTCACCTAATTGCCTGCATACATAGATTTCTAAAATACTTCTATTTTTCAAGTGTGTTACGCATATCCAGTAGTCTACTATGGAAGCAGTTCTTAACTCCTCAAGTGCTTGAAGTTTGTCTATGTTTCGCTTGTGTTACATTGACTTTTTTCAGTACTCTCCTTTTGTATGCCGAGTATCACAGAATGCTCAATGTGTGTCACCTGATTTGAGCTGGGATCTCTCGTTTATCATATAAATTTGGAAAAGGCCTGGCTTCCAGGCTCTCATACCTGGTCTTGTCCTTGAACATTTTTCACAGCAGTCTGGCAGAGCAATGTTCTGTGTAATCTGAGTGAATTGTACCAATGACAAATTTGTTTGAGACAGTGAGCCATAACGATCCAGCAAGTAACTTCAGTGAGCCGTGACCATGTACTTGCTGGAAGCGGCTTCTGCAGTCACACTGCCATTTAGCTAAATGGGCAGAGCAGTTATGTTTCTCACAGATCATGTAACCCGCATTGCTTGGAAGAGTCTGCACCATTTTAATGTGCAGTGCAGGAGGAATGGCGGGGCTGAGAATAAGACGGGGACTTGGTGTTCAGTGTCAGCACTTGGCTTCTGCCACAATTTGCATTTACTGCATTGGTAAGTGCCTCAGCCATCCATTATTATTCCTTGGCAAGCTTCACTAGCACAGGGTTGGGGCCATTCCGGAATGCATTTGTCAATTCCAATCCTAATCAGCAAATGGAACTATAGTTGGAATTTAAATCTCCCTGTAAATTGAATTTAATTCCATTTCCGTTCCCCATATATATATATTTTTTTCCAATCCCAGCTGCAGTTCCATTTTCTGATTTGGATTGGCGTTGATGACTGCATTCTGGAATGGCCCCAACCCTGCACCGCCAGAACCCCCCCAGTGCACAATTGAAATTTGGTGCTGGTGCAGGGCCCTGTGCTGAAGTTTGAGTGGGGGGTTCCCTCTCATAAGGGGGTGTCCCCAGTTGGCCGCCCTTGTGACTGGTCCTGTTTATACCTCTTGCGTATGCAGTCAACAGGGCCAAAAATTGCACTTACCTGTTTCAATAAAGGCTTTAATGGACATGCAGGGTCATTTGCACTATATTTGAAGATTTGTCAATCAGCAAAGAGAACGTTAATGTGCTGCTGTCTGGGGTATGTCTGCTTCGACTGTGTGCCTGTTTGGTTTTATAGATTCCAAAGAGACTTCTACATTATTCTACTGCAATTTTCACTAGAAAAACATTTCATAAATGATCCATTTCGCCTTAGACAACATAAAGCTCAACATTCATAAAGAAATCTTTTTTGATACATTGACAGTAGATGTGATTGAATAGATGGAATAAAAATTTTAATATTGGCCTGCTCATAGTTAAGACTTGAATATAATTTTCCCTTAACTGAAAAAAAAACCTACAGTTTCAAATGGAACATAGATACTTGACAATAAAGCCAGATTGAATTTGTGTTTCCATCTACTCTCCTTCTCACCACTAATTCTGGTCAGGGTGGCATGAGAGCAGGGGGCCTGGACCCTATCACAGCACCAGGCTGGGTGGAATGTCAGCCTATTACCAGGCATATACACACTATCATACTCTATGGGTAATTAGGAACTCAATTAGCCTAACTGCATGTCTTTGGACTATGGGAGAAAACCCACATGGCACAGGAAGAGATGCAAACTGTACACACACAAACTGGAGGTGGGGATTTAAACCCCCAACTGCGTGAGGCAGCAGAGGCAACAGAGCTGCCCACTGAGCCACCATGCTGCCCGAAGCCTTTCCTCAGACGGGAAAAATTAAACTAGGACAACAGCGTATGAAAATAGCACAATCTGGCAACTGATTGTAGAAGCTAAAAAAAGAATTTCATTACTCACAAGAAGCGGGGGGATTTCAGTGATGATAAAATTGAACAAGATTTGACTGTAGATTCTTTGCATTATTTGGATATGATTTTTCTTTCATTGGAAGTCTAACTGCGTGTCTTTGAGCTGCAGGATTTTTGTTCTATACATGCGGAATAAGCTGTTCTATGGGTTATTTTTTTAAAATGTGTCAGTCATAATCAACACAAGTTACAAGGTGAGAATTTAATTCCATATGTTATAAGACTTAAATCTTACAACATATCTATTACAAAATAAACTATTTTGTTTTAAGTATGTGTGAGACTCAAAGAATTCAGTAAAAATAGTTTTATTGTCATAAATAGGAAAAGAGGCATCACCTCAAACATCAAAAATCTTGGCTCTGGGAGGAGAAAGACTGAAGCCAGAAGCAAATGCAGCTTCTTAGTTATATACTGATCCTGGGAACACTGCCCCTGATTATATCCCAGCTGATACAGCTGAAACTGATTCCTTGTCATCTCTGACAAATTTTTTGAAAGTGTACAAAACAAATAGTACATTCGTGCATACATTAGTGCAAAAAATAACTATTATGGTGAACACCAGATATGCACAAGACACAGGTAACCTCTAGGGGCCAAAACCTGAACATGAATCACTTGCTTGTCATCGCAGCATGTAGAAGCAGTGGACGGTGTTTGCATCACAGGAGGCTTTTCCTGGGAAGACACATAAGAGGCTTTGCTGCAGAGAGAGCTTGGTCCTACGTAACTATTTTCTTGTCATGGATTGCCCTTTTGTAAGAAAATAATTCAATGTAATCTCAAGGCACTATTAAAACTAAAGGATTTGGAAGGATTTGAGGGATTCACTTAGAAATCTCCTGTATTGTTCTCCTGACATGTGCTGTGAGGACGATGTAGCTCCAAGCTGTGGTTTACAAGGGAATACACTAACGGCATCTAATTTTGCCATTAGCCTTATTAGCATGTAGGGTCATCTGTTGGAAAACTGTATAGGTCTAAAGGACATGAGTGTTAAGTTAATCAACTGACTGATCAAGAATCTCTGCTGGAAAGACAATTTCCACAGTCAGTTGAGGGTCTGCCTCAGAAGACATTTTGATCCATAGGGCTATTACATTTGAAGGGAAAGGATGTAATACAGTTTAAGAGACATCTGAGTTTAATAACACAATCGGTTTATGAAGGTGCACCATTAAAAAACTTTTTATTTATGGGTAGGTGTTCTGAGAAACAACACAATTTTATAATGTTACCTGCCTAACAATTTTAAAGACTTTTTTTCTTTATTGATGCTGCTGAAAGAGCAGAACAAAGATGTCTGGAGGAAAAGCCTGAGCAAGAACAGAAACAAACCTGTCTCCGTATAATTTGCTTTTTGATGAACAACACCTTTTTTTTCAGTCGACACAAGTCTACTGCCCAACAGCGTGAACAAAAGTTTCCAAAATACACCAGAACTTGCCAATTCTGGCAAAAACATCAGTAGGCAGAGAATGCGCTGTTTACTGAAAGCAAGTTCATCACAAAGAAATGTAACATTTCTGTGGCACTGATCTCAGTGATGACTATGCATTACATCTGCTGTTCTCCACTTAAAACGTGAGCCTTAAATGCACCAGGCTATCCCATGGTTAATGCAATTCATCTATGGGTACTGTAGATATCACACAGATGAGTAAGGGGACCATCCCAGGGACTCATGTTACTTCAACAGCAACATGACCAGGTATTTATGTGACCTCCTCTTGTTCCATTCTGTCCCCAATCATACTCCATTGTTTTCCTCCCAAAACCCAAACACTGAAGTCCCTGGCTTTTTGTGCGTAACTGTGTTTACTGTCAGCCCTTTGCTACTCCTTCATTGCTCTCCTATTCATCTGCTCTGCCCTGAAAATGAGAGAACTGTATAATAAAGTAGAGGTAGTACTCCCCTACTCCCTTTGCCAAATGGTTTGGCCTTGAGCTAAAGTGGCTCTCCTAGTTTTAGGCAAAATTTCTTTCTTACTTTACATTACATAGCATGTCGTTTTTTTCATGATTTTTTTTTTTATTTTTCAAAAGTTATGAATGCTAAGCGTTACAGCAGGTGGCACATTTTCAGTGCAGGAAAGGAGAGTACTGAGGCCTTAAATGAGTATAAAAAGCTAACTAAAGTATTTGTGACTGATGGTTAGCTATTTCTTTTGTGACAGACAAGCATTGCCTGCTCAAACTAGCTCCTCAGCACTTCCCAAGTCAAATATAATGAACAGACGTAAACCACATGTGTGCACCATATTCTAAAATGGGTAGCAGACAGTAAAACACAAGATGATCCCGTGTCAAATGGTCACTTACAGTAGAAAATCCTCCAGGAATGAAGAAATAAAGAACAAAACTGGAAGCAACTGATTCTGTTCATGGTACAGCATAAAAGTCAAAAGCTTCAAATAATACCACTTGGCAACAAATCTGCTAGGCTTTATTTTTGTTTCAAATAGCTGAAGAAGTACTTCCATTGTGTCACTTGAACCACATTTCTAAACCTAGTTTAAACTTCATTGCTCAGATATGTAGATTGTATGATTACATACAAACTTAAAAGAAAAACGTACATTGCAATTTTCAGCCATCCCAACAATGCTACTGGTTGACTATTCAGTTAATTAGGTGCAAATACAGTAGCTGCTGAATTGATCATAATCAATTTGTCATGTATTTCAACATTGCATTTCTATTTGACAGATTTGTAGGAATATGCCTCTTAAATGCAAATACCTTCCTTCAAATTAGTTAAAGTTTAATAGCAATCAAGAAACTATAATTGGAGGTTGGTTGGAAGGAAAAGCAGTATGTACTGTACATGGAATCTCATAATGACCCAAGCATTTTACGTTTCAGACTTTTCATCATGTGAGTTTACATATTTCAGCGCACATCACTATGTGACATCAGATTTTATATGCAAAATGCACTCTGTGTATTTTTTCTGTCATCAGGACCTGGTTGGTTTATGAATACCAAACAGAGAGGGGTGCATGAATATTAACTAAACTTGCAGCTCAGGTTGAATTTTAGTGAACATCTGCTGTGCATACCAAGCATGACTCATGGTCTTCATCAATGAAATTAAGTAGCGTTCTGTTGATTCCTCTTGCACAAGTAATCAACCATAAGAATAAATAAGAATACACCTAATACGAAATGTTATTTTCTGCGTATAATATATAACTGGAAACTGGAAAAACGTAGGCTCGTCGGATGAATCTTGATTTCTGTTGAGGCGCACAGATGGTAGTCAGAATCTGTTGTCAACAGTATGAATTTCTGAACCCAACCTGCCTTGTGTCAACAGTCCAAGCTGGGGGTGGTGGTGTAATGGTGTGGGGAATGATTTCTTGGCAAGGCTTGGGCTGCTGATTCCAATTGATCGTCGCTTGAATTGCAGAGTCTACCTGAGTATTGTAGCAGACTATATGCATCCCTTCACGGACATGATTTGATCTGTTTTAATGGCTACTTCCAACGCGATAACACACCATATCACAAAGCAAAAGTCATCTCAAACTGGTTTAGTGAACGTGACAGTAACTTCAGTTTTCAGTGGCCTTCCCAGTCACCGATAGGATATCCTTAGGATGGGGCAGAACAGGAGATTGACATTGTGAATGTGCAGCTAAAGAATCTGGAGAAACTCTGTGATGTAATCATGCCGGCATGGAATAGAATCTCAAAGGATTTTTTCCAGCATCTTGTGGATTGCCAAGCACAACTGAGGCAGTTTTGAGAGCAACAGGAGATCCTATCCAGCATTAGTCTAGTTTTCTTAATAAACCGCTGAGTGTCTGTATACCCAGTGAATTATGTCCGTCTTACATCAGTTGATTACCACATCCATCCTGCGTTGCTGCCTCTCTTGCCCAGATCATGGTGGGAATTCTAGCCCATCAGCCTAATGGCTGGGCACAATTTGCTTCATTGGTGTCCAGTGTAAACAATGTACAGGCTGCTGGTTTGTTTCTAGCTAAGGATGGACTCTGTGTGTGAGAGTGCTTATTCTCTCGGTGTTTGTAGAAGTATCCTACAGGTTTCTTATTCAAGAAATGAGATGAATTTGTGCCTGTAAATTGTCCATAATATTTGATTGCATGCACCCTCAAGTGGATTGGCAAGCAACCCATTGCGCTGGGCTGAATGGGATAGGGTCCAAGCCTGTACTAAATAATGGGTTATGAAAAATGAATGGATGGATGATGGACAGGTGGATGGACGGATGGATAAATGCTGATTCATGTGAAATGTAACATCTAGTTGATTAGCGAAATGGAAAAAAATGTAAATAAAATGAATACAGCCCAAAATCGATAGTTTAAATTAATGCGCAGGAGCTGCTTACAAAATTTCACAAATCTGGAACAAGTACTAGATACTAAGTTTATATGCCTGTAAAATGTTTTTAATGAACTGTGGCTTCAAAACCCTTATTCAAAAATTAATAACATATCAAGTATCTCCTGAATCTGAAACGTACAAAGTAGCTATCCTTTTTAATCTGAATTTCTCTCCTGTGTAAGGGGTCTTCTTGAGAGAATGTCCATAATATAAATGATAAAAAGTAATATTATGCACATAATGTTGTTGTAATGGCATCTCGGAGTAAATGAAAAAGAACACTCCAAATGCGCCAGCTGGTGGATTATTATGACTTTTGGAATACTACCATTATATTAAATTTAATAAATATTAATATTGCATTTATGTGATCACTTGTGATACTTTTCACACTAAGCAGTTGGAAGATAATGTGATTATACCATTGTCTTACCATAGCACAATAGTTGAATAATATCGCAGATATTTTGCCAGAGCGGACGCAATGGCAAGAATCCTAGCCTTGGTCTCTCCTGATGAAGGCAGTGACCCCAACTGCAGCACCCATAAGAATAAACCTCATATCAGGCTCCTAGGAATGCTAAACTGCCCCCTACTGGGCAAAGCCATCATGTGTCTCCCTCCGTTGGCTTTAGATCAGATTCAGTTGCCGTAGTAACACATTTCAGCAAGTGCAGTAACTAGGGTTGCATACAGGGAAATCAATCTGAATGGCTACAGGACCATTCTTAAATAAACTTTAGGCTCCTGTAGGTTCTCATCCTGTTTCTGGCACCAACACAATGAAGCCAGTTGGCCATGCAGCTGGAATCAACGCCTCCAGCATGAGCTTTGCCATGGAATTTCCCCCAATTAAATTAATACAATACCTTAAATCCAAAGAGCAGTGTGGCTTTTTGAAAAATGAATCCTTTCTGTAACAGTGGACTTAAATGCTGCTCTGCTCTTTGTTGCCCCCAAATAATTCCAGCAAGTGGCTTAGACAACTGATTATGAATCCAGCCATGTCTTGGGTGGATAATTAACCACAGCCACCATGTTAACTCAGTGTTATGCATCAGTGTGGCATGATTCCTCCAGGACCAATTTAATGTGGCTGGATTCTGCAGTTGGTCTTCATTATCTGGCTGACAAAGAGGATGGACAAGCACTCTGAGAATCCTGCTACTGTGTTTTAAAGATTAGCCCAGTAATGTCCCCCTTAAATGGAATAAATGAAGATCTCATTTGAGCCTCCATTGTAATAAGTAGTTTGAAAGCATTGAAGGATGTGTCTGAATCAGCAGGGTATTATTCTTAGAAAGTTGTATAATCTCTGTTGATAATGTAACTGCACATTATTTTGTGACTGATAGGAACCTAATCATGAATGTAATAGATCAGCATTACATCAGACAAGGGTAATTAAACTTACTTTCATGTCAGAATAATTGGATTTTATGTTTGGGCCCTTGAAACGAAGACCCTGATTTGACCTAACAATCACAAGAGACAAAAATCTCTTAATTACAAATTGCTTAATTACAAATCCCACACAAGACCAGAATAGACTTCAGAATAGAAGTGTTATGGGGAAATTGGTTTAAACACTATATGCATTGTCTTATGTCACTTTCATATAAGTGTATTTGGGGGATTTTTGTTTTTGGTTTAGTGGCATGTAATACAACATTTCACTCAAAGTGCAGGGTACACGAGATCCTATTGTTCTTCAATTTAAGGTGGTCACACACACAGATTTACTGTCATTTACCCAGGAAAATAGTTGCTTTTATCTAACAGAATGGCAGGCTTACAGCTATAGTGGAGTAAGTCAAATTTACTTACACTGCAAATCATCATTATTTTGCCCAAGCCAAGTATCAACACCAGTGTACTTCTGCTTGCCATCTTTCACTCATTTAATGTGTTAAAATTGCATTCCTATATACAAGTGAAGAAGAGATGAATAAGAGAAATAGAGATGGACCCAAATCAGAGATGCTTCCCCTAGTCATTTTACAGTGTATAATCTGTTTCCATTAAGCCACTATACTCCGAGATGTCAAGCTCAGGTATCCAATCTGGGAATGAACACGGCACCTATTAGGGGCAGCCCACATGTAGACCTATGCGGTGTTCTGTTAAATACATTACAGACCATTTAAAAACATTCGAAAGCAGTAATTACATAACATTAATAAAAGTAAGATTAATTCTCCTCAAGTTAATTTAAACATAACATCATCCATACAGTATGGACATGAATAAATAAACCCTTTGAAGTAAAAGGGCATTTGGGTGATTCTCTTTGAACTCTGCCCATACAGAGAACAAAGGGAGAAGGACAATAACAGCCTGATATCACGGTTGCACAGGTGACAGCCTGTCATAATTAAAAGTGATGTCTGAGGCTTGAAGAGCCGCCACACAGAAGTTATCTCCTCCTGACGCTGGGAACAGGGATGGCTGCTCTGTGGCATTTCTCAAAGATCGCTTGCCATCCAGCAGCAGAATATTTCTGAGCGTGAAATATATATGAAATGCTGGGGAATTCATGAAGATTGGGCTCATCATATGGCCAAGAGTGGGTGGCAGTGTGTCTGGTCAGGTTCCACCACTAAATACCTCTCGTATTCTCATACTGTAATCTCGACTGGCCTCTTAAAAAAATAAATAGGTTAGTGTCTGCATGTGTGACAGTGATGCTGTTGCTCTCCGGTCGCGAAAATTACACTTAACTATTTTGCATATCTTCCGTGTGTTTTTGTATGATGGTAACAGTATTTTTTTTTTTGTGATCAAAATTTTTATAAAATGAAACTGAAGGAAACAAATGATGAAGCATTAAACAATTTACGACTGCAATCAAAATTTGAACAGGCCACGTGTATTTTGCCAATATACGAGCAATATAGAGAGGTTATATTTTCAGGACTGGGAAAACTGTAGATGCAACGTCTGTTGTTTCCTGCAAATGTTAAATTATGTTACTGCTACTGTAAATGTGGTGAACAAAATGTGTAATATCAAGGTATATGGTTGCTTTTGTACAGATGCAATAATTCCATGAACAGCTTAAGCTTGGTTGCTATGCTATTTTATGAATGAAGACGCTCAAATGCGATGGTCACCAAAGACAAAAGAAGTGATACATGTGTGAAACTGATGGCTTTTAAATGATGAATCACAACGGATCAGGAAATGGAACCAAGACGAAAAATAATTCAAACCATTGCTACTTGCCGCCATCTGCCCAAAATCTACTGCTGACTAAATCCCTGCATAGAATTTTATACACACACACCGAAAGCTAAAAACTGGCACCATTAGTGATATTAAATGCTTAAAAGCATTTAAAAGCTAGAATAAAGTTTGATTCTGGCTCAAAATGCGGCCTTCAGCTAATAAAACATCCTGCATAATCAGAAAGTGAGCAGAGTACCTCTCTGCACTGATAGAAATGAACGGTTTTATCGCACTAAGCACTTTTAAATGGGGATTGGGATTGTATTGATGTTGGAGTTATTAAGGTTATACTGTATTAATAATGAGTCTGGAAAAGAGAGGAGGACAGGCAAAGAAATGAAAGCTCCACAGTTTTATCAAGGGACTAAAAAAACCTTTGCAAGTCAAAGTCCAACCAAAAGTCTACGGGACCTAGAGCTGAAGCTGAACCAGCAACAGTTGATTCATTTTTTCTAGGAATCATAACAAACCCACATCCTGTGACTGGAGATGGTGATCCCTGCTTTGAATTGCTTTTAAGTGGCAGAAGTCTTTTCAGTCAAGTGGGACACATATTAATTTCCAATCTACAGAAAGGTATCTTGGGTACAGAGTTAAAATGGGAATGCACTGCTGCCAATGGTTTCCATTTGAGCCTAACTGTCAGAAATCTTGGCTCGGGAAAAAGGTGTCTGACTCTACACATCATTAGTTCTGCTGTTAAAAGTGGAGTTTTAATTATGAGCACAAGTTCTAAACGTTGCTGCTGCTTTCCTTTACAGAAAAATGGAGTATAAAAAGCTGAATGAAGGCAAAAAGATGAATTTGTAAACAAAGGGGGACAAGATTGCACTGGGCCTGTAGGTTCAGATACATATGTTACCTGGCCTAACGGTAAAATTTCAGTCCAGAGTCACTTCTAATCCTACTCAGTGTATAAGAACCGATGTAAAGCAAAAGACATAAATACATTATAGTCACAATCTCTGAAGACAATTCAACAGTATGCATTATGCCAGATAAATCACAGACACTTTGTCATTAAAGAGTAACTCTGTTACACTAAGAACTGATCGAATACCTAAAGTATTACCTTAAAAGTATTACCTAACAATTACCTAAAGTATTACCTTAAGTATCTATACCCCAGTCATATTCCCTAAAAAATGCTTCTTTCCATTTAAGCGAGATGACTTTTATCATAGCTGTTTGCAAAGTACTCACTGTACCATCATTACTTCAGAAAGGTGAGGAACAGCAGTCTCTTGGGAAAAGAATTTTAAAGTATATCAAAATGCATATGTGTAAAAAAGTGACACTGTGTAATTTGGTAATCTTCCGAGAAACACCTCTCTGTGGACACAACTTTACCTACAGTGTGTTAGACATATAATTTCAGTCTGGAACGATATTTACCTTTTTAATGGGAGAATCCAGACCTTGGACTACGTTGTGTGGCTTTTTCCATGGATAATTTCTATATGTCTCACACACAGGCTTTACTCTGCTGATTAAAAGCAGCCATCATCATTAGAGTGAGTCGGCTGTGTTTTGTTCTAAACGTCTTTGAATTAACAATACCCAGATTTTCCTCTTTCTCATCAAATATTTTTTTTTATAGCGATACAGTTTCCTGGGCTTTATTGGCTCTATCCCCAATAATTCTAGCATGTTTCTTTGTACATTCAGACGTCTCCCTGTGTTCTAGTACTGTATATGATGGTGTGAGGTCAGTAAGAATGCTGCAGATGTGCATGGACCACTCCTTCACATCTCTACCCCCACTGCTCCGACTGCAAGGAATACTGTCACGCCCCTGCATCACTGGAAATGTGATGAAAATCTTAAACTCTCGCCACCTCTCGTGTTTATTTGTGACAATGGGAACTGGCCTCAAAGAGGCTCATCAGGCGTGAGAGTAAATCTGCAATAAGCACACCAGCAGCATCAGCAACAGAATCCCCTCATTGTGAAAGGACTATCGAATCCTTTAACTAATAGTAGGAAAGCACAAAAAGACCCATTCTAAATTAAAGCTCTAACCTGAAATGATAATTCCATCAATAAATATTTCTGAATATTCTGAGGATATTTGAGTCAATTAGAGTCATATAATAAAACACCTTGAGGTATAATATCCAGTTTTAAATTACCCAGAAAGGACAATACTACAAATAATAATATGGATACTAGAACATTACATAGGCCAAAATGAGTTAATAAGACAAGACTTAATCATAAGATGTGCTATTCTCTGATATAAGAAAAGAATTATCTGGGACTAGGTTATCATCTTTGAGGTTACCTTGATCAAAGACAGATGAAGTTACTCCCAAATGGATTCCAGCGCTGGCCTCAAAGAAAGAAATTAATCACGGATGTTTGACAGG
Source organism: Brevimyrus niger (assembly GCA_015164015.2). Lineage (NCBI taxonomy): Eukaryota > Metazoa > Chordata > Actinopteri > Osteoglossiformes > Mormyridae > Brevimyrus > Brevimyrus niger. The sequence goes on from JAABNY020000095.1 coordinate 16,581,689, forward strand.
AACAGGTGACACATCCTCGACACCGGCCTTTACCCGCATTCTCTGTGTGTGTGACTTATCACGCAACACAATAAAGGTTCCAGGGTCCCTTGGTATTTGTGTGATGCCGGTGCTCAGTGACAGGTGAGTGTTCCTGACTTTGTTGGGGGGGGGGGGTCATAAAAAGCAAGTGCGATATTAATATGTGACTTTAAACTGACAGTTTGGTCATTGCATACATGTTTCCAACATGTTTCCAACATGTTAACACTGCCTTGGGTAGGCATATGGATAAACCTTAGATCAATCCCCTCAAAAGAGTCATATTTGCACGATTAATCCACAAAATGCAAAAACTTCCATGACTGGTTGCTCTTCAAAACCATACTAAGTGCAGCATAAAGAAAACTGGGTTCTAGTAGTGTTGTTTCTGGCGTTCCATCAGGGAATGCCAGAGAGGATGAAAAGGCCATTTTGGGCCGCACACTTTCCAGTACCGCCTCTTACAGATATTCGCAGAGTGAGTGGAGAGCCACGGCCAGGACTGCCTTGCAGCTGCAATGCAATTACATCTTTCCTAAACAACTGGAGTCTAGAGCTGACCTCCTGTTCAAGCGCCTAGGCTTTTCGGCATCAAGCGCTAATCCCCTTGTTAGGCACTCGGTGACAGATCCGTTTAAAGTGCTTAATGACTTCCGGCAGGCCGCTTCTGTAGTAGCTTGACTTTCACTCACAAATGTAATTTGTAGGCAATAGCGTCTCACAAGGTAGGTCTCTGGTGAGTGAAATATCACCCCAATTTCCTGCGTTTCTACTTTCCCTTCTTTATTGAAAAAAGTGACAAGGCTAGTTAAATGAAGTTTGACATGAAAGCCCGCAATGGCGTATTCTCTATTTTTCCATTGAACAAATTCATCCTCCCACCTTGTCAGTGTCTGATTGTCAAAAACAAGAGCCTGTCAGGAGTGGAGATGCAAGAAAAACCCTTATGTTTTTCAAAGTGTTATTTATTTACCATGTATGTGCTTTAGTTAGTAAACATTGCACCACAACATTTCATTTTAGTAATGGTTATGTTAGCTGACATTGGTTCGCTTCAAGTATTCAAGGGTTTTATCTGTCACATACAAGGTATGCAGACCATAACATAAATACATCTCTAGGCAAACATTTATTTCTCATTATAGAGGGTTTCCATGGTATTCTTCAATCACCTGGACAGCAACAGCTTTTTTTTTTTTTTTTTTTAAAGTCTGAACACCTTTTATAAAGGAGAAATGGCTGGATCAAGTTTTAGAAATAATAAAAAAAAAACAGTGCAACTAATTAATTAGAAAGTGAAGTGTGTCAGCTACCGTAATTAAAGTGTTCCTGATTTGGACAAAGCCCCAATTAATACACTTCATTGATCACAATAGGAAACAAACACAATTGACACACATTCACTTAGTCTTCATTTATATGTAAAAAAGAATTTTTTATACGTTACTATTGTCTTAAGCTGAGCCACAAAAGCAACCATATACTTACTTGACACGTAAGCAATATGTAGGTGTTTAATGTATAAAGATCTTCATCTGATGGAAAAATAATTAAGATATTTAGTTTAACGCTGAAGTATAGTTTCAGTTTAACTTTGGCAGTACTCTAACATGGGAATAACATGCCTTCTCCATGGGTAGTGTCTTTGCTTCCTTCTGTCAAGACTTGAAACGCAGTTGGAAGGTGATACCATTCTGAACTAGTGCCACTGGTTCAGCTATAGCCCTAATTTTCACACATCAATCATATTACTGTCCCATTCCCTCATTACCAAAGCTTTGGCTACATAATAAAAAGCAGTGCATATAAATTCCATCTACAAAACTTCTGAAAGTTGATGATACCAAATAGTCTTCCAGTAACACTGGGACTAAAAACCAGGTGCACAGCTAAACTGGAACATCGATCCATCGGTTCCCTTAAGCAATCTGTCTCCCAGCTGCTTATATCTGCCAGGGTTTGGGGACTAAACATGTATGTCATGGTCAGGTCTCTGAAACTTAACTACTGCAATATGAAGAATGAATGGGGAAATGAAAGGGAAAGCCGCAATCTTCCCCTCTGTAATTTCCATTCACCTTTAAAAATGCATGTCAGCACCATGAATACAATTGTTAAACTTCAATAAATTTGTATTTTTCCTAAGGCAACGTTATAAAGTCTTGTTCTAAACATTATGAAATTTGCCAACATTTATTTGCATTACCCTACAGATGACCTGCGGCATTCTTTAATGTTTTAAAGATGATAAAAGGACAGGCTACTATACACAAGGCACAAGCACATCCAGGACAGTTTGTAAATAACAGGCTAATTGCTGCTGTCAAGTCTTATAAGTAACTTTTTAAATCTCTGTCGAATATAACAGTTTTAAAGAGATTAGCTATGACAGTGAGGATGTGAGTGTCAGTCTTCCAGTCAGCCTTCCTTCAGAAACTCTGAAATGTTCAAATGAATCTGGCTAAATCCAATTAAAGAAGCCAGAAATGCAACTGCATTTTCAATAATATAGTTCTTTACTTACTTCAGCAAAGCCAGCAAAGATTTACAGTACTTCTGATGCTAATCCTGCAGTTTATATTCATTTAAACATTACATCTCTGAGCCCACAAACTGGTTTGAAAGGCACTTTCCCCAATAGAAAGGCATCAAGTTTGACTTAGCAAAATTTGTATTTACTGTCCCTGATATTATAACAGGAGGGCATTTTTGCTTTAGTTTGATGAAAATCATCATTAAAACTAAAATGATTTGTTCTTTTTCTAAAATAAGCTATTGTAAATACTGTACACCACTAGTAAGCTTTACAAATAAGCACAATAAAACAAATGTGTCACATTTTCAGTGAATTCTGGCCATTGCATTTTTTATTAACGCTATACAAACTAAATCAAATTATAAACCTGCAGGTGATGGGACCTATTTCAGCGAGATGTGGTTCATTTGGCACCATTAAAAGGCCCATTGTAACCTATCCTTAGGGCTTTGGCTTTTTTGGTTATTTTGTTTTGGCACTTTATAAAATCTTTCTATGACTTCACTGGACATTGAAATAAGTTCAAGGTTTTTAGTTATTGTATATTGAATATGAAATAGCATATTCTAGTTTGTATTTATGTCAGATTTTTGTGTATGCAAGTAATACACATTTCCGCTATTAAAAAAAGCAAAACTAACTAACTAAATAAATAATAACATGCATTTACAGTACGTCCTAGTTCTGCAGTAAATCCTGATTTTGTCATTTATGATTCTGGCACTTCAGTACAATTCCAATGGCAATTCCGTGGATGTTTGCTTTTTTCATTCATAACATTTTGGTCCTTTAATATCCCTGGCTATAATTTACTTTTGTTCATATCAGACCATTATTACCTGTATTAGGTTGATATAAATATGAACAGGACAGAGCATGTAAGACTGACTTAGGACAAATACAATGCCTGGGGAAAAGGAACTCCTGCAATATGGGATCAAAATTTTCTGCTGACCTATGTTGTAGCCTACAGTCTACTACAAAAAAATCATCAGTAGGTCTTATCTTAACCTGTGGCTTTCCAGATACATATTTATTTTCAAATGTGGTGACAAAGGAAAATGCAGCTCACAATGGATAGATAGACAGACAAAGAGACACACCTCTGCCCACTATTGGTCTTTGCAGGTTACAGTATTTCCCTTAGTCTGAGTTCAATGCCAATATTGCCTTAGACACTGTTGCTCATGAAAGTACTAACTGAGCTTGCCTTGTCATTAAAAACCTGCCAAATGGGACTCAAAAATCATCCCTCCTTCAAACCATCATGGTCTTCTCTTTGCAGCTCCGCTAGCTGTAATTAGAAAAAGGCCTACCCACTATTATGCATAGTTCTGAACATGCTGGGGAGGCATTTAATTAATGCTCAGGAAGCATCTCTGTGGGAGCCCTGGATTTTGATTTGCTAGGTTTCCATTACTCACCGCAGTACTGGCTTTTTGAATTAACTTAATAAATTCTTTGAACGATTGATCTAGATTTGTTGAAGTACACATTTGGCAAGCTTGTTTTATTCTGCTTTGTAAATGCATTCCCATAGCTGATTATCCAGAGTACCATCATTTTTAGTCTAGAGCCTTTCCTAGAATAGCTGAGTCAGGGTGGAGACTGGACAGGGTGTTAGTCCTACAAAAGCCACATAACTTAGACATACAATTCATAAATATCATATCATGGTAACAGTATGTTTTTGGATTGTGACTGGAGGCCAAGTCAAATTCAGAACAATACTATGCCATCTTTTGACTTTGCCTTTTAATGTATTTTAAATAAATTGTTGAACTTTTTATGCACTGCAGTGACCAGGGGTGTTGCTAAGATCTTACGACATCCAGAGCTTAGCCTGCAGACCTAATCTGTGTCAGGGTCCTCAAATTAAGACCATGGTTGTTAAAACATCTCAGCTAAACAAATCATCCGGGTTCTTTCAGATTTACAAGCCCCGAATGTTCTGGACTTATGATGCACTTGGTGATCTATGGTAATCTCTTACGCTCTTGTAATCGTAGTTTGCTTGTGATCTTATATTGTAATTTAGTGTAGGAGAACAGACATGATATTGGTCAGCAGTGATCTCACGCTTATAGCTCCTTCAAATGAGATGTACACAAAAGTCTCAGTGGAGAGAGGCTTACAAAATCACCAACTGGTGTTTCCTATAAGGTGATGAAAGAGCCAGGCACTTGAGGAATATTAGAGCACAGGTTCAAGGAAAGTTCTGGATTTAGAATTATTGGTACCACTTTACAATAAGGCTCCCATTTGCCACTGGAATGGAAGTAATTCCAATGGAAGTAACTGAAATGCTAATGGAAGTAACTTATTAATAACATCAATATGATAAACTGCTACAAGCTGTTCATAAAAGTCTATTCATGATTTACAAAGTGTTTCAGCCTAATTAATAAGGTGATTATAAACCATAAATAAACCCATTATAAGTGTAGTCTTATTGTAAAGTGGTACAGAAATATATACTCAACCATGAAATTTATAAATGAGCATCACTGTATCTTGCACTTAGACTTAAATAATTCAAGTCCGGTCTTGCCCACCAATTTGATAGGGAAGGGAAATCTTGCATGGATGCATGGATGAGGGTCTCTTGTGTGATTAGGGGCTGGTCAACTAGCTCATCTTAAAGGACATCACACTAATAATTGAAAAAGAAAGATCCACATCTCTTCTGTTTGCTGCATCCATATACTCCCAGATCAAAATAAATGATATTTTATTTATATAAATGATGCACTTTGTGATTTAATAATGTTTGCCCAAATCCCACTCAGTTTTTCTTTCTAGACTCTGAATAGGCATCCACCAGAGACAGTAACAAAATCACTACCATATTTCTTTCTCTGTGTGCATTTTGATTTATACACTTATTTCATTTAAAGATTTTATCCCTGAATCACTCCAGGTGGGTCAGGTCACATGACAAACAAATCAATTCTTATTTGGAAGTTGCTGGATTTGAAAATTTATTGAATATCCTTGAAAGGCCACACAGGTCTAAACTAATACAAATGCTGCTATGTTTCATACTGTAGTGGACTGATATTGATCTCAAACATACAACCACACTGGGCTCTTAGTTTGATATATCATGTACAGTAACCTGTCTGTCTACAGCATATATGTTGCTTACAAAGAAAAACGAAGAAAAGAGATTTATGTATGTGCCTCACTAGAAACTTAGATGGGGTATGTGAAAACCAAAGAAATGTTATGTACCCGTACTTGAATAAATGACTAAAAGACTAAAATACTCATAGAATAACATAAACTCAATGTTAATGGGTACGTTTGGCTAGTCCAGCATCCCCCTTTTACCTCCAGAACACCTTCAAGGGTAGATTAGTTCATAGAAGCCTCAGAGGAATGCAAACCGCTGTTGCACTGAGCTGCTATTTTTGCACTTGTGGACTTCCTGTTAGCTTTAGCGGGTCTGGCTTTTCTCCTCTGGCCTCTCGCATTAACAAAATGTTTTCAGCCACAGAACTGCTGCAGTGACTGGGCTTCTTGATCCTGTCTGTTCACTGTGTGTCTTAAGCTAAAGCCACATGACTCACTGTTTGGAGGAGCAGACTGTTTACATTAACGAGCAGGTGTACATAGTAAACTGGCCACCAACACACACACCAAGCAGCACCCACTGACCTCTGTCCTACTATGGTCAGCTGCTTGAGTGTCCTCACAACAATACTACTATCATTTTATAAAAATTAAAATTTTTTGCCAAATGTTTGTAAATTTTGTAGATTTTTTTCAGACAGGTGTCACATTGGTAACTTTAAATTTTAAGATATTTTTTACTTAGAGTAACTTAAAACAAAAAGTTACCAATGTGACTTAATATACCCTAAATGGACGAAAGTATTGGGACACACCTCTTAATCATTGAATTCAGGTGTTTCATTCAGACCCATTGCCACAGGTGCATAAAATGAATGAACAAATTCAATTATTTAAATTTTAAATTTGCTCACATACATACACAGACACACACACACACACACACACATATACATGCATACATACATAAACATACATAGATATTGACCAAAAAAAGTGTAGGTTGAAGCTTCAAGTTGAAGCTTTTCACAAAAGCTTTTCTAACCCTTTCACCAAATCAAGCACCTAGCCATGCAGTCAGGTTTACAAACATCTCTGAAAGAATAGGTCATTCTGAAGAGGTCAGTAAATTCAAGCATGGTACTGTTATAGGATGCCACCTTTGCAATAAGTCAGTTCATGAAATGTCTTCCCTGCTGGATATTCCACGCTGAATTGTAAAGGGTATTACTAAAAAGTGGAATCATTTAGGAACAACAGAAACTCAGCCACAAAGTGGCAGACCACGTAAAGTTACAGAGTGGGGTCGCCGTGTGCTGAGGCGCATAGTGTGTGAAAGTCGCCAATGCTCTGTTGACTCAGTAACTGCAGAGTTCCAAACTTCCTCTGGCATTAACCTCAGCAGAAACACTGTGTGCCAGGAGCTTCATGGAATGGGCTTCCATGGCAGAGCAGCTGCATGCAAGCCTCACATCACCCAGCACAATGCCAAGTGTCGGACGGAGTGGTGTAAAGCATGATGCCACTGGACTGGAGCAGCACAAATGTGTTTTGTGGAGTGATGAATCACAGTTCTCTGGCTGGTAGTCTGATGGACGAGTCTGGGTTTGGCGGATGCCTGGAGAACGTTACCTGCCTGACTGCATTTTGCCAACTATAAAATTGGAGGAGGATAATTGTGTGGGGTTGTTTTTCATGGGAGGGGCTAGGCTCCTTAGTTCGAGTGAAGAGAATTCCAAGACATTTTGGAGAATCCTATGCTTTCAACTTTCTGGAAACCAATTGGAGAAGGTCATTTTCTGTTCCAGCATGACTGTGCCCCATTTCACAAAGCAAGCTCCATAAAGATATGGTTAGGTGAGTCTGGTGTGAAAGAACTTGGCTGGCCCACACAGAGCCCTGATCTGAATCCCATCAAACACCTTTGGGATAAACTAGAATGAAATTTGCAAGCCAGGCCTTCATGTCCTTATACATACCATACAATTTCCAAAGGTATGTTGAGCTTATTATCCTTTGCATAACAGTTTCCAATTGAATGTTAAAATTAATCATGCATATTTTCTCTTGTAGAAATATAGATGCTTGCAAATAGTGACTAATATGTGGAGGGAAGAGGAAATGGATCCACATACAGGCCATGACAGTCAATTCCTACATCTGTGGAGCTAAAATCTGAAAAGCTTTCCCACACAATTAAGCAAACACTTGCTCTCTCTCTGTAGTTAAATTAAATAAAAAATATAACTTGGAACATCTACATAAAATTAGAACACATTTGCAGTCAATACTATCAAATGAAACAGAATAAAATAAAATAACATCAGTATTGTTATATGTGTGGCCCAGTTTTCTTGCATCCATCCAGAAATGAGTGACCCTTAAGACTTCCTTCATACCAATAGTGGAAAGTCTGCATATACTGAGCTCCTACTGCGTCTGGAATCCAGACTTTTTAGACTTGGATACCTAATTTATTTGCTTGGTTTTGTCTTTCAGTCCTGTTCTCCTGGTCAGCGTGTCTTTGCTCACATTCCCTCATTCTGCCAACCATCTGCACTTGAGTCCTTCTCCAGCACACCTTTTTCTGGAACCATCCATCCAGCCAGCAGCTCCGGCTCCATATCCTGCCTGATTCCCGCATATACTTTCCAATAGCCTCAAAGAGAGAGAATGGACAGTGTGGGTGGCACGAGCCATCTGTCATGTTTTGCATTTTGACCAGTAAGAGTTTACTGAACTCCACTCACAATTAATGTGGCCTGCTGAATGTAATTTCAGATTCGTGCTCTGAGATGAGTTATATGCACTTGGAGCTAATGTCTACACACACACACACACACACACACACACACACATATATATATATAACACACACATACTATATTGCCAAATGTATTGGGACACCCTTCCAAATCATTGAATTCAGTTGTCCTATCACTTCTATAGCCAAGGGTGTATAAAATGAAGCACCTAAGCATGCAGGCTGCTTCTATGAACATTTGTGAAAGAATGGGTCACTCTCAGGAGCTCAGTGAATTCAAGCATGGTACTGTGATAGGATGCCACCTGTGAAATAAGTCCGTTGTAAAATGTCCTCGCTACGTAGTCAACTGTTAGTGGTATTATAACAAAATTTAAGTCATTGAGAACAACAGCAGCTCAGCCACGAAGTGGTAGGCCACATAAAATCATAGTGCGGGGACAACGCATGAGGCACACACCATGCAGAATTCACCAACTGTCTGCAGAGTCAACAGCTACAGACCTCCAAACG
>JAABNY020000095.1:16592157-16617556 GCA_015164015.2 Brevimyrus niger
TATATATATATATATATATATGTGTGTGTGTGTGTGTATGTGTGTGAGAGAGAGTGATTGTGTGTGTGTGTGTGTGTATACCATCCCATTTTAGAATTCACCATTTCGATTAGATAGAAATCATTCTGCATTTAAGAAACAGATGCAATTTTTTCTCATCGGTTAAACACATGGTATATAATTGCATTTGTAAACCCTCCAAGCCCATCACTACTGACCAGAAAATGCTCAATCTATGGCACCTTCTTGAAACAGAGAATGCTTTCCTATTATTTTATCATACCTAACATATTTCAAGTTAAGCTTGGATTGCAAGAAGGAGCCTAAATGTGTAGCGGGTAGACTGAAATTTCCCTAATTAACACTGAGTGGCCTTTTTCAGCCTGAAAGCTTGCAGCTGAGACTTATCAGGAGACTCTCCTGCTGCTTAAGTTACTCCTGTAAATCCTGCAAAAGGACTGTTTGAAGAACTGACCCAAGTCCAGACCAATTTACTTAGATCACGGGATCCTCAGCTAGTTTTCCTCGAGAGCCAAATTCCATCAGCAGCACAAAGCCAAGGTCCATGACATCCAGGGGGTCGAGGGGGGAGCATGATAAAATTCACCAGCTGTGGGGGGTCCTCAATGATGAAATTCACCGACTGGGGAAGATTTTTCTCAGCAATCACTGGTTTCGAAAAAGATATATATGTTTGGTAATTATAGGGTATTTGGCATTCTCTCAAGATGTAGCAATGTCTAACAATATTAGATTCATATACATTTCGTATGATTGATTACAGTAGTAGATGGGTTAAATGGGGGCCAAATGTTACGCTATAAAAATATAAAACAGCCTGAGAAAAGTAACCAATTGACATTGACCTTTCAGTCGAGTATGAACATCCTTGTAAAGCTTTTCTGCTTCAGTGAAATAAAACTTACCGGATCTGCTTTATTTAATAATACTGAAAAGAAACCATTGTTACAATTAGACTAAAATCATGTCATACTGTCAGTCAGCTCAAATGCACCATAATCATCCTTCTGGCATATCAAATACACCTGCATTAAATTCTTACATTACTGGCTTCCTGATAAACCTGACAGTGATATGAACAAAATACTCAGCTCAACATTCAGTAAACAATTATTAACTGCCTTTCACAGAAAGACATGCTTGACCGTATAGCTAAGGAAAAAAGTTTTGAAATTCAGTGGTACCTCGGTTCTCAAACTCACTAGAACTCAAATTTCTTGAGAATCGAACAAACCTGTTTGACCTAGAACTCGATCGATTTTTAACCTCATATTTTTTGCACGTGAATTCAAACCGTTGAATTTGAGCAGCATTGAAATGTTGTCTTTGTATTTTTCAGCATTTTGTATTGTTTAACCTCATATTTTTGCATGTGAATTCAGGCCATCGAATTTCCAATGCATATCCCCAATGAATAAATATTCAATGTTAGAATTTCAGTGGCATATAAAATTCAAATTCTGATGACACAGACTTACTTCCATACAATTGTTTCAATGGAAAACCAATAGGACTAAATGAGAAATTTGTGACCGGTTTCACTGGCATTTAGTTTTCAAGCCATAACTTTCTCAATTCTTGTCCGATTTTTATAAACTTGGTATCATTGGAAAGCTTAACTATTAATTTATTATTAAGTTAACTGTAATTAAGAACATGGGGGTAGATGTAATCCTGGTCTATTGCAGAGGTGGTCAATAACAACAGACAGTTCCTTAAACTCAGTCAAAAATCCTTAATAAACCATATTCTACTATTTCTAATAGTCTAATATAAACAGTTAGGAAAGGATTGGCTTTACCCAACCTAGTTCATGTAATGAATAACATGTTGCAGCCATTTTTAGCACATGAGGTATCCATCAAAATCTTTTGCCATCAGCTTATGAACAACACTATTACACAAGTCACATTAGGAATCATTAATGAACATCTTATAGCAGCATTTGGTTGTGATAAAACTTCTCAATGATGGCTGTGATCATCACCAGATGAGCTGTTGAAGTAGCGATAATGGGTCTTATTTCAGAAATTTTCGTTTAGACGTAAAATTCTGCGGGCGCTCAAAAGCAATGTTGGGATCTTCAAATATGCTTCACATTAATCACAGATGTAGACAAATATGTATATTAACAAATATATATGGTATCAAAACTATTGTAAGTTATTACAATAATGGAATGTTGACTTTGATGACATAACAAAATTTTTCAACAGAAAAAATTTGATCACGAGGCTGCAGAAGAACATGTGAACTACGTTATTGATATTGGTGTTTCCCTGAATAACTCCGGAAAACATTATCTAAACACAATACAAGGATACGCCCCATTGACCAGTGCACTCGGCTGCTCACCGGGAGTGTTAGTCACATACCTAGGTAATGTTGGGATAAGATCTTTATCGTTTTGGAAGCCATTAAGAAAAAAGTTCTCTTCTTGTTTTATCCTGTTAATTTTGTGTTTAAATGCAAAAAAAATATATTTAGGTGTAATTTTGGGGGCCGGAAACCAATTAATTGGTTTTCCATTATTTCTTATGGGAAAAATTTTATCAGAACTTGAACTTTTTAGGATTCGATCAAGAGTCCGGAACATATTATGTTCAAGAACTGAGGTACCACTGTACTGTAACATCAAAATAAGAATAATACATTGACTCAGTTTTTTAAATAAGGACCAGGTTTAAAATAACAGCAATATAAGTTAACACTGACCTTCCAATGTTTTCTGGTGAAACGTCTTCATCTTAAAATTTTAATTTTTAATCTAATAAATAAATTTGTTAATCTGACAAATAAATAAGCAGTTCAGGCCACATTATAGACATGCACAAAGCACCTTAGAATGAGATAATATTTATAAAAATGATACAATGGTGTTTCGAAAGTTTAGCCTGCACAAGAAAAGTCTTTTACCAGCTTTTGTTCATGAAGTAGCTCCATTCATCATTTAAGGCCTAGGAGTGAAAGCTCAGTCCTTGCACTATGTGCTATACACTGCATTCTGTAAATCATCACACTCACTAGAGTTCTGTGTTAAAGGACATTCGGCTCTCCCTGTGCAACCTTGCAGCCGCAAACTCAAAAACCAAGGCCGGGTCCATGGTAGAACTTACCAGGAAAGAGTCATTAATCTATGATGTTACACAGAAGATGGTTATACATTAAAAGCTTTTGAAAGGGTTTGAAGGTTATTTTCTATATCAACAAAACATTTTAATAGAAGAACTTCCTTTTTTTAAAACAAAGATTTATTTTGCGTTTGAATACAGGGCGCTTTACTAATTAGGCAAGGTGTTAACTTGAATTTTGCAAACATGGAAATAATTTTTTGAAAGAAAGACTAGTTGAATCACAGTTGATTCTTTACTCCTTTTATACCTATGTCAAATTATCATTGTCATGCAATACCAAACACTTCCACAAGAAAATGATGACGAAAATCCCTGAAGAAAGTTCATGATCAGTTGTGTTTATATGAATGATTAGGATCTTGCAGTAAATTCTGCTTTTGTTGCCTCTTTGAAATGTAACTTGACATTTCCCTTACTGCCTCCTTTCTGGCTCTCTTTGATATGTACTCAGCAGAGCTGTCATCTACAGACAAATATATTCTGCATTCACTGTTCAGATTCAAGATGGCCTGCAGACTTGCTGGAGTCAAGGAGGCAGAGCGATGGGCTATTCAGCCAAGCAACTGTGTCTCTGCAGTCGTGACTCCCTGGCCTGCTCAGTGACTGAGAGATTTCTCACCTTTTCAGTTTTCACATTGCCTGGATTCATTTAAACTTGGAATCATCTTGAAACTGAATATATTAAAAATAATAACAAGCCACATTCTTTATATCTGTAATTCAGGCTTGGAACCAACACGGTATCGACAAATGATGTAACTGACCAGAAGTCCAAGTAACTTCATTATAAAATTGTGCATAGTTTAAATGTACTTTTTATAGTTGTGGAAGGAATGGATAAAAAAATATAGCAATACAGCACATCAGAAGCATTTTAGTTGGGTTTGCACTTACACTGCATTGCAACTTATGTGATAATAATATCCAGTCAGAAAAGGGGCAGAGTAGGAAGGTAATAAAATATTAATCACTTCAAGGCACCACAAAATCATTTTGTTCTGATGGAGCTTCTCTGAGAATTTCGACCCAGAAAATGGAATTTAGATGATGCTGTCAGCATCAGGTTTCAGCACATTATTATTACTTAAAATTATTAAAATTATTATTGCTGAAGTGAAAATTATTATTATTATTATTATTATTATTATTATTATTATTATTATTAGTAGTAGTAGTAGTAGTAGTAGCAATACTGTTTTTCTATGTATAATTGGTATATTTTATATGGTATCTCCCTCCAGTTTAGCCTTGCATATTTTTGAGTATACTATGAAGATATTGTGACAAATTTTCAGCCTTTTCAAATCCGTAATGCTTTTCTTTTTATGATATATATCGAGAATCAAAGTACCACTATATTAATTACAATAATATTTGTACATTGTTGGCAGTGGTATACAGACTGCAGGATATGGAAAGCCAGTAGAATTTTTAAATTGCTGTTTGTCAAAGGGTGAATCTTAGTAATTGAAGGTACATAAACCAAATTAAAGTGATCAGCAAATCTGTATGAATAATGGGATAGCTAAAGCGATTTGGCAAAGAACCATTGTCATCATCAGTGTAGAGTATGAACAAACAAAAACAAAACAAAGGGAGAAAAACATGACACCGCCTACTGCTTTGGGAAAACAATTCAAGTACCATCGTATATTTAACAAAATGAACAACAACAGGACCCAAATACAATTAGAAACTATGCAGAAAGTATTAAGGATTTTTTAAAAAGGCCCATATCCACTCGTTTAACTGCATTCTTTTCTCAGTTATGCCAGCAGAATTTGCAGCACAACATAATCTATAGATAACTTATATGCTGAGCAAAGCATGCTATTAATCATCTGGGATTTGTGCAGACTCAGAATCTGTCAGCCATTGATTGATGAACAACTTATAGGTATGTGGGGATCAGTCTGATCTGTCACTTGGGCCCCTCCCCTCATGACGAACTGGAAAATATCTCAGAATAGTAGACTGCATTTACTGTAGAAAAGTAGATTAAGACTTACACATGTTCTGCTCCTATACATTACAGTACAGTGTGAGGGAATCTGAAATATAAAATACATTTTGCAAAAATGAAATATTGCTACATTTAAAAATGTGGTTTTCGTAGAATAAAATCTGACTCTTCAAACATGGTAATACAAATAAACAGTTGAATATACAAAATCAATAAATATATACCCAAATATATATTGGTAGAATAGGCTAAAAGTTATATACAATTTTCTCTTTCAATTATCAATATAAAGTATACTTCACTCAGTTGTAGATATAAAAGATCAGTAGATGCAGTACAAAGTAGATGTATTATATAAATATTTATGTTGTGTTAGATTAAATGACAGTACTGTGTTTTGTGATTGTATTGAATTTATTTGAACTGAAATGAATACAAGCATTTTTCCTGTCAGTTCAATTCAAATTACATTTCAACTTTCTGTGGGGTGTGACCAGTTCAATGCAATAGGTGTGTGGGTGAGTGGTGGCTGGTTTGCAGATGTGTTGCTTTGGATAGGAAGCACTCAGTGTGACATCATAGACTAAAATAGAATCAGGGGAACAGCAAACCGAACCATGGAGGCTAAACTAAACAGTAAACAAGGAGAACAATCTAGCGTTAAAAACCAGAACTAATACAAATCACTAAGCCAAGTAAAAGCCGCCAAAGATGCCAAGACAGAGGAGATCACCAGAATCCAAGCCAAGACTATGCAAGAAAGCAGTGACTGGAGTGAGAGAAAATACAACGTAATGTCTGGCAGACTGAGGTATTACAGTAGTAGGGTATTGCAGCAGCGACGAGAAACCCGCTTTAAGGGGGAAATGCTACCTTTTTATTAAACCCTTAAGAAGACCTATATAAGCATTGAACAACCACTGAACACACACAACTGGGAAATACAGGGAGGTCTGATGCCGTACGGCAAGGTAAACATTGTTGGTAATTTATACAATGGCTAAAGACACACGAGAATCAGACAGGATTCATACAAGATGCAAGCAAGGGCACACGTGACATTCAAGAACACAACAAGCGTTAGAGAATTTTTCCCAGCATGCTCCGCATGCAATATCAACAGATCGCGTGATTAACTGCAGGTGTGAATGATTACTTAGTGAAACCACATTTGGGAGCTAGACATGACAAGAGAGGACAACCATGCCTATGGCAGGTAATACATGGTGTGGAATATATACCAAGTATGACAAATACGACAATTTCAAGGTGGGGCAGGGGGTTAATATTCTACTGTTATGGATAAATCTCTCCCTGTAGTAACTGAGTGTAACGTCCTGCTCCCAACGATCCTAATTGTGTGTCACACCCACCTCGTCACCTCCTGTTTGTATCTAATTGTAGTCACCTGTTGCTCGTTTAGTCTAGCTTGTCTTGTGTATTTAGTCAGCGTCTCTGTCAGTAGTCCCCAGGTCCGTCATTGTCGCACTAAATGTGAGTTTACCCGTGTGTTTTGATCATTAAACCCCAGTGTTACCCTCTACCTGAGGACTCCTGCTTTTTGGTTCGTGCGACACTCACCCAATCGTTACACTGAGTAGGCCTAATTGAAATTAAATTAATTTACAATTATTAAAAATAAAATGTTCTTTAGATTCCTGCAAACTATTCATTAAGATTTTAATAACATATTCTTAGTTAATCTTATTCAATTGAATATTATGAGAACAGTAGAATACATGACATTAACATAATGCTTAATGACTTTTAAGACAACAGCAGCTAGGTCTCTAAAAACGGATGTTTCATGTTGAATAATGTCTGATTTATATTCTATTTTATGTTCAGTTGAGAAGTCAAAGAGGAGAGAAGCATTTGTGGTGAAGTTTTATGGTGCTAGACATTTGTTCTGTTCTTTATTGCATACGATGATACATTTACCATTACATTAATCATACATCTATATTATTTAGAATTTTTGCCTTTCAAATTAATCAAATAAAAGTCTTATTTCCAGTAATATATATTTCCTCTTTGAAGTTTTCCTTAAAATATTGTTAAAATATCTTCTCGTTTTGTTCTCGCGAACCCGATCATGTCTTGTCGTTCTCGTCTCGTGGGCTGAGTACGTCGTTACACCCCTGTTTGATATATGGTGAAAAATGCCATGCAACACAAATAGAAAATGTGTTTGCTGAATTTACAAGATTGTGTAACAACATGCTTAAGAGAAAATCATGTTGCTTTTCTATAATAATTAATAAAGAAATAAGTATAGAATTAAGAAGTACTACTCATCAGATCTCTCATAATGCATTTACTGAATTAATAAGCAGCCAGGTTTTTTATATTTCCCATTACGTTGTTATTAAATCCATTCATCCATCCTTTTTCTGTACCCATTTGTCCTATTTAGGGTCACAGTGGAACAACAAGGATAGCATGTCAGCTCATTGCAGCACTACAAACAATTTGGAAATTATAAATCACATATGTTTTTGGACTGTGGGGGAAACCCCATGTTACATGGAGAATATGCAAACTCCACACACATGGAGCCGTGGCAGAGACTCCGACCCTGGTCCCAAACATGTGAGGCAATATGGCTAACTATAGTGCCACCATATCAACCCATGTTATTAAGTATGTAGCCTATTAGCTTATTTTCAAACATATGCTACATATTAGAGAGTTTCTAACTAAGGTGGATAAATGTTACCACAATTCTGCAGTTTTTTTTTTCTTATTTCTGAATGCACAGTAATAATAGAGATTTTTGATTGCTTGGCAATATAGGTGCTGATTTGAATAGTTTATAATGTTAGAAATGTATTGATAACAGCAAGAGAATAACATTCTTCAGGGCCCATGTGTTATTGAATACACTCATTTTGTGATAGCAAGTTGGACAAAGGACTCGAAAGCGGGCGTTAGGCAAAAAGAGCTTTTACTGTAATAACTGAACAAGGGCAAGGTAACAAACAAGGCCGTGAGTGGTCAAAATAAGAAGGCCAGGTACTTAAATACAAAGACTAACGAAGAGTAACAAGTAACAGGTGTGGCTCATGAGAGTCATGTTAGGGAGGAGACAAGAGGGTCCGGCAGACATGACGGGCAGAACATCACAAAAACAATTTATTTAACCACTCAAAGCCCTTAAATGTACCTGTCTGGCTCTTTGTTCCAAATCAAAGTGTGTGATTCCCTCCCCCAGAAATTTCACCAAGTTCAGGTACTGTCTCTATTATCTCTCTACACCACTGTCTACTAGATCATGGTCATGGTCTGATAGCTGCTTCACCAGATATGTGATCGATGGCTGGAATATTTTTTACAGTCACTTGCATGATGGTTGTGTTTCTAACCAGATATCTGGTTGTTGTCTTACCGCTTTCATTAATTCAATACCTTTGTCTTGTTCTGTCCATGTTCCTCTTCAGTCTCTGTTGATCTTGTCCTATCTGCAGCACAATCACCAGATTTTCTTACCCAATAGTTGAATAGTGTATAAACCTTGCATCCTTAACTTTTGCCTTTCATTTTTCCTTTTCCTCTGCTACCCATTTCCTACAACCATTACTGTCAAGATTTATTCACAGAATTAGGTTCGTGTCTCTGCCTAGGGTAATAGTGCATCAAGGGTAATTAAAAATGATCATTCCTACTGGTTACACCAGCTCAAGATTTCTGTCCTTGATATTGTCCTAAGTCCCCTCATCGAACCTTCTACCAGGGCCCAAAATCTCAATGCCCCCATTTACTGTTCTTGCCATCGCTGCCAGGTTTCAATGTTAGATCTTCGGATATTTTCAACCCAAGCCCTGCACCATTTTTGTCATGGTTTCTCTGCAGTCAACCTCCTTATTCAATTTCTAGCTTTTATGCAGTAGAAGAACTGACCAAAACATGTCAGGAAAATATCAGATATAATAAATGTATTTCCAAAAATGCGTCAGTGTGTATCTGTCTATGTTAAAATAGAAGGACATTCTCAGTGTTCTCAAAACTATACTGTAACATGTATGTTTTATATTTCATTGTATAAAGGTCAGCTAAATACAGATGAATAATCTGATAATAACAGAACCATGCTAACAGTACTTAGGTAGGGCCTAGCACTCTATTACTATTATTTTAAAACAATATCACGTATTTTTCACTTTTTTCAAGGGATTCATTTTTTTTTATCTTTCTTGATTTTGGAGTTTTGGGATTAACAAAAGTGGACTGTGGACTATAAATTGATTTTGCTCCATAATAGCAGATTATACAATACTTCTGATTATGACATAACAAATACGTTTTACCAAATCTGAAAATATGATAAACAGGCAGATTTATAAAGTATCAAATTGTGCATAAACCTCAGAATTTATTAGATAGCTGTTTATTTTGCATTGAGAGAAAAGTGATTCAAGCTTATTGCCATCCATCCCTCTTACAGCCACTTACTGTAAGCAGCGGGATCGCAGTGATTCGAACCATTATAAAAATAAAATAACAAAACTAAAATAAATATCTTCCTCAGATTTGTTTTTATGCTATCCACTCTCCTCGACTCCCTTATGGCCAGGATCACCTCAAGCCATTTGCTCATATTTATGATTTGTTTAATAGAATTAAGCAGAAAATCTTCATTATTCTCTGAGTTGCATGTATATTTTTACCTTTTAAAAAAGTGCAGTTCTGGTACTTCTGGTGAACTCTTTTTTGAGTTTTGTTAGCTTTAAACATTCAAGAGCAGGTTAAAAACAATGATTTGAATGATTCAATGCATTCAATGTAAATTGATTTATTTATTACGTTGTTAAGTATTTGGAGCAACTATATAGGTGAGCTGAAACACTTCTCTTAATACTTTATGATACATACATCCATTTATCATTTTCTATATTCACTTATTTAATATAGGGTTAAGACATTTTGGGAAGACTCAATTAAAAAGAGGGAGCACTCCACACTTATGGAGTGAAAGTTGAAATAGACCACTCCATTTTTTAAGTGTGAAACCACCCTTTGATGGAAATATCTGGGGGGTAACTTGTAGCATCTGAACAAGAAATGCTAGCAGTCATCAGTAAATGATTTTTTTACTCCTTCGATAAAGTAACTCTACTTACAAATTATATTACTTACTTATCAATGCAGATAGGTGTATTCTAGCAATATTCTATAATTTGCAAATATGTTCAATGGCTTTAACAATTGGGGCTATACCATTTTGGGAAGGCTACTTTTCTCTGTTAAACATCTAGATATTAGAAAATTAAATCAGGTTAGAAAATGGCTGTGGACTTTTTAAAAGAGGACCTGAATATATGTCTGATATGTGTCCTGAATCATCAGCCATTTTTACAGAGAGTCGCTCTGTGAGGTGCATGAAGCATGACTGGCTAGGAGTTTAAGTGTTAATGCTTTTGGCTATATAATAATTTTATATCATTATTATAGGACTGCTTATGAACTTGCAAGTCAGTGTAGCTACAAGCAGCCACCATCCTGGGGTGAGAACGAAATTGCATGAGCTTAACTGAAGAAGCACCCTCACACTTTCATTAAGAAGTGCTGAATTAGCCAGCTTATCAAAGGCCAGCAGTTTCAACAAAACCTATTTGTGAAGGTTTTTCGGCGGCCTTGGCAGGGTTATTAAAAATGTAATTTAATTGGAAATTATATTTGGAATGGGGCTGAAACCAGGTGTGGGTCCTATCCAGACAGCTTTGTAAAGCTGCTTTGAGACAATGTACATTGTTAAAAGCGCTATATAAATAAAAATGACTTGACTTGACTTGACACCTGACAGATAGCAGCAACATTTATAACATTCCACTTTTTGTTTGCTTGCTCCATAAAGTCTTATATTGAATATATTTTAGTTTTATTATCACTGTTCTTTTTAATGCTAAATTTTATTCAGAGGAGTGTTACAACTCACCAAGAGGTAGGTAAGAAGTGCATCCTTATCATAGCGTATTGCCACACCCACCACACAACAAACCACCTCAGGGATGAGAACCTGTGTGCAGCCGTGTGGTGGGTGATACCTCAGCACTAGTCCAAATGTACCAGTGGGAGTTTTTTTTCAGGTGACTGGAGTGCCAATCCTGCCACCAGCTCCCAAATATCCCTCTAAGTCGGAGGACCATCTCATAAGGCTGGATGTAGATTGACATCATACCCAGCACAAAGCAACTGTAGGTTACTGGGACAGAACCGTAGGCTCAGAGCCATTGCTTCATCACCTAGAGCTTGCGGTAAATGATGACAGTTCATTGCCTGAATTTAAAACGCAGTAGTTGACTTTTCTGAACGTCATTGCATACAAATAAATGAATCAGCAACAATTGTCCTTTTGCTTAACAATGCCAAGCATTTTTAGCTATTAAGAATTTAATAAAAACAGTTACAGTTACTTAAATCATTCTCTTGTCTCTACTAGCCCAGATATAGTTCTATTTTTCCATACTAATTTCCTTGGCCATAGATATAAAAGAAACATTTAATTGCATCAAAAGTTATCTTGCTGTGTGCTTTAATATTGTTTGGGGTGGATTACAGGATTTGTGGAATTTGTGGAATTAACATGGTCGTCTAACAGCTTCAGGGCTCCAGTTCTAGTTGTTTGTGTGTAGAGTTTGCATGTTCTCTTCATGTCATGTCCAAAGGCATAATGGCTTGTAGCATGTGAGTGTCTGTGTATGTGCCCTGCAATGGACTGGCATGCCATTTGGGGTGCCCTGCAGTCTTTTATATTATCCTGCCTGGCATAGGCTCCAGGCTTCCTGTGACCTTGTTCAGGAAAAGTGGTTGGAAGATAGATGTTAGAATTTCAAAACAGCAGGCTGGGTGCTATTTAACCATTTACCTGCATCTGTTGTTAGTGTTCTATCTTGTATTTAATGCATGAATCCATTACAGTTTCATTACAGTTGTAGTTAATGGTTGTGTCACAGTCTATTAACTGTGTTCATCTTCATTGTTATATATCATGAGGCACTGTCATAGAGAGTAAAGAGAAATTACCCTGGCTCCCTGCATTGACATTGCAGTATATATATGGTTTTCCTTACTTTGCATAAGTATATTTAGAATGCAGCTCATAGGGGAATTGGTTACCATGCCATCTGTATTACAAAAAAAGGCTTATATAGATGCTTCATATATTTTCTCACCATTTGGTGGGAGACCCTTAGTCTTGTCAATAAATGTATTATTGTCAGATTAATGATTATCTGTAAGAGCATTTACATAAATAATAGAATTTTAAACCAAGAAGTCTCAATTGGAATAAATACTGACACCTAAACAACAGGCATATAAGAGACCAGTTTGTTATGAATGGAACTCTTATGACATTGCAGTTTTTTCTGCAATAATGTATTCAAATCTATCTAATCAATTTGACCTAATCTGCAATAATGTATCCAAATCAATTTGACCTAATTAATGAACAGTGAAAGGCAGCATGGGAGGTACAATGCAGAAGGTATGAAGCATTTATAATGGAGCCACATTTGTTTTCTAAAAGGCAAAAATCAAATGGCAGCCCCTAGCTGACCAGTAAGACGTCATTTCAAAAGAACAAATGTGTAACATGATTGCAGTTGGTCGAAGGAAGTGATCTAGTAAACGTCCCGCTTTGCTTAGAGGACAAGTGTGATAGGATGAGATTTTTGTGCACAATTACACTTTTATCATAGTTCTGCTTAGGAATCCTGCCTCCTCTTATCTGTAATACATTGAAAATTACATTGTCACTTAACTATTAATGAAGACAAGTGTGGAGGTTCTTATTCAGCTTGCTCAAATTAATACCCACTGTCTGTCAGCCTTCATTGCTAGCTATTTCAACTTATATCCTGAACTGATAAGCATCTTGACCAGCTTCAGGCTGTTTAAGTAATCAAGCTGTCTCATGTTGTCTTTGCACGATGTTTGAGTTAATGGCTGGTTCCTAGAGCCTTGCCATATGCCACACTTTTGTTTCGTACTGATATAGCGCAATCTGTGAATAATGAGATGGAAGAATTCAGAAAAATATGACATGATGAAAATCTGCAGATCTCTCACAGGAGAAAAGCACTCTCCCCTTAAATGTTTAACTTTGAAATCAAAGTTTTGTAATTACAAATTCAATTACTGAAATGGATTGACCAGTCTTTGCATGACATTGCAAAGACTATTAGCAATTCTTGCAAAAAAGCCATGTTTTAATTTTGTAACAATTAGTGTTCATTAGTGTGAATGGCTAAAAGCTTAACCAATACTGTCTACATCATTACATAAAAGAAAAGCAGGAGGTTGTGGCTATATAGTGGAGGCATCTTACATTTTGACCAAATATTGGCCGGTGTTGTGGTCAGAATCTCCTTAGCTAGTGACATAATTGATGTGAGAGCAGTAGGTGGTGGGGATTTTGCATTGAGTCCTGCTATTTAACATTACCACTTACCAGCTCAAATCCATCATTGAGGTATACTATTCTGCCACCAGTGTTTAGTGAATTTTCTGGATGTATTCTTGTACAAACAAATGAATCAGCAATTAGATGACGTGGTGTGTGGCTATCAAAGTTCCCTTAATGGACTGATGAAACGTATTTGGACCATATTCCTGTTGGTAATGGTGTTCTCAGTCCCTACAAATCCTTAACCATAGTGAGTATATTCCTAATATAGGTGGAGAAAGTACCATTTAAATAGCCATATTTATTATTAAGATAGAGAGAGTCACCAGAGCTTCAGTTGTGCTGAAGTCAGTGTCTGTTTCTCAAAACCAGTGGTGGGCACAGCTAAATAAAAAGTTATATTAACTGCTAATCCACCAACTGCAAAGTTAAATTTGATAACGTTTAACTGATAAACTGCTAAAAAAAAAAAAATTCAGTGGAAGCTAACGATAATGGCATGGTTTTTCCATCCATCCATCCATTTTCCAAACCGCTTATCCTACTGGGTCGCGGGGGGTCCGGAGCCTATCCCGGAATGGTTTTTGGCTCTGAAATTATACTCTGTTGCAGCTGGGACACAGACAACGCAATTAAACATTACAGTCAACAGTCAACATACAGTTTATTTAATGTAAACTTGTAGACTCAGTAAACTGTGCTTTCAGTCGTGCACGTGGAGAAGGGATGTAAATTTTGTCATCAGGGGTTTTGGTGCACACGACTGCAGGTGTATACCAGAAGTGTTTATCAATATGCAAACTTAACTGTACTTGTGTTCCATTGAATACCATTTCAAAGATTCCTTCAAATTTGGTCTACAAATACATCTGCATTTTACCAAGTCACAAAGGATCCACCTAATGAATCCTTCGCAGCTCAGCATATCCCAACATTCACTTGGCAAAGGCAAAATGGGTGTATCCCGGCAAAGCAATAAGAGAGACTCAATTTTAAGGATGGAAAAAACTGATGACCAAAGAGGAAATTATCCATAGACCAGATCATACCATTTGATGACCCCTTTTGGTCTACCGATCACAGTTGTCGTGGCTTGTGTAGATGCAGGCTAGGTTATGGCATACTGTAGGATACAGTGTAGCGAGGTGGTTATGACGTACCTATGGCGTTTATTCAGAAGTATAAATCAGCCTTTAAGACTGTCATGCCGTAAACCATCTGAACTGCAGAGGTACACTATGCCTCTTAACTGCTGCTGCATTGATCAATCATGTCTTGTGCTTACGAGTAATCAGCTAACAGAATGTCAGATAGATAGAACACACTCAGTCTTGCTCACAACAGACACAAATAAATATACATGATTTTGGGGTTTACAAATGTTTTTAACTGTTAAATTCTGTTCACTCTACCTGCGGAAAAAAATGTTGGCAGATTTACTAAGCAGAACTAAATTTAGAAAAAGCTAATTGGCCTTAGCTTTCAAAGTTAGCGGAAATGCTAATCCGCTAGAAAACTTAGCTTTGCTAATTAGTGGTCAGCGGATTAGCAGAACTCTGCCCACTACTGCTCACAAGCCACCTGTTTTCATGCTAAGGACATTCAATCTGAATGCCTTCGTAAACTGTACTCTAAAATCACACTTTGCCACTGCCTCTGACATCCAAGACGCCAATATTTATTTATTTGCCACATAAACACCTTGTTTTTCCTTTTTTGTCTATTAATTAACTTTATTACAAAAAAAATAAAAAATTGTCACAGTGTTGTTGTGGTCATATTGTGTATCTTATGTGTTATTTGACTGAAGGGACATTTTCATTCAAATATTCCATGGGCATTTATTTCAATAGACAAGAATAATTCATGATGACAAATTTTAACCATACCTTCCTGCCCCAACCTCAAAACAGATACAACAATCTCAATATTGAAAATCCTGTCCTCTAGCATAGGGAAGTAATTACTTTCTTTAGTTCACAGTCTGGTATAATTATATTGCACCCACATATAAAGTAATCTGCTGAAGATTGTCATACAGTGGAACAATCAAAAAGGAGGAGAGTGATATTGGGTAATGATAGGAATTCCTAGTCAATCACCCTCTTTGCAGTAATGACTTTAATTGCCACAGTTACATTACATCCTTAAAGTATCTATTCGCCGAGCTTTGTACACGTACACAGGATCTGTCAATTGTCATACAACTAGGTCCTCAAAGACATCAAGGTGTAAGTAAGAAGCATACTTTCATTTTCATAATGATGTCATGCACTTCCAGATGGCAGGTGGAAAAAAAAACAGCTGGCAGTTTATGGAAGCAATTTGCAAAAGTGCGAAACACATAATGCTTGAGAGGAATTATGTTCAATATGTGTGCGAAAAATATTGTTTAGCAAGACCCTGTATGTAATAGTTTTATTATTGCTATTTTTCATACTCTTAGATGTGCATAGTACATATTTTCTCAGAATGGGTCATTCTAACCCCCCAGAAGGTAAACGCAATAAATACAGTGATATTCTGGGTGATCATGTTAATCTTGCTCAAGGGAGGGCAGAAACAAAAATGATTGGTTCAGAGTGATAACAATCAGATTGTAAAGGAGGTGGGTCCAAGCAACTAGATGACCAATCAGATGTCTTGGTCCTGCCTAATTTAGTCGTTTGGACCCACCTCCTCTACAGTCTCATTGGTTATCTCTCTGAACCATTTTTCGGAATCATTTTTTTGTCAGCACTCGTGAGTAAGTAAAACTCCAATGACCATTAACCCTTTTGGGGGCATTATGTGGCTCAGCTGGTTAGGCTGCTGTGCCTGTGAATGTAAAATCACAGTTTCTAATCCCAGGCTCATCTAAGTGATTCTATCCAAGGCCCCAGGCTCTCAATGGCTTTCTCAAAATGTAAGCAATTTTTGACAAAAGCTTTTGCTCAATAAATGAAATGCAATTTTTATACTATTCAAGGTTCAAAAGGTTCTTAAGGTTCAAAATCACAAATTAGACACATACGTATTTCAAAACTCATAAAATCATAATATTTATATGTGCATGTTGCTGTAGCTTTAAAACCGTCAGCTAAATGAAACATGACATGGCAAACAGTGGTTACCTCACTTATGTTCTTGTATTGTTATGTTTTTTTATTTAGCGGTATTTAGTAAATTAGTGTTAATTAGTTATTCCGGGTGGTTTGCTATTATTAGCAGGCTTTAATGTAGACAGTGAACAAAGCTAATGGTGTCATTATGTTTTAATTACTATAATCAGTTTCATAAAACAGTTTTTACAATTCGGAAACTGACATTTCAAAAAAATCCAAATTTATTTATAATGTGATATACAGTTTATATACTGCATAAAAATGTATACCTTCTACAAACTATTTTGTTTAATACTCTGCTTTTATTGATAACAATGTATTTTCTTCTGTTACTGGCAGGCACATAATTATCTTAACACCCACGTGTTTCTATACGTAAATATAGAAACATTAATGAATGTTTAATTGTATTATGAATAAATTTATCCTTCGACGTTGGTCAACATGCATAATATTATTATTTGATTCAACAATGACAGACAGACCAGAATATATTAGTGCTCATATGTGAAGATAACACCATTTACTGTATACTTGGAAGTGAAGCAATTGCTAACGTTCCTGTAGCTCCAATAGTAGGTACTGTGCTGGCAATGCAATGTGAGTCCCTAGCAGCACACATAAACTGTGACCCTTAGCCCTTCTCTACGTTTCTTTGGATGCAAGCATTAAATAAATGTACAAGTGCAAGTAGAATTCGACTGACTGCTGGCCATTTTGTTGTACTTCCTTGGGTCTTTCCTTCCTGAGTCAGCAATACTGTATAACACATTTGTGTATAAGGGATCGATTGGTCACCCAGGTCAATTATTTAGAACCTTTTAAGCTTTAATTGTGCACCTGTTTTGTGGGAGTAGTTTTCAGCACGTTTGCAGTCATTCCTACCACACCTACCATCATATGATTATTTTCTTAGTTCAGAGATATCAAATAGCAGGCTCACACTTTGAAAAGTTACCAGTAGGCCTTCCTACTGTTGTTGTGGTCGTATTACTCAAGAAGGTTAGTCATGCATGATAAAGACTCTTCCTCTGATGTTTCACCACCGAAACTGAGGTAGAAAATGCTCAAATGCTTGAATGTAAGCAATTAGTAAGTAATGTGTTTATCTCTTTGGTACAAATTATAAAAAACATCATTAAATATTGTGCCCTTTTTCAGAGGTGACACCTTCTAACTCAAAGCTGTTTATCTGGGTCAGATTTACCTGGAGCCAATCCCAGGTAGCACAGGGCATAAGGCAGTGCTGCACCCTGGAAGGGATACCAGCCCAGGACGCACACAGGAGGCAAATTAGAGACACCGATGGCCGTCCCTGCATGTCTCTTGGAGTGCAGGTGAAAACTAGAGACCCCGGAGGAAAGCGATGTGACCCAGGGAGAACATCCAAACTCCACACAGACAGGCAGAATTCACTGGTGTAAGGCAACATAGTATATAACATGCTAATGGAAAATATATTACAGGTATATTGCTTGACTTTTTAAGAAACTTAAAAAGTAATGCTGTAGCTGTTTTTGTTTCCATTATTAAATTACAAATTATGTAGTACTTTATTAATACTATATTGACCTGCTTGACTTAAATTATATTAAAGTTTGCTGTTTTGAAACATGAATAAACTTGTACCATTGAACCCGATTTTGCTTCTTTGTAAAATTCTGCTTTGATTACTTTTGATTAAGTAAAATTACTGCACTGGACCATACACAGGCTCCAGCCCATGCATTTCTGACCAGGATAAACAATTAGAGGATGGATGGATTGATGGATGGATGGATGGATGGATGAATGGACCAACCACACTGCAACTATCAGTTGATGCCTGCAGCTGTGGCTTTTCCCTGTGGCTTTTTTTCTGTGGCTTTTTTTCAGTTGATGCCTGCATTAGGCATTAAAAATCATCTGCTCAGATAATATTAAAATGTATGTAAATGTTTTTTTGTTGTTTTATTACTGTATATTGTAATGCATAAATTAGTTTTCTTTATTTTTTTATTTTGGAATTGTCATTTTTATAGTTCAAGTTCATAAAATTGGGGGTGGCATGGTGGTGCAGTGGTTAGTACTGTTGCCTCCCACCTCTGGAACCTGGGTTACATGTGTGTGGAGTTTGCATGTTCTCCCTGTGTCGTCGTGGGGTTTCCTCCAGGCCCTCCTGTTTCCCCCCACAGTCCAGAGACATGCTGAGGCTGGTTGGAGTTGCTAAATTGCCCATAGATGTGCATGTGTGAGTGACTGGTATATGAGTGTGCCCTGTGATAGGCTGGCCCCCTGTCCAGGGTTGTTCCCTGCCTCGTGCCCATTGCCTCTGGGATAGGCTCCAGACCCCCCGCAACTCCATATTGAGATAAACAGTATTTGAACAAAATAATTCTGGCATTTTCTTTGCATAGTCGGATTTGAAACCTGTCTTAGTATAGTCAGTAAGCATGAGGACATGGATGGGTGACATCGATTGTTAAATGGCCAGTTTATTTCTGCGGCCCTCAGATGTACTTTTGGCCAGCAGTCGCTGCCTACTTAAGCCCACGGCTGCCCAGTGCCCGGGTGAGCAAGTGCTCATTGACATTCACAGGACTGCTTCTCCGATTTAGCACCAGGCTGCCACAGGAAGAATGTGGGAAACAGCTGAAGTGTAACATTTCCCTGCTAATGCCTGGGGCCTTGGGATGCCCTGGAGACCAACCGTGGTCATGTTTAAACACCTAAAAGAGAACCACAAGCGGACCCAACAAAGTCCACTGGGACCGTCTATTTTAATTGGCAGGAAAACACTGTCTGACTGACTTTTACGTGCATATGGATTTGTCTAAACTCCAAGCAGACAGATCTAAGTCTCGCCAGTTTCCAAACTAGACTGTTTTTAGATAAATTAATTTGACAGATACCACTGACTGATCAGCTGTGGAAACGGCTTATGAAAGTGTTTCTGACTGCTGTGTCCTGCGAGTTACATTTGTACATTTCTCCAACATTACCTGGTGATTTTGAAGCAATCTGCCAGGGCAATATTTTAAACTTTACTTAACCAGATAAGGTCAGCTGACAACCAGCCACATATTATTACTGTTTTGCTTAGCTGACTTTTTTATATACACATGGTTCTATATATATATGTACTTATGTCTTGACATTATACTGGAGAAGTTCAAGTTAAACTTAAGGTTACAGCAGGGAAGGTCATTTGCAATAACAATCACAGTAACAAATATGCCTACAGTTATCTATTAACAACACAGAGAGTTGTTTGTTTATCTTAGAACTATAAAAGGAAACCTACCTGGGCACAGACAACATGCCAACTCAGGGCAGTGTGATATGGGGACAGAACCAAACCCATAACCATGAAGCTCTGTGACTTCAATACCATCCACCACTGCATCGTCCCACATGGCTGCTTCGCAGGAAGGTGACACTGCTGCAGTACCCTGGTGGGCCTGACACCTCACCCCTCTCCAGCATAGTCCCATTCTCTTCACTCTTACCAAGAACCTCTGCTTTATTTCTGACTTGTTCTGAATCAAATCTCTGCAAAGCAAAGATATTGAACTGACCTGCTACAGACTAAAAATGCTACAGACTAAATAATTAACAATTAATAATCAATAATTAGATGGACGGACATACGGATGGAGGCAGACATACAATCATACAGACAAACAGGTGGATAAATAGATAGATAGTCATAAAAACAGTAGAAACCTGTTTTGCTCTGTATTATTTCACACAATAAGTTAATCAGGCAGACAGGCTTCAATTGCTCGTTTTTTTAACAAAATAATGTGATGGGTGGGTTTAACTTAATCATCATTCAGAATCAAACAATGAGGTGTATGCAATGTAAAAACATCATACAGTCTTTTTTTTTCAGAATTCCCCTTTTTTTTAATGCAAGTGTGGAATTTTGCTTATCAGTGGGTCCACAAAAATGTGAAAAAGGGGACTAAAATTCACTTAGCTGGGCACCTTTGTGACATATGAGAGAAACCTTAAAATGTGACATGCTGTATATACAAATTTATAATCACTGATGTTGTGTCCACAATGAGTATAAGATGTATCAATCAACAAATTCCACCTGTCTAACACAGTGACGTCCAGGAACAGGCTGGCTGACATCAGCAGACAGAGTCATGGCCTGTGCAGGCTTGGACAGACAGCGAAATTGGGCAGTGAAGAGAAGCACCCAAAACTGCAGCTTCCAGGAGGGAGAACCTAAACCAGCCATGAAAAGAAAGACACTCCAAGTGGTGTTTGAAAAGAGATATGGGCAGGATGGGGGTGAAGACACACCCCAGACAGACAGTTACATAGGCGATGACCCAAGACAGTAGACTGTAAGACTGTGAGGGTAGAATGTGTAGGTGGTAAAACCACATGGTCCAGAGATCCAACAGGACAAGGTGTTTGAGGGAAGAGCAGATGGCCAGGCACTCCAGGCAACCAATATGGAACAGGAGCCATGGCTCATGGAAATGGAAAAATCAAGACTGCCAAGGAAGTTCAATGCCTTGATCTGCCAGCATTGCATCCTGCTGTAAGTCCTTTTTGGCCTTTACTGGTTTATCATTTCCCTCTTACTACCGTTGAGGGCTTTCAAAGGAACATCAGATACTTCCTTCATGGGTGGCTGGGACTACTATGAAGTCTGAGCAGCAAAGTTTTGTACAGACAGAATAATGAGCTATGGCTTCCCTTCAACAGGCTGAATGAGGCATTCACGATAACCTGTGCTGCAATTCAGAAACTCACCTGACATCAAAGTCTCCATAGCTAGGATAGAACTGAGGATTGGGAGAAGGTGGAGGGCATGGAATACGGTGTCAAGGCTAAGGTGTATGGTTTGCTGGTAGGATCAGCGGTGTCGGGATGGGCTTTCTACAACAAAGCACAAGATATGAAAAGGCACCAACTGGTCCAGGAAGCATTACGCACAACTGGATGGAAACAAGTAAGGAACTAAAGGATTTCTTAGTCAGAGCTCTGGGAGGCCAAGCTACATTAAGTTCCTGATCCAGTCTATCTTTGTTTCACCAGGGCAAAGCCAAGGCCCCCATTATACCAAGGAAGTGTATCCCTGTCTGCTACCACTAGTGTCACACCCAGGTGCTGAAAGTGATAGCAAATGCCATCAACAAGGGGATCAAGTACTGCCATCCAACAAAGATTATATCTGACTGCTATTCAGCTAAGAAGGCCTTCGCTCTTGTCTGGGCAGGGAAAAGCCACAGCTACAGTCAAAAGCAACGTTTGGGTTCCTTCCTGCATGGAACTGGTAGCTGAAGGTTGGTACTTAGTGGGCAGGTGCTGCAGGCAGGGCCAGTGTTTGTCTGAGGCAGTCTCTGTATAAGCTCCATAGCATCACAGGTTTGGTCAGCAGGAAAGCCATCAGTACAAATGCTGCAGAGAGGGCCTGATGATCATTGTGGGTCAGGAGCAGCAATCTGTGGACCACACAGCCAACCAAGATACAAGCTGGGGTCTAATCATCCCTGGCTGAGTCACCTGAGTGATGATTGCTGAAAGACCAGGACTAGAAACAATCTATGAGCAAAGGTACTTTAAGTGCATTGCAAGATGTATGAATGAACTCTGTCAGAAAAAATACAAGAAAGTAGTTATGTAATATTAATTCCTTTCACTTTACTGTTCTCATCCATTTGTAGATGCGTGTGAAAAACTGAGAGCCCTGCAGTTGGTTGTCAGTTGGAATATTCTGAGATGTAAACAAATGAAAAAAAGCTAAAAGCACTTTCGCATAAATAAATAAATGCGCATTCTGTTTCATTCTGTCTTCTCTGTAAGTTCAATATATAGCCTTTAATCCATATTTTGACTTTTGTTCAATTCATGTTATTGCAGAATAAAAAACTGCACTCTTCTGCTTAAGTAATATTACACAGAATATGTTCAATAAAATGAAAAATGCAAAAAGCTTCAACTTCAGTAATTATATAGGCAGGTTAGCTATATATTGACATCCCATCCAGAATGTGCTCCAGTCTTCTGTCCTTTTCTCCTAATACCTTAGAAAATTGTCCTCTGTGGTGAACGTACGTTTATTGCACTTTACCCATAGACCATTTTTAGAAATGTTTAAATTCCAGTTGTGAATCTGATGATGTCACTTATGTTGGAGTGTAGGTTAGCGTGCTAGGCAACTGCACGCCCCAAACATCAACATTTATTGGAAGCAAAAAGCAAGATAGAAGCTTGTTTCAATAAAGCCTTTTTAGCATGGTCTTGATGTTTTTTATGTTTCAATAAACATTTCATTAGCACTATGATAACTCTTATTTTAAAATCAATTTAATGAGAATTATCAGTTTATTTTGTTAACTGTAGTGGACATTGTGATACTACCCGCAGATTTTTATATACTAATAAAATATTGTGTAAGAAACAGATCAGTGAGGAAGCAGAGGATATTGTGGTAACAAATCACAGGATGATTCACTTTAACTTATGAGGAAAATGCATGGAAAGGGGCCAAGGCAAGAGAAGAAATATCTGAAATGAAGATGCAGGCACTTCATCTGACGATGATGCCATAGATATAGATGGAGATGCAGCAGGATTTTATCCACTGTGAAATGTGACATGTCATAATGACAAACCTTGTTAAAAATATTACAAATGTACTACATTTCTCAAAAGAGTACAAACAGAATAATGGATAAGGATAGGCATGTTGTAAAGTTGATGAGATTCATCGTTCACTTTTATCTTCTCTATATATGAAACATGAAAAAGGACAACAGCAGTTTTATCCTATAAGATCTTTTGAGTGTTTCTTTTTTTGCCTTACCTAAATATTTTTTATTCACAAAAGATTCAAGCCTGTTCTTCAGGTACCTCCCGATATTGATGGTAACCCTGCACTGTTTACCAACTGAAGTCCAATTCTGTATTTTCAGCAGCACATTGATGACAACTTTTTGAGGACGTGTCAGGATTCATGCATCACCGTGAGGTCCTTCAGGAAATTCTCTGAATTCCACTCCCAAAGCAACCTTCTTTCTTGCAGTGTACCAAGTCTCCTTGGAATACCCAAGGCCTGAAATGTAATTGTTCAAAAAAAGAGTGCCCATTATACTAGAGTCAATGACAAGAGATTTTTACACTGAGAACCAGGCTGAAAGTAATTAATGATTTAGATGATGACGAGGAAAGACAGGCTGACTTTTGATTTTGAAGTGTACCAGGGAAAGAATATATTCAAAAGACCTAAAAAAGAACTGGGTATTGGTGCATCAGCAGTTCCTCGCTTGGCACAAACTGCTGCGAGAGGGAGGCGGCTTTTTTTTACTTCACATCAGTCAGGCTCCTTGATATGTTGCTGGAAAAGAGGCTTCCAACAACAGGAATAATGAAAGCATGACTGCCAAAAGAACGCAAGTTTATTGGAGACATAGTTTTGCCTCAAAATCGAAGAGGTTCATCTGAGATGGTGGCATGAGGCTCCCCTAAACTGGTTGTTACAGATTGGTGTGACAACAAACCTGTAATTATGAAATCAAGCCTCAAGATTATATATGTCTGTCTGCCTGTCTGTCTATCTATCTGTCTATCTCATACTGAGGGTGAATTGAGGATTCTTAAGTAATGGATCTGTTGGGTTCCTGTAATTATTAAAGGCTTCATCGTCCTTCTGCCTCACCTTGACTGGGATGTTCTCTTGCTAAAGCAATGCATGTAACATATTGTGGTGGTCAGTCAATGTGATTATGGCCTTACATTGCAAAGACAATTGACAACATTTATTTTTTATCAGTGGAACCAATTTTGTATTCCCTGGCTGTGTGTAATTTTTCCAGTAGAACTAAAAGATGTCAATTCTTCAGCCGTCACAGTCAGGTGTAAGTCCATGCCTAAAAAGCCTGCCGTTACATTCTCCATCATTGTCATCTGTTTGCTGTGCATATTGCCCTTTTCACCCAACTTCTTGTAAATCAGCCTCAGATAACATTGTTCATTCATTGGTGTTGGAGGGTGACCATGGCTACAATGATGTAAAACGCTAGGGACAGTGTGCTACCTGTGAGACAGTTCAGTGAGGCCAGCTGAGAACATCAGCTCATTTATCTACAGGACAGCTCATCGATTTCGTGGTCTGACCATTTCCATAACTGGTTCCAGTGAATCATCTTAATATACAATACAAACATAAAATATACTATGATTACCAAAATATAAATTGATGTATATAAAAATAAATAGGTCTCTTTTTCGGATATCATGACACTTTGTATATTCACAGTTGTAAAAATATCTGGAAATAAAGTCTAAAAATCTCTTTTACCACATCATCATAAACTCTCATCTTCTGAACTTAACTTTTCATCCAGCTATTAGTTGTGAAATGCAATATGACACAGTTTGGGGCATAATAATGAAAACTCACCAACAGATGCAGGAACACACTGCCAGGCGATGGTGCTGATCACAATGAATAACAATATATGTTTTAAAGCAATTGCTATATTTCGCAGTTTAATACGAACACATGGAAAATGATGTTTTTAATATATAGAAGTTTCATGTATACAATAATTACAATGATTTAAATTAGAATATTTATTTTACATGAATATTATTTGTTTATGTTATCATTATAAATTTTTCTAATTTGCTTGCAGTCCACATACTATGCCAAAAGGCTACTAATCTCACACACACATATATATATATATATCCATCCATTTTCCAAACCGCTTATCCTACTGGGTCGCGGGGGGTCCGGAGCCTATCCCGGAAGCAACGGGCA
>JAABNY020000095.1:16647229-16657795 GCA_015164015.2 Brevimyrus niger
GAATGTATTACATATAAATTATTAATAAAATGATTATTGAGTCAATGATACCTTACAGTATATGAAAGGGGCAAGTAGTTAGCAATTTCAAAATATTTAGTAACAAGCTGAAAACATAGAAGGGCCCTAAATTATATTGCACATCTCTCATTGAGTCTACAACCAAAGTTGCAGCGACCGCATTTACATTGGTTCTCAGTGACATCTGTGTGACTTTGACTCAAGTCCCAATGACTGAACAGTAGATGATTCATGTTCTACTGATACACCTGTCACAGATAACTATAATCCCAATGACTCCAGAAGGATGTGCTGATAGCTGCAGAGATTTAATTTCACCTTATTTTTTACCACAGTGATTGTGACTATCAAACACTAGAACTAGAATCTTAGGAATAGAAATAGAATTGTGAAAGAATCAAAAATAAGCTGGTTTGAAGATAAATCATATGTTAAAACTTAAACTCATACTTAACAGCTTTAATAATAGCTGAAGGATACTACTGTCATCTTCAGTTATTCCCATCTAATGAGCAAGTTACCCTTCTACTTCACCTCAAAGGCTTAAGTGTAAATATTGGCATCAGAAGTCATTTACTGAACAATGCAGTAGCCTTTAACACAAAGAAACCCACCACCAGCACATTCTCTGTTCTCCATGTTTCACATGGAGATTTTACCAGAATATCTGCCACTGACCTATGTGCTTCCACCAAACTTTAATCAAGGATTCTGTTTAAAAAAAAAATGCAACAAAGAATTCATATATCCACATTTCTTATAATATTTGATCTTACTTTAATGAAAACATATTCATAGCAACATAGGAGGAAAACAAAGTCTTTGATTTTCATTTCTGTCGTGATTAAATGGAAGTTACATAATAGCTTATTAAATAAATACTTTCAAAGCAATCATGAAAACCTGAGCTGAAATCTTGCGGAGGTGAAAGACTCTTTTATTTGGACATTAGGATTAGGGAATTTACTTTCTGACTGAAAATAACAGTTTATAATTAAAACAGAAAGCATAACTCAAAATAGCTTACAGATCTAATGAAGAAGAACTGTAAAATAAATGGTGGTGAACCTATTAAATTGTTCTGAAGGAATATAATTATGCAATTTATGTTCATATATAGCAGCTCACTTATTCACTTATTCAAGTTAAGTAGGGGAAACTTAAAATGATATTATGTGTCAAATGCCACATCATCCATGTTACATGTCTCTAGTTACTGACCACTGGGGTGATATGCAATGCTTACTGGGAATATTCATGTACAGCTTAAAAAAATTAATAATACCCAACAGTATTCAAACAATATTCACACATGCTGGTCCTATCGGTTTGTGTGGTTTGTTTCTATATATTTTACTAGAATTTAAAAGCTTAATAACTGTTAGGAATGGTGGAATGGCTGGAGAAATTATATGTTACACAGTAATCTTCATTAACAGGATAAAATGTGTCCTTTATTGTTCTCATAATAATTTTGTTTTTCTAATTAAACACATAATACATGAAACATAACTATTCATAAATTGTTGAAGAACTGGCAACAAAACATTCAATTAAAATGAAACCTTGAACCCAGCAGATAAAGAAGAGTATTACCTTGGAGTTGCTTTATCCTGACTGTAATATCAGTTATTATAAGGAAATAGGAAGGGATAAAGAAACACCTAGACATACTGTATGGAAAACATGGAAGTGTTTGGTGTTCCATCTGTAACAGTAAGGATATCCCATTTGTTGAGCCTAATGCATTTTGTTAAGATTTGACTATGAAAGACCAGCGGATAAGTATATGAAATGATTTCCACAGGTATGAGTACTGGTTACACTGGAATGCAAACTTTTGCACATCCCATTTGCTTGCCTTTTTGAAACTTTTTTGACTGCTTTGAGCCACAGACACACGTTTCAGAGCAAAGCTTTGGAACTGAGCACAGGATTGAGCATTTAACCAGCCGCCCTATCAGAAGGACTTTGCGACAGGACTCAAAAGCAAATGTGGAACCTATCAGATCATAAAGTTAGACAAACATATGTCAAAGTCAGGATGCACTAAACTACGGCGGAACACTGGCTACTTAAGTCAACAAACATTTCAAGTCTGTACACAACCAAAACCAGGGCATCAGGACAAGGTTATTGACAGATTTTGACACACATGAAATTATAGTTCCACCCCCAAATAAATATACTTTTCATTGCCAGCTTACAAATTTTGCACAGTATTGTAAATATACCAATTCATTGTTGAAATGTTGAAACATGGTAACATTTCAGACTGTGACATATAATCAGTAGCGGCAATGAAGGGCAGATCTAGTTAAAACTGCAGTCATATATACAGCTGGATGTTCTATGAAAGAAATTCAGGTGGAAACAGTACTTGAGATGAACCCCTGCAGGGACTGGGGCTACGAGGGCATGCCTTTAACCACGATGTGTCCTGCCTTTCTGCTTCATGGCATCTTACAGTAATCTCTCTTCAGATCGTTCAAGTAAAGTAAAACGTCAACAATTCTCTGCAGAGATCTATTTTTGGATGTAACAGGCTTCTGCTGTTTGCAAAATATGCTTTTGCAGAAAAGGAAAAAAAACTGTTTTGATGACTATGGAGTCTGTTCTCTGAGCTGCTGTGATGGTGCAGAAAGGCACATTTCTGGTGCCCTCAGAAAACACTCACGGTGCAGAAAGTCAAAGGCACTTACAAATTTATGTTTACGAATGCTTGTTTGCCAACACCCATTATGTTTGAAACAAAATAAAAAATCTGAAATTTAATATTTAATTTCCACCTGTTAAAATGATACGAGTTTGATGTTTTTAGCATTTTTGCATCTTGTCAATAAAATCCAAGAAAACAAACTGGCAAAAGTAACTGGTAGATGCTTCATTAACTGGAATCGGCATAAAAGTAAATTCTCTCTTCCCTCCATTAGGTCAGAAAAAAAATCAGATTTACTTCAGTATAAATTTACAATTATTTATTCCATTAGCTAGTGGTTCTTCTCCAAGTGCAATGGCTCGCAAAATTAGAATGCTTATCTGAATGTTCCAGCCACTCCACTT
The DNA here is from genome assembly GCA_015164015.2 of Brevimyrus niger. Classification (NCBI taxonomy): domain Eukaryota; kingdom Metazoa; phylum Chordata; class Actinopteri; order Osteoglossiformes; family Mormyridae; genus Brevimyrus; species Brevimyrus niger. The sequence goes on from JAABNY020000095.1 coordinate 16,650,314, forward strand.
TATTTTCCAATAAAATGTGTAAATTACATGGGATATGCTCCCCTGCAGGGTTACATACAGTAAGGGCATTTGCCACATTAATCATTAGACTGTTTCTATTGCTATTCTCCTGATGTATGTACATAGCAACACTGGAACCTGAGTTAGGTTAGTGGATTAGAAACATGTAGAAAGGCTCTTGTAGCTTTAATGTTTTACTGCCTATTTCTTACCTTGGTCATGCTGCAGTACTCATGAATGTGAACAATTCTATAAATGGCAATTCTATAAAGTTTTTTTTTTTTTGTTATACAGTAATATGTGAGTACAAAGTAACACAAACCCAAAAGAATGTTTTGTTGCTGATTTGTTGGATGCTAATATTTCTCTGAACATTTTACAGTAATGTTTTTTTCCAAAGGTTTTCCAGGAATTAGAGGAGTCATATAAATGTCTTCTTAAGACTGGAATGAATCTAACATCATCAGTCTATGCCGCTTAGTGGTTCAGGCTTCAGACTCTGAATATAGTTTCCCTGATTCAGTTTTATACTCATTTTTATCACCATTTCAATGTAACAGAATTTCACATTAAATGTAAACAAATAAAGCATATATGAAGAATTTACTGCATATAGCTAATGCACGTCCTGATCAGTCCCTACCTTGTCCTATTCTGTCTGTCCTTCCTCTGTTTGGCCAGCAGGTGTCACTGGCCATTCTGTTCTTCCCTCAGTGTTCTTAGTTCCCATTGTTTTCTCTAAGTCCCTCGGCCGCTGGATGGCTGAATGGATTGAGCGTGAGGCTCTGCTTATCTCCCTCGCTGCTGCAGCAAAGCCTCGGTCTACCCAGCACTACAATATTATAGCTTTAACGGAATACAGAATACAGAAAGCCTCTTCAGATACAGCGTCACCTGTAAAGATTTCAACATTTATTGCATGTTTATTGCATGCATGTTTGATAATTATCTATCAAAAGGAAACAATGGGCTCATCTTCTTCAATAGTATGAAAAAGATGAAAGTTACTGTACACATTATTAGTCAAACATAGCAACCATTATTGCCTCTGTTTATTATACTGCATTTCCATAACATAAAACAGCCATGTTATTTTATTCATTCAGCCAAACAGGTCATTGGGAGTTTTTAACGATGTTTCCCATTTATAAAAATCTTTTATACATTGTCCTAGAAGAGTGCTTTGAAGGTTTAGTTTATTCTCCACTCAGTGACTCACGGTTTTTTACATTACTACTTGCAGTGTACTCTGCTCATTTATTTAAAAACTACATCCATTAAGCTTCATCATTAAAGTATTTAACAAAAGGGAATATTGGTGTACAATGAAAAATGCACTCATCATTGAAATAAACCAACTATTTAAGTGCCCAATTAAGAGTTTGTGAGCAGAAAGACCAGATAGCACACCAAAGCAATTCCAGTACATCTCAGAGAGGGTCATACACCTACACAGGATTCGTGAAAAACATATAAACTAGACACGCTCCCATTAAAGTATGCCTAAACTTGAGGATGTATGAGCTGCCTTGATGTCACCAAAATGTTCCTATATACCTCTGCAATATATAAGAATGAATAGTTTTGATTGGCTGTGTGGGGATACCGTCAACATTTCTTGAATGTAGGTTGAAAGTTACATATTCCTTGAGTTATTTATTCTACATATTCAGGTATACTGTAGCTTTTTATGTGTATGGTGCTTTCCTTTTAATTTTTTTTGTGGAGCGTGTTTTATGACAGTATTCAATAAGTAAATATGTAATTTAAATGATCATTAAAATAATCATTGAAATGATTATTTAAAATACAATTTAAACGATACCAGGAACCACTATCTGTCAAAGTCAAACTCAGTGGCCGGGCTCTAAACAAACCATAACATCTGATTGGTTACATTGCAAACTAAATCTAAGCTTGCCTTTTTGATTGAATTGTTATTACATCCAGGGGCATTATACATTCTAACTTCCGAAAATCTTAAATATAATCTCCTAACTGTAGAGTAACAGTAAAGTTGACCTAAAATTCGCTGGCGACCATATAATGTTAGCTATAGCTAATCTTATTTAACCTGTATGGCTGCTCTTTTATGGCTTTTACACAACCAAGGAAATGTATGGAGCCCCTCTCATGACATAATGATATAAAAATGATACATATTGTGGCCACTTTATAATATATCATGGGAATGAATTACAGTAGTCCCCCGTATCCACAATTTCAGTCATCGGCAGTTTACCTAGGTCAGGAACAAAATGTTAAATGTGTAACAGTACGTTTTTTTCATTGTTCCCTTGTCCTTTTATGGGTATAAAAAGCATGATTTACTTTGCTTCGTTATCCCATGATGCATGATATTTTTCCATTGCTCTATCGTCTCTTAAGAATTAGGCTAAAACGTCATAAACCCTTTTAGTCCGAAAAAGTACAGTACTGTACAATAATGTATAATGTACTTCAATATTACTATATTTAATGTTGTTAATGTCTTACTGTGTTTAATTGGGAATTAAACTACACTAAAATCATACTATATATCAAGTCCAAGGATTGTTTCCGCTATCCACGGTAGATCTTTGAACTTATCTAGTAAAACGTGGCCTTAGCATAGGAACAATAACTTCGTTAGGAACTGTTCATCTATGAGGGTTTTTTCCTAAGTCAGGTTCTAACCCTAATTACTATTGTTACCAAACAGTTAATATAGGAGCTATGAGTTAATAAGGTTCTATAGAGCGGCCCAAGGACGGAACAGACAAAATGCAGTTAAAAATGAGTATTCAATCGATTAGGTGAGACAGATCTGTTGTAACTTCTTCTGCATTGTAACCAAACAAATGTTAGGTTTTGTTTAGAGCCCATCCACTGCGTTTGATGAATGACTTTGACAGGTAATTTTAATGGTTGCTGATACAATTTAAATGGTCATTTAAACAGTACTTTAAATAATTTAATGATAATTTTTTAAAAATCATTTAAATTACATATTTGTCATGTCCTGCATGACTCGCTTATCTCCTCCCTAACATGGCCCTGATGAGCCATGCCTGGTGCTTGTTAGTCCTTGTACCTAAGTGCCTGTTTATCCTGTCAGCCCCAGTCCAGTCAGTGACGTCGAACCTTCCTGGTGCCTATGCCCTTCCTCGTTGCCAGTCCCCCTATTTGTGATCCCTCGTGGCCCTGTTTGTTTCCAGTCTCTGATCATATGCTTCAATAAACCCCCTTTTGTTGCGCCACAGCACCTGTCCTTGAGTTCTTCATTCTTCTAGTCACAAAAATGTTTATAAATAATCATTTAAGTAACATACTCACGCATTGAATGTTTTCAGAAATTTTTAAGGCAGTGCACACTGTTTTTTTTCAAACACAAAGGGAAAAAAAAGTGTTAAAACAATTATAAAGACCATTTAAACCAATATATTGGGGGTATATGGTCTACTTCAACTGACTCTGTGTCATAAAAGGAGACAGTGGAAAATGGGGCAATAAGAGCATGATCAAACTATGTCTGATAGCTGGCCTCAGAAAAATGAGATCTGCAGTTGATGACTTTCACTGAGACGGAATAGGACTGCTGAGTTTGCTCCCTTCAGAGGGGATTAGGAACTAAATTGTGTCTGTCATGTGGATGGAGATAATATTAGTTTTGACATTACATTAGCCTTCTGAAGAAAATAGAAGCAATAATACATTCCATTTTAAAGGCTTGGATGAAAAAAGGCAATTTGGTGTTCATCTTGCATTTTTATCTGTACACTTCTGTTATAGATAGAGTTATATATTCAAATCTGTTATAGATTTAAATTTCCGGCATGCAGAATTACGATGTAATTGCACTTTGTCATGTAGAAACATTCCAAAAACAGCTTTTCTAACACCTGCATAGCTACTTAAAATAGCTTAAAATAGTACCAATTCAATAAGCCATAAAAACATTTGTAATAGATTAAAATCAAATTTGCTTTTCCTGACTGAGTACTCAATGTGCTTAAAATTTGTGTGCAAAACTGACAAACAAGTGACTATTGTAAAAAGATATGTATGTAAGTGTTTCTAATGAATGTGCTGTACCATTTAGAAGTTAGAATAACTCACCAATTGGATTTTATACCAAAAATCTGTTTCATGAGAGTATTTTATTACAGGTCATGTCAGTGTGGTTTGGGTTCAATAAAAAATGAGTACATATAAAAGACAGCCGTAATTGATTAAATGTTTATTCACTGGAACAGGATTCGCATTAAAACTTGCAATGGCAGAAAATTCTAAATAAGGCATTAATAAATAAGTAAGCCTGGATATTGCTTCAAGCATTTATATTTTACCAGCATTATTCCACAGCCTGCAGGCTACTAAACAGACAACATGTGAAAACAACAAGGCCTGGAATCCAATGAACTAAGACAAATTGTGTATGAGGAATGCTACTTACTCTGCGGTACTTCTGAATTGTTGATCATAGCCAATACTGTAGCTCCTGGAAATTGTATATTTACGCGTCTTCATTAAGATCAGCATGTGGCTTTATGATTTAATATGTTTTATTGTATTTGTTCTTTTAACATTTGCTTGAATTACACAGCTGTAAATTGCAACACAGAATTTGAACTACAAAACCAAGATGGTGTCAACTAATTTCAGCTTCCTGTGAAAAAGTGACAAATAAAGATAAATAACTTGTGTAAAGAATTCTGTTTCAATCAAATAATTTTAGAACAGAGCAATTTAGTTATACCACATATATTTTATGACATAATTGCACAATGTGCAATAAAAAATCAATTATGAGGTAATAGTGGTACATTTAAACTATTTGGGGGGCCAATCTAGGTAGTCCTTGTTAACACACCCAGGTCACCTTCAGGTTCTCACAGCCTTGTGAAGTAGTTAATTAGAAGCAGAAGTTAGCTGTTTTCAGCCTACCAAGGCAATGTCCTGCAATACAGAGGATTTGCTGAGACTTTAGAGAGCCCTATTAAATGCCCCTTTGAGTCACCTGAAGTGAGTATTTCTGAGGGTGGAATTTATGTTCTCAATTACCTCAGCTAAGGAAGTAAGTGAACTGCAGGTATTCCCATTTTACTGGATGATTTTTATGTTTTTTTTCTTCTCCTTTGTCGATGTTCTCTTCTAACTGTGCTTTTCGCCTTAACATGATGCTTCTGCTTTCTGTTAACCAGACTACTGGCCAGTATCCATTTCGTCTCCCACCTTGCTTGGGAACAGTGGGTACCTGTCCTTCTCTCTCCGTTTAGAGATGTGAGAATACATATAGAAAGTACAAAAAAATTTTTTTAAAAATCACAGTCATGCCAAACAGCCATTTTTTTCGAATAAACCTGGTGTAACGATCGTGTGAGTGTCGCACGAGTCACGGAGGCAGGAGTCCTCAGGTAGAGCGAAACTTAGGATTTTAATGGGCAAACACAAACAGATACGACAATGACGGATCTGGGGACTACTGACAGAGACGCTGACTAAATACACAAGACAAGCTAGACTAAACGAGCAACAGGTGACTACAATTAGGTAAAAACAGGAGGCAACGAGGTGGGTGTGGCACACAATTAGGAGCGTTGGGAGCAGGACATTACAAAACCCCCCCCCCAAAGGCGCGCACACCGAGCGCGCCCAGGAGGAGGCGACAAACGCGACGAGACGAAACCAGACCTGGAAAACAAAACAAAACCATTAACGTGGACAAGGGAACAGAACAGAAACACAAAACAGGGACAAAGGCAGAAGCCAGGACAGAAGCTGACATAAGACAGGGAATGCAGACAGACAGAATAGGAAGGGAGACAGAGGGGGAACAGGGAATGGAGAAATAGACGGACCGGGAGTGAACAGAGGAGCCATAGGGGGACGAGGAACAGACAGGGAAACAGAGACGCGAGGAACAAAGGGACGAGGAGCAGACAGGGAAGACCAGACAGGAACGGAGGGGGAACAAAGGGGAGCCCGAAGGACCCCAGACGGGCAATGGGCAGCGGCCAGAGGGGCTGCAGGCGGGAGGGAGGCCGGAGCCGTAGGGAACCCCACAGGGGCCGAGGGAGAGCCGGAGGGGACAGGGACGAGGGAGAGCCGGAGCAGGCGCAGGGGAAGCCGGCGAAGGCGCCGTCCGACGCCCAACTGAGGTAGGGGGACGCGGAGGCGGACGACCCGGATCCGGAGGCGAGGCCGAGGACCGGCACCGAGGAACCGGGGGAGGGCCCGGAGGCGACCGCCGAGCGGACGCCCCAGGCCTCGCAGGCAGCCCTCGAGCCACGGCCAGGGGCCGAATGGGCGAGCAGGGGGCAGGGAGGGCGGGACCTGGGCCCGACGTCGGTGTCCTCTCCCCTTATGAGACATGGAAAGTCGGGGTCCCCTTAGATGACGGTCCCATCGGGGCAAGGGCTCAGAAGGCCCCAGGAAGGTCCCCGAGGGGTCCCACTCGAGCTCCACCTCATCAAGAGGCGGAGCCCCAGCTATCTGGTCCGGGACCTCCTCTGAGACTTGAGTCCGAACAGGAGAGTTGGGCCGGGCCGGAGAGCTGGGCTGGGGTGGAGAGCCGGGCCGGGCAGGAGAACCGGGCTGGGCTAGAGAGCCAGACCGGGCTAGAGAGCCGGGCCGGGCAGGAGCACTAGACGGGTCAGGAGCACTAGACGGGTCAGGAGAGCCGGGAGCCTCGCACCCGCAGCCAACAGGGGGCGCCTCCATGGATGCCTCGCCCACATGGACAGCAGGGGGCGCCTTGGCAGGCAGGACAGAAGCCAGGGGCAGAACAAAAGTCACAGGCAGGACAGAAGAGCCGAGCGCCTTGCACACGTGGCCAGCAGGGGGCGCCTCGGTCAGAGTGGCATGCAGTCATCAGGCGGAGCCGCGGGCAGAGAGGTGACTGCGATGGCTAGCGGGGCCGTGGGAAGAGCGGCAGCAGTGGCTACAGCAGCAGGCGGGGGTGTGGGCAGCTCCAGGACAGGCAAAATCTCCTTAATTTGAGCCCTCCTGGAGAGGGATGTCCCTTTAAATCCTCGCTGGATCCGTTGAATAGCGTCCCTGGCTGCGCGGATCCCGCCCATGCCCAGGCGCTCCTCCTGATAATGGTCCAGGGGGGTGGCATCTCCCCTAACATGGGGCTTACCGGGTTCTGGTGTGGCAGCAGTAGGGGTGCTCGCGGTCGCCTCCCAGGTGGGAAGGAGCGAACAGGCTCCTAGAAGGATCTGGGGCTCTTCCTCCTTCTGTTCCTGGAGCTCAATCCCTTTCTTCCGCCGTTTGCCGTTGGAGAGCGGAGCCGGGTCGATTTCTTCCCCCTGGATAACCTCGACCGGTTCCATTCTCCTAAGCGTTGGAGACACCTCCGCGCTCGCCTCAGGGGGTACTGTTGCCCGAGCGGACGCTCCTCCTCCAGGAGATCCTGGACCCAGGTAACCAGTTCCAGGGCGAGGGGGTCCTCCTGCACGTCTGGCTGCCAGCTCCAGTATACAGCCTCATGCAGCAGAC
>JAABNY020000095.1:16677080-16687533 GCA_015164015.2 Brevimyrus niger
TCAACTGCAAGATGCTATCCTATCAATATGGGTCAACATTTCTAAAGAATGCTTTCAGCACATTGTTGAATCAATGCCACACAGAATTAAGGCAGTTCTGAAGGCAAAAGGGGGTCAAACACTATATTAGTATGGTGTTCCTAATAATCCTTTAGGTGAGTGTATATATAATGAAGACTTTAACCATCAGATGATACCCAGCAATCCCAGTATACCATACATTGAAAACCGCCTCTGCCCTTTTGTTCCACTAGACCAGGGCTATTCAACTCTTTTCAGTTCTGCCAGGTAGTTAGTTAAATAATTACTGATTCTGATTGGTCAGAGGCTTCACACCTGGTTCACAGGTAAAGGAAAGCTGGAAAATCAGCAGGGCTCGCCCCTTGAGGACCGTGAGTTGAATTTCCCTGCACTACACTAACACTGTGCCATGTGTTATTTTCAACATCATTCGATCTACAGAACATGGATGGACCATATAGAAATATTCCGCATTACATTTATACACAAGTACCGCAAGTACAGTGGTACCTCAGAACTCAAAAATAATCCGTTCAGAACTCTGGATAAAATCCTAAAAAGTTCGAGTTCTGATCGAATTTTCCCTATAAGAAATAATGGAAAACCAATTAATTGGTTCCTGGCCCCAAAAAATTACACCTAAATATGTTTTTTTTTTTTTAGCATTTAAACACAAAATAAACAGAATAAAACAAGAAGAGTATATACCGTACTAAGCACATCTAAGTGCATTTATATAAACAGTAATTTATAAAATAAATGTATACAAACAATATGTTAAAACGTGTCCTGTCCTGATCGTCCACTTCTTCCGTGTGCCACACCCCTCTCATTAACCCCATGTGGAATGCCCATGTGATCAGCTGTTCTCATTAGTCCTCTGTATTTTGTCCGCGTTTCAGTTTGCTTCCCCAGTCCAGTCATTGTATTGTCCATCTGCGTTTTGCCTGCCTTACCTGTAATTAAACCCAATATTTCCTGATACCCTGACGTCTGCGCCTTTGTCTCCAATCCTTCCCCACTTGGCATGTGTCACGAGTCGCGGTGAAGGCGAGCAGGTAATCAGGCAAGAGAAGGATTGACAGGCAAACTTGACAGGCAAACTTGGTTTTAATAGGAGACGAGGCAGACATCCACGAACACCACACTACAAACATACAATACAATCACTACAAGCATACAATACATTGCTGAATCTAGCAAACAGGGAAAGACGCGGACTAATATACAACAGACAGAGCACAGGTAGAACAAGGCACAGGTGAGAACAATCAGGTAGAAACACGGGGTAATGAGGTGGGCGTGGCACACATGGGGATTGTATGGAGCTGGGCATGACAGCATGAAAATATTATTCGAATTAAATGTATTAATGGTTTAATAATAATATTAAAATAATGAATAAGAAATCTTTATTTTAAAATATATATATCATATAATATAATAACTACTGTTACTGTCTATCATTGTCTAAATGTATTTTTACTGTCTAAATATATGTATTCAGCTAGTGTAAACATGCACGATGCTATCACCATGAATGCGAGGCTGAGACTGAAGCGTCACCCTTTGTTTTCACTGAGAAACGTGCTGCGTGACTCATTTCCCTGCGCGTACAAGTTATGTTATGTAAAAAAAAATTTAACTGGTTGGTTCGACTTTTAGGAAATTCGAGTTCTACTGAGTTTGAGAACTGAGGTACCACTCTATGTCTTTTTGGCAGCAAAGAGAAAAACATGTGTAAGTTGATATTAAAATGCTGTTGTGTGTGATAACTTATCAATTAATATGACTTTCTGTCTTCTGTTTTGTGTTTCTGTGCCATCAAAGGAAATGTGCCCATGGCGAATAGGATCTGTCTTCATTTGGTCGTGAGACGCCATAGAGTTGTACACGGTAAAATGACCATCTGTTTGCTTTAATATTTCTCAACAAGGTAATTCGACTTACTTAATGGACAGGGTGATTCACTGCTGTGTTATTTTCAATGAATACCACAAGCTGGTGCTTTCTATTACATTGCAAATGTAAACAATCCAAGAGAACTACTTATTTGTCTGATTTGCCTGGAGGAATACATTTGCATTAATAATGGAATTAGTTCCACAGGATACAATGTGTTGCTTTGAAATATGAGTGAAAGAATCATTTTAAAGCACAAAGATTACAAGTGAATATATTCATATTTAAAAACCTGTGACTTGATACAAATTCCACAAATGAATACAGTAGATCTTCCTTCTACAGATCATGCATTCTGGACTTGAATTGTACTGCCCCATACAATATGCAGTAATATTTTTTCCTAAATGATTATATGTAAAATATTTCATTTAAAATACTATGTAAATTAAAGGATGAAACAATTATTTTTCAATTGTTCTCTCATAGTGTAGCTTACAGTTAATTATTACCTTAGGATTGACTACGGTCCAATTATACCACAGAAAATGCTGGATGACACATTACAATTCCCTGATTAGCAGCCCTTTTTAACATTGTCCCTTTAGTTCCTTTAATTAATTTATTATTAATTTAATTAATTATTATTTTGATTGCTGATAAACTATTTTACTAGAACTACAATGCAATGATTGCTGAAATGTACATGTTACCATAAAAATATTAATATTCACATTTATTTGTTATGTAACAGATGAACAGCACAACCTCTTATTTTTTCAGTGACTGGCTATGAATAAGCTTAAAAGAAAAAAAAAATATGCATAAACATAATATTGGAATCACTACATTGTCCATAAACCAATTAAATATTTAATAAGGTAATACTTCATGATTGCAATGAGTTCACTTACCAATAATTTGACTACTTCATACGGAACTGTTTATCAGATAAATATCTAATTACTTTGTATTTTGTAAATTTAAATAAAGCAGATTTCTGATCACTGCACAGCACGGTATCAGTAACTGGATAATAAAATGTATTGGTTTTTAATTATATTTTCCATATTTACCTCAACTGGGAATTTAAATACAAATAAAGTTAGATTTTTATAATAGAATTACAAAGCTAATCAGTTGAAAATCATTCAAAATATTCTTTCATAATCCAGAGGGGCACCACAATGGTACTAAAATTGCAAATGAATTCCCATACAAATTTGCATAACTGAGGGATCTCTGAATCTATTTTAAAGCATACAGTTGTGGCCAATCGATAATTGCCTCGATCGTCTCAGGGTCCATTTGAACACATTATGGAGAAATTATATATCCCAGGAAGTAGATGTAAGATAAATCAATTTCACATATTTTGAGCTTGACAAATAGGTTTTTTTTTATAGTTTCTGAATAATGTGTCAGACATCCTGAATGTACTCCTGAAGCAAGTTAAAGAAAATTAGGATGTCATCCAAACAGACAAAGACAAATTGATTCAAGACTTGACAGAAAAACTCATTGACAAAAGACTGAAAAGATGAGGGAACATTTACTAGACCGAAAGGCATCACTTAATACTCATTATGGCCCTAAGGGTGTTAAAGGCTGACTTTCACTCATCTTCCTCTCGTACACATATAAGGTTATATGCCCTTCATACTTCACAAGTTTTATTAAATTGGTGCCATTCTGTAGGATCTCAAATTCATGTCATCAGTCAAAGAAGAATACCATTTCTTGATGGTGTGTATGGTTATCAATACCAGCTTGGACCCCAGCTCATAATTACCACTTCATAGAGCTCATGATCAAATGTTTTGAAGAATTCCTCTGAATCCCATCTGCTCATGGCTCCCAAGGCTCTGCATAGTCTGCAATTGATCTGGCACCCTGGAATAACTTCAATAGCTGCCACCTGCCCTGTCACTAGATGGTCAAATACTTGGAACGGGACATCAGTGAAGATCTTCAGGTCCATGTAAACCGAAAATTAATGGTCACAAACTACTATTGCCTAGTCCAGAAATTGACCGAAGCAGAGAAATTATGAAACCAATGTTGAACATCTTGAAAGTCTTGAAGCTGAAGTTTTAAAATGAGTGAACATTGCATTAGGTAGCTTTTATATCACACCGTAGATTACTGTCATGTTGCTGGGAACCTGCAATCTCTGGGTTTCAATGAGTAAGTTTAGGGATGATTTGCTCTCCAGGTCTAGACAGGACAGAAGATGATGCATTAATTTGACTAATTGCTTAAATGGTCTTTGTCAGCTTTTGTAACTGTTCTCCCACATTTAATGGGTCCTTCTCTGCTGAGTCTATTTTTATTTAAACCTTGTCATGTTTTATACACCTTTAATACTGTGGTAACTGTGACATCAGTGTCTCATATCCAAAAGACAATGAACAGGCAAGGTTCAAAGCTGGTCTTAAGTTTACTAAGTCCAAAATATCACCATATAAATATTAAGACCATAAAACAAAGATCTTGTGGGGAAAGGAAACCAAGCCAAATTTTGGGGAATTTCTGGAAGATCAAAACTGAGGAGGATTTTTTTTTTTTAATGAGACGTAATTAGGGCACTTATCCAGACGCAGGTTAAGGCACCAATATGTTGGTGATTAAGTAATATGCAGGTGAACTGAAATGTGTGACTTTGATGTTGAATCCAGATACCCTCTGGTGGACAGGTAGAGATGTGACAGTCTGTGGAATCCATTGACATAATAAATAGCCCATGAAGTGGATATGTACGACATTTAGAGTGCTGTATCTCTAGCAGCTACAGTCGAGAGAATTCAGGTTGAATAGCATAACTCAAGTGGTCAATGTTTTCTAGTGTTTAGTGGAGTGTGCAGGGCCAATGATTTTGCATGGTTGGAATGGGTTTATGAAAAAACATCAATCATACACTCTGGGCAAATTAGAAGCTCCAGTAAGACAAATGAATGAGTGTATTTATTAATCCATCCATCTTCTAAATGCTTCTACGTGTGAGGTTGTAGTGATAAAGTGCAGGATTATAAAACACATGGCATCATCAGAAAATAAAGGGCAAATCATCTATCTATCTATCTGTCAATCTATCTGTCTAGCTATCTATCTGTGAATGAAATGGCTTATATCTCTTTATAGCTACTGAGTACTACAAAGTCGTTCTACATTATTAGTATTCCGCTGTATTTAATTTTAAGTATTTAGTTAAAAATAAAAAAAAAGCATTGGAATTTATTTGAAATCTGTACTGCTTTAAAATGGACAGAAGAAGAAGAAGGTTATGAAATGATAATTTTAGAAGAGCATAATCCAGGACATATTGATTATATAGGAAATGTTTTCATGTGAGAAATAGACCATGGTTACAGAACCATTGTGTGAAAATGTTTGTCCGGTTTATTAATGTCTGTCTCTATGAATCATTTATGTGATTGGCAAAAATGAAGGACATGAAATATTGGTTTTATGAAGGGAGAAGTTCTAATAGTTACTAGTTTGCTTCAGCATTAGGTTGACTTTGATAGTACATTGTATGTGCAGCAGTGTAACAGATTTTTTTTTAAATAAAACTTGGCAAACAAGACAGAGGCTTCTGTTAAATTAGAATAGTCAAATGTAAGCACAGAAAAAAAATACTCTTCAGTATAAAGATGGAAGCTTAGTGGATATACACTATATGGACAAAAGTATTTGGATACCTGGCTATTACACCAACAAGAACTTTTATGACATCCCATTCTAAATCCATAGGTATCAATATGGAGTTGGTCCCCCCTTTGCAGCTATAACAGCTGCCACTCTTCTGGGAAAGCATTCCACGAGATTTTGGAGTGTGTCTGTGGGAATTTTTGCCCATTCATCCAGAAGAGCGTTTATGAGATCTGGCACTATGTTGGACACGAAGGTCTGGCTCACAGTCTCTGCTCTAGGCAATCCCAAAGGTGTTTGATGGGGTTGAGGTCAGGGTTCTGTGTGGGCCAGTCAAGTTCTTCTACACCAAACTCAATCAACCATGTCTTTATGGACCTTGCTTGGTCCACTGGGGCACAGTCATGCTGGAACAGAAAAGCGCCTTCCTCAAACCATTCCCACAAAGTTGAACGCAAAGAATTATCCAAAATATGTTGGTAGGCTTAAGGGTCCTACCTGGTTTTAATCAGAACATCAACCCTACCTTTTTTAAAAAAAAATAACACTCAACAGACAAACTGGGCTCCCATCCAAGGACTGACCAGACCCAACACTGCTTAGCATCATACAGACACCCAGCTCCCAACAGCAGGTACCACAGCCACTGAGACCTGGCAACACTGATCACTGAGTATATGAGCTGGAGCCTAAAGAATGCAAAGACATCAGTCACCCACAAGGGTCAATAGGAGGGGGTGGCCATGTGGTTAGCATTGCTGCCTTGCAGCCAAGAGACCGGGGTTCAAATCCCCTCCCTTCCAGCAACATGACTGCCACCCGGCAACCTGGTCTTCGTCAGAACATCAACCCCAACCTTTTCCAAAAGAAAAGAACACTCAACAGTCCAACTGGGCTCCCATCCAAGGACTGACAAGACCAAACACTGCTTAGCATTATACAAACAGCCAGCTCACAACTGCAGGTGCCACAGACACTGACACCTAGCCACACTGATCACTGAGTATATGAGCTGGAGCCTACAAGACCCAACACTGCTTAGCATGATACAGACACCCAGCTCCCAACTGCAGGTACCACAGCCCCTGACATCCAGCAACACTGATCACTGAGTATATGAGCTGGAGCCTAAAGAATGCAAAGACATCAGTCACCCACAGGGGTCAATAGCAGGGGGTGGCCATGTGGCACAGTGGTTAGCATTGCTGCCTTGCAGCCCAGAGACCAGGGTTCAAATCCCCTCCCCCCCCCACAACATAAATGCCATCCAGCAACCTGGTTTTAGTCAGAACATCAACCTCTACCTTTTCCAAAAGAAAAGAACACTCAAAAGACCAACTGGGCTCCCATCCAAGGACTAACCTGACCAAACACTGCTTAGCATCACAGAGACACCCAGCTTTCAACTGCAGGTACCACAGCCACTGACATCCAACAACACTGATCAGGTGCTTGATTTTATGCACCTGTGTCAATGGGTCTGAATGAAACGTGAATTCAATGATTAGGAGATATATCCCAAAACTTTTGTCCATGAAATGTATACTATAAATGTATACATCTTTTAAAATAGATTTAAATGCATATATTATATGTGCATATTACAGTATATTCTTTTAATGGATTGTTGTAGAAAATGGTGTTTTGCTTTTAAAAATGTATAATTTTAAAGGTAAAATAAAAAACACTTCAATGCAACCAGTATAGCAACTGGGAAGGTGAAACGGGAAAGAAATGCCATAACTTCCTCAAAATCACATTATAATCTTGCAGAATCCCTTGACCTTTAACCCGGAAGAGCCACAAAGTTGATAAGTCTATCACAAGAAGACAATTTAGATACAATCTGCCTCACAGTCTCCTTCGGGCATTAAGCTCGCATTGTGCACTATTCACAGTGAGCTTTTATAACACGCAAGTGGTTAATCCTCCGCATTTCTTTTATCCTTGCTCTGCACCGAGAGTTGAATCACTTTTTGGTCTTAATTTTCAATTTATATCCGAATCTTTGCTTTGGTAAAATAACTGAATGTGAATTTTATATTTATTGCTGTTATAACTCATATAGCCAAGTATCACACAGCTGAAGAAAGGCCATTACTGAATACCTTAAAGTCAGGTTTTGTTTTGTCATAAAAGACTAATATGCCCCACTATGCAAATTAGCATTGTATTTTACTCTTTTTATTTGTTTTCTTGTTTTAACTATCATTAAATATGTATAAGCTAAATTTATACTTTCTGAAGCTCTTTCGAGGGATTACTTTAGGGAGACGTTCAAGGGAGCATTAATATGTACCACACAGTACCATAATGTCTGATATGGTGCAAACAAAGCAGAGGCATCAACGCATAAGCATTTCTGATTGGCAGGGAAAAAGAACAACCAATTGGTTTTAACCTCATTTTTTTGGTCTAGAAAATTTTCCATTATTATTTATTTATTTTGTTCTTATCTTTGAAAGTGTCAGACGCAGTCATTCAACATATTAACATAATGTGTTCTTATGTTAAATATAAATAAATACTTACATTACTTATTTATCAATAATGAAATTTCTGGCTGATAGCAATGGCTGATTATTTTTAAAAAGTGACACAGATACCAATACTGTTTTGATGGTTTTGCTTAAATAAGTTTTAATGGATACTCCACCCAAATAAATTAATTAACAACCAATTACATTCCGAAAATATTAAAAAGTATTTATTCTTTTCTAGGAAAACACAAACTCAGCAACAACTGTCCTAGAGTTCTAGATTTTATACTTATATACACCCTACATATTTATAAGATTTATAACAGAGGCTGGGCTGATCGTCAAGTCTGATAAACCCCATAATTTTCCAAGTAATATCTTTTGATATTACTGTCTGTACTAAATTTTATTTTGCTGTGGAATGCTTACATTACTTATGGACTAACGTTATTCAGCAGTTCTGAAGCCTTTGGTGGAATGGATTTGTTCCCCATAAACTCTTCATACACCTCAGTGTCTGACCTTAAGGTGACCAATCAAATTTGTTCTGTTGAAATGTTTATTAGTTGGTCCGCCATGTGAAATTTTAGCAGAGCAAAGTTTCCAAAGTGCATATCTAACGTCATTTACGCTAACGTTAAAATAATCCCAAACAGCAGACATTTTTCTAACTGTTTAGTAGGCGGGTGTGCAAAGCAATATGAGTCATCATTTTGAAGGGAATTATTGGCAGATATAGTGCATTTTCAAAGTTTGATGCATTCATAAAAACAGGATTTTTTCTGGTACCCTAGTGACAAAATGAATAGTCACTCTTGTTTATTTTTTGTAAACTGTACTATTTGTGTACTCTACTGAATATGATAAAAGATGCTAGGAGGGGAGTGAGTATACCATTGTTCTATATGTTTCTTTGCTGTTGACAGGTTGTGCACAATGTGGCATAAAAATCTAAGTCATTAATATGCAGTGTTGTGAAAATTGCTGATTAGTAAAAGTTAATTGTTGCTTCATTCAAAAGTAATGCAATTTACCAATTACTACGTATACAAGTATATAGTTACTATAGGGAAAGTAACATTTGCTTTACTTTAGTTCTCTTATTAATACACATACAGTACAGGGGCTGGACAATGAAACTGAATCACCGCCCAATAGTGTTTGAGGTTTCATGCTTATATATTTGCAGCCAATCTTCCCTGACTGAACATTCCATCAGTAAGAGCAGAGTGTGAAGGTTGAATTAGCAGAGCAACAGCAGAGCTGTACATAAAATATTGCAATCCACACAACATAATTGGAGACATATCACGGTTCGAAAGAGGGCGAATTGCTGGTGCATGTCTCACTGGTGCATCTGTGACCAGGACAGCAAGTGTTTTTGGTGCATCGCAAGCTATGGTATCCAGGGTAATGTCGGCAAACCACTGTGAAGGACGTACTACAGTACATGCAACAGAAGTAACTGTGGACACAAGAAGAAGCTGTCTGAAAGGAATGTCTGGGTACTAACCTAGATTGTATCCAAAAAACATAAAACTACAGCTGCCCAATTCACTACAGAATTAAATGTTCACCTCAACTCTTCTGTTTCCACCAGCACTGCTCATTTTGAGCTCCAGGGGGTCAATATTCATGGTCGGGCTGCTATAGCCAATCCTTTGGTCATTTGTGTGGTCAAATGTCAGCTTCAGCGGTGCCACACAGCAAGACCAGTGGAGGAGTGGTTTGATGAACATGAAAGTGAAGGAAGTCAAGTGCACAGTCATAAGATCTGTGTGTTACTGAGCCAATTTGGGGTGTTCTGGAGGAGCAAGTCCCTCAGGCCATTATGCAGGACTCATGGGTGTTTTACTTTGACAGAAATGTTCTGAGGGCAGAATAAAGCATGATCAGAGAGATAATCAATTACATTGTAGGGGAGGTGGGTCCAAGTAACTACAGGAGGCTGGACCAACCAATCAGATGTCTTGGTTTAAGATCAGTACAACATTAAATGATTACGTTCCATTTAGAAACAGTAGGCTGAACATCACATTAACATTCTGTTGCTATTGAACTACATTGAAATACACTGACTGAATTTATCAATATGTCTTATGCACGAGATGTCACTGAGACATAGAGATGCTTTGTATTGAGCCAATACATGTGTGCTGTCTGGGTAATTATACTATTTTAGTGTTGCTGCTGTTATACAGTGCAAAACAAAATGATTTTCAAATTTTATCTCTCACCCATTCAATGGGTCAAATGATGATAGATCATAAACATTATATTAGAGAAATAAGCTGCATTTGTCCATTAAGACAAAAAGAAGGAGTAACATCCATCCATCCATTTTCCAAACCGCTTATCCTACTGGGTCGCGGGGGGTCCGGAGCCTATCCCGGAAGCAA
>JAABNY020000095.1:16705295-16726724 GCA_015164015.2 Brevimyrus niger
CCTTTCCCAGGGATTCACTGACCACAGCGGCCCTTCCCCCCGCATTCACCGACCACAGCGGCCCTTTCCCTGCCACTCACTCAACCCCTCCCCCCCCCCCCCTCCCCCCCCCTCTCTTTTTTTTCTCCTTTTCTTCCCCTTTCGCCCTCCCCCCCCCCCCCCCCCCCCCAACTCCACATCTCGGAGAACATGCTTAATAATTCACAATGGGGATAATGAAACTGATCTGATAATTGGAGTGCATCGGCAATCACTGTGGCCGTTTGGAGCCGCTGAGCACAGTCTTCCATGCATGCTCCTCGCATGCAAGAGACACGATGCTGCTGCGAAATGGGCATATAACCAGCGGCCATCCGTCGGAAGAGCGACTGACATCTTACTACCTTATATTATCTCAGCTGATGTTTCCATTCCATTAGATAATCGCTGGCCCCAGTGCCTAGCATTGCCTTTACTGCCATGCATTACCACTACGGGGTGCTTATTAAAGATTAAATTGCGTGATTAGGAAATGCAGTTGTCAAGTAAAGCTGGATGACAAATGGGTGAATTACCTGCATGCTAAGTGTTTGGATCACGTTGATGGCATGCGGAGGAACTTGTATCTCTCACTCAGGTGTAAAACACAATTCCACCCCAATCTCTCTCTGCTAGGAACAGAGGAAACATTTGGCTAGAGCTGCATTGAGTTCAAGTGCTTCAAATTGCCAGGAAATTGCTTGGAAATAATACTCTATTAAAAATAGCAAATCAGTCCTCAGTTTAATTATATGTTCTGTACCAACAGCAGGAAGTTGGTATCAAATTCTTATTAGTTATTTACTAAATTCAATATAAAATGTCTAAGAAATATTTTTTGAAGATTACTTCCACAGGATGGGAAGCAAATAAAATTGCAATTAGACATCAAAAATTCATATCAACGCTTAATTGAATAAACAGGATCAGAGGCAGATTCTCAGGGAGAAAGTTTTGCACATTCATCTTGATTAAAGTTTAATATGTGCACATTTACACCCACACACAAGCAAACTGAAGGGGAATCTGATGGCAGCAGCACTCGAGGGCGAATGATTATGTACCAAGAAATATCAGTGGGCAAAAGACTGCAGCAGTCTAGACTCTCAGTTGCAGTGCCTGCATACGCACCTCCATTCTGACACATAAGGTCTGCAACATATCTGTGATTATCACACATTGTGATAGACAATGTAATCAGTACTGTCCAACACTCTTGGGCAGTCAAAGAAAATGTTCAAAGCAATTTTTCTGGTCAGTAAAGGTAAAAAAAGCTATATTAGCTCAAATATTAGCTATATACCTGTATATTAGCTCAAAAAAAGAAAACACAACCTAACTTGAGAACATACATCAGTTACATTAAACACTAACAAGAATTTCCTCTGTTCTCCAAAAAGTTTCTGATATTTTTTTGGATGGATAGATGAACAACGCTTTAGTTCCTAAATCTGTCCACCTCAGCTATGGTCAACTCAGCCATTGAATTTATTCGTCAAATTTCGCCACCGGTTCATTTTAATTTAATTATACCACAGCACTGCAGAATTCCTGTATTTGGAGAGTGTCGATTAATACTCAATAATCACACAAGCAGCGCCAGCCAGGCCTAGGCGAATCACAACAGTAAATCAATGCTTGATTATAATCTTTCATTCTAACTAATTACTTGACAGAAACTACAAAAGCAATGAAATTGATAACTTAGATAGCAGCAGTTCTTCAGACTGAAGACCGGGACTTATGGTCAGTGATTAAATATCAAAATGATTTACTGATGTAAGGCACTTGTAGTCCAGTCATACTTTATTGTTAAGATGAGATAGTACACAATTATTGTAATAACTGGCAAACACTACATAAGTAGGGGGTTACCCATAACCAAACTTAATACCAGGGTACATTAATCTATATTAATAAGAAAAACACATTGCACCACTTGGTGTCCATTAACCTCCCTGTATCATGGTTATTACACATTTATATTTCACTTTTGTTTATGAAGACTAGTCTTTATAGCAAGGCATTTTGAACAAACTACTTGTTTATCGTCTTGGCACTGAATTATTTTCAAACTGAAGATGGTGACTTTGGTCTTCTATAAGCAAAATGTTTCAGCGTAGTACACTTGGCCAGTATCTAATTTAACGTACTGTCCTGACAATACAATGCAGTGGTATTTTTTAAAGCAAAATTGTTCCAGTATTTTGAAGTCTCCACAATAAAATTCACCCAGCGGGAGTACAAAGATAAAGCTTCGCTGAAAGCAAATAAAGGGGTATATCGTCTTACCATTCTACTGCCCAAGCTTAAATAGTAGTTCTATTAATAAATGCATTTTCAGTTTGTGAAAACAATGTGAAATGTGTAAGGTTGTTTTTTTTTTTTGTTCAAAAAACATTATATACGGCTTGTCATGCATTAACCCTTACTTAGCTAAATAACTGAGTGAGATATTCATTAGCAATACAATGTCAGCTAGTGGTTGAATCAAAAAAAGTATATTGGGATATTGGATGGTTGCCGCACAATCTGGGATGACATGTAATTAGGGAGAGGTTTTGAAATGGCTAAGCTAACTACACTCTGAAAGATGTAATATCATAGTTTGATGAAATGATGATACTTTATTGATTCCTGTGGTGAAAATCTCTTTTCACCTATCTCTTGCTCCCCATGACACACATGGAGGTGATAGTAAACTTGGCAATGAAGGGCAGCCGCCCATAATAGTGCCCGTGGAGCCGGGAGGGGGGGAGCCCTGATGTGGCCATTCTACTGAGGCTGGGCTTCGACTGGTGACCTTCTGATCAGCGACTAAGCCCTCTGAGTCACATGCTACCCCCACAGAACAAAATCTGAGTGGTGGAGTGTGACGACAGCCTACCCACTGCTCCCCTGCGCCGAAACATTGGCCCTGCTCTCCCTCGCAATACTTTCCTCCACTGCCTATAGTAATTTGTATTTGAACATATTTACACCAATGTGAAGTACATTTAAACATAATTTTCTCTCATTGCCTAAGAGTTCTCCGCCATTAATCGCCACCTTATCGTGGTGGAGGGGTTTGCGTGCCTTTGTGACCCTAGGAACTATGTTGTTGGAGCCTATTTTTCCTGGTAGGGTCTCCCAAGGCAAACTGGTCATAGGTCAGCTGCCAAAGTGCAATTCATTCTGAAGATTGATAGACAGGATCATGTGACCCCACCTGGATTGGTAGAGACTAAGGCCCTGTCTTGGAGCCCAGCCTGTGGAGTGCCTGGTGGACAGGTCTCTACCCATGGGGCTCAACCAGACATAGCCCAGAGGAGTAACTGAATTTGGCTTTAGGAACATGGAACGTAACCTCTCTGCTGGGAAAGGAGCCTGAGCTGGTGCAGCTGGAAGAGAGATACTAACTAGACACAGTTGGGCTCACCTCACTGTACAGCTCAGCCTCCTGGAATGGCGCTATACTCTATTCCACCGATATAAAAAAAAATTAGGATACATCACAAATGGACTGGAAATGCAAAAATGATTGGTGTGCATTTCTGGCTGCGGACATCAAAGGTCAATGATTAAAAACTGCCTGGCTGGATGTTACATGATGATGTAAAGATATCACAGCTGAAAAACAGAATATTGAATACAGAGCTAACTGTACCATTGTCACTGGATTCTTACAGACAAGCCACCTGAAGTGCTGCGAAAGAACATTTCTAACATTATGGTAATATACCGACTTCTCTTTAATTGATCCAAGCACTTTTGAGATCTGTGATCCTGGAAATTGAAAAATGTAGCATGAGTTACCGTGGTCCTGAATCTCTCTACAAAGTAAATGCTGTGATATCGAAAAGCCAAAGTTATTCAGCTAAGCACGAAAGCTGGCTTTGTGATACAGATTAATGAAGTTTCATTTGCTTTAACTTTGTCCTGTTGTCATAACATGCATGACATCAACTTCAGTAATAGGCATACTGAATAAGCAACTTGGAGGGCATATGTGTTTAAAAATTTTAGAGCATTAAAATAGAAATGTACTGTAAATGTGATTTGCACAGGTGGCTGCCATCTGCACGGCTTATGATTGTCACAGTTTGAAAACTTTTGTTAAAAGCAATCATTGTCTACTGTACTGTGAATGCACAGTTAAAGAAAGCAAGTCATTTAATTTTATACAAAGAGGTTTCCTGAGGGGTGCTACCTTTGGGCATACACAGAAATAAACATACATTTTTGTCCCTGTCGTGGTCCCATCAGCACCCTTGGGACAAAACCTGGCAGACAAGTCTATTCTTCCATTCACCCTGACGTTAATAAAGGCAGAATGGGTCCAATATGTTTTCCAAGAGTGCGTGAGTGACAGAGTGGTGGGAAGCCTCATTAACTGCCTTCGGCAGAGAAAGAAAGGGACAGCGAGCAGACCGGTCGCTTCCGTCACTGACCTGACAGATGGGCTTCAGCCGAGATTTCTCTCCAGTGGCAAAACAAAGAAAAGAAAAGCCAGCCTCAGTTTGGAAGGCCCACTAAACAGTTCTCAGATGGAGAATCAGAGTGGGAGCACTGGAAGGAGGTCATATATACTTAACCCTAACTCTAAACACTAAATATATACAGTGCAGTACTCTACAGTATGTATATACTCTATTTACTGTATGACAGTTTTAAAGCTTTATATCTGGGTAGCAAGTGTGTGTTTACTCAGAACAAAAACACATTATAACATTAGAACATATGCAAATTAACACTAATACACAAACTAATAATTTGTTCTGTTCTTCAAAAAAATGGTTAGATGGTTAGAAGTACACCACTTGGGTTCTCAAATCCCTCCTTGGGGCCGCCTCAGTCATTCCATGCATTCGTTAATTTTCACCACCAGCTGACTTAGTTAATAAACTGAACTAGTTTAATAAGTGGTTGAGGTATTGATTGGCCATGTGCAGCGGGTCAGCGGTTGAAGCAGAACACACACAGGTGTATTGGTTGCTTGCTAGTTGTAAGTACTGGGGTGAGTTTAGGAGAGTAAGCTTTGAAATGGCTAAGCTGACACACTTAACAGGCATAGTAACATAGTTTTACACCAACATGAAGATCATTTAAACATCATTTTCTACCTAAGACTTCTGCACAGTACTGTATATAAACATGAAAGGGGAACTTGGGGGTTCAGCCCTCAATGAATACATTAAGTGTTCAAGCTACACCATCTCCTGTTTGTAGTTGTGGAATTCTGTGTGACAGGGATGATAACAGGTACATTTTTCATCTCCCATAGGCATTGATAGAGCCATTAACCTTCGTGCCCCTAACTGTGAGTTGGCAAGGCCACACAGCTTGTGGCTAATTACTGATAATCGCTGGACATCTACTCTCATTTATCACCCACAAATTACACAGACTTCCACTACGTATACAAAACAACCTCTTAAAGGAATTCCTAAAATGTGATGAACACAATGAATGAAACATGACCAGGGGTGATTTACTCAAAGCCTTCTTAAAGCTACATCGTTCGTAAGTTCTATCTTTCAACACAGAAGATTTTGAGAAACCGGGCTCAGGGCATTATTAACCATTACATGGTATTCAACTTGGAGATGCACCCAGCACAATACACTTACCATAATAATATATAGCTTCTCAAGGAAAACATTTTTTAAGCCAGTGATACAATTTCTCTCCAGCTTAAAATGCTTTTCACAATCATCCAAAAATACTACACAGTGATGAACTAATGAACAAAATTGTGTAGGTGTGTGTAATTAGACATAGAAAATAAGTAAAAGTTTTTCATGACCTAAAAATGCACATATTGGAGTTTGATGAATTATAGACACATATGGTGCTATACCACAGCTACCCGGAACTGAGCCATACCGCTAACTGACATGGGTGACCAATAAGGTGACCAGACCGAACTGGTTGCTTTACCACTTCTGATTATTTGAAATGAAGTTTTGCATCAATATACATGGACCATTTGAAGGAAAAAAATGGCACATTCTATATATTATTAATTATTTGTAGTATCGCTCATCACTATGTATTTATGCATTCCCGATAAGTGGGAACTTGAAAATGTCCAACCACCTACATAAAAAAAGTAGTATAGAAAGGCTGAAGGGAATGGATTCATAATGCAAATTTATGCAAGTAAATGCTAATTCTGCTAGCATTTAATGCTAACATAAGATTCTCACAGACTTGCTAGTTGTAATTAGCACATAGCAAATCATGATGACGCCATCTTTAGCATTCTGGGGTGGAAAACCCGAGGTAGGCAGGAACCATACTGCGACTAGTCTGTCCTCGCCACGCAGTTTGGGTACAGCTTGATTCTTGCATTCCAGTAGAAAAGTGTCAATTGACTGCTTTCCTGAGGAGCTGCAGTTCTGAAATGCTGTAATATATATGTATTTGGAAATGAGATTGCAAAGATGGGTGTGAGTTTGCAGAGATTGGTCTGAGAGATTGGTCTTTAATCAGATGTCAAATTTTTCTTCATGTTTTTGAATGAAGATGAAATTTTTCACACAGCGAAATGAAGGCAACCAAATTGAAGCCAAGCAACTACTTTTCCTTCTTTACATAGTTTGTTTTTTTGTATATATTCAAACTAGAAGATAAAATAAAACTGTCTTACTTTTTTTTACAAAAAAATAATTTGTGTGAACTTTTATATATAAATAAATCCCAGGTTAACAGTTTAGGGTCAAAGGACAATGGGGTGACATGTACCCAGAAGAGAAGGGCTTAGAGCCTGAAACAGCTATCACCAAAAATATGGAAGAGGGTTCAGATGTCTACACTTCTACAGTCTCTCCCTAGACAGGGGCTATCATTGGCAGGGAGCATGCAGCACATGAGCGATGGTGCCCCTGTGCGTAGCAGATCCTTGACATTTCTTGTCAGTAATCTTCAGAGATGCCCTGCAGCCTCACCCAGGAGCCCTGTGTCCAATCAGCTGCATAAAAAACCCATGCAGGCCTCCTGCACTTCGATGTAGGAAGAGAGCTCATAAATGACATAGTTCAGACAGAGAAACCTCACTTAATGCCACAATCTCCAGATCACACTCCACTATGACGACACTGGTGTATTAGGCAGCACAACATATCCTCCCTACCCAACGGATTTAACACTAATCTTCTTGCAGGTCAAGCGAAAAGGGTATTATCTCATTTCCAGAAAGAGTGCACAAACTCGAATTTAAAACCCTAAGGCTTTTTATGGCAGTTTCATTCAAAAGCAGTATGTTTTTTAAAATGTTTATAGGTTAATTAAGTGCTGTGGACAACAGACAGCAAAGGAGACATGTCTTTAATTGAATTTAGCAGAATTTTGCTGACTTTGTAGAATGTGCAGTCACCTTAGCTTGTTAAATGTATTCATCCACGCATGTAATTTGAATAATTTAGCCCATCTACTTTCTGGGACTGGTGAAGGAATGAAGGGAGATGAACAGCCATTAAAGTCACAAAAACACATCTTAATCCAGCAATCCTTCAGACCCTCTATTTCAGACCTCTATTTCAGCGCTGCTCCCCTATGCATGCACGGTGCATCAAGAAAGACTCCCAAGCCAATCACTATACTGTGTGCTTATAATGAGTTTTTTGCATGCAATAGCACTGCTCTTGATTGCTAAGGGAAGTAGCTCCCTGGTTTCTGTCCTGGTCACATTGAGCATGTTAACCTAGGTAAACAATCCCAATTCACCACAGTCAGGATGTTCTCACTGAAGTCAAGTGTCCAATTTCACACTCCCAATTAATGGTAAGTTGGTCTAATCCTACTGTTTATATTCATGTGGTGTGGAAACATAGTGATTATGTCCTGTGCTTCTGAAGTGGGGGCGTTCTGGCTGATGATAAAGATTCCACAAATGACTATTGAGTTAATTATTCTGCCGCACATATTTAATAAGCCGCCCCACTTTGTCATTTCCCTGGAGGGTCTCTATCATTTAACAAATTAGGAGCCGAATCCAGCCTTTGCCGGGAACGGGCCCAGAAACCCATCATGTGTTCTGCCGCCAGACACCAGCAGAGCAGCCACGGGCATTTAGTGACAGCCATCATTCAGCAGCACAGGGACATCTGGGTCTCTATGTCCCACTCGGGGCAATTAGGAAGATTATTCTGCAGTGAAATCTGTATCTAAGGTGCCAACACACACCTATTAGAGACCACAGACGTGTGTCCGACACGCTGCCAGTCCCTATACACAGGCAGTGAATATCACACAATGGCATTAAGTGGTAAATATAAGGATAGAGAAATTAGGGTGTATAACAGTGCGAGGGCTGTATTTTCCCATTTCTGAATTTAAGGGAGTTTTACTGGCATGCTTACATAGTTATAGAACTAAAACCAGATTATTTTGCACCAAAACATATACTCAAGAAGTGATTTTGTCACGCCTTGCCTGCAGTCAGGCAATGGGAAGCAGCTGCCACCAACCAATGCCCATAAGCATGTTAGATATAAGCACGACAATAATAGCAGTCCAACGCAAAGTATTGCTTCATGTACAGAATCATACTGAGAGTAATTCTCCCTGTCTCCCATCTAGCTCTGTTTTGCCCTGCTTGCCCTGCCCGACTCTCCCGCCTGCCTGTCTCAACCACCCTCCTGCCCTTCCTCTCCTCGCTCTTCCTCCTTGTGAGTTTCTGTTGTGCCCAATCTGTGCGCCCGGATGGATTCCCCGGTAACCAAACCTTTTGCTAGTGACCTCAACCACCGACCCAGATCCCGACTTTATGCCGACCGTTTCATCCTGATCACCCGGATTTGACCCTGCCTGCTCAACCCCATCTTTTTCTGATCCCTGTTGCCCGTCTCACTCAGCCAGGCTAATAAAGCTTCAAAGATCTGTCCATCTGCGGGTCCAAGTGTATTCATTGCATAATACCTCACCATTCGATATGGACCCTAAGGAGCTGTAAACCCAGCTCCAAGATACCCTGTACTAAATTTCGCAAGTCACTGACCTGGTAGGAGAGATGCAACAAGGGATTGCCATGGCGAACCAATATAATAGTAATACCGAATCCTGCAGAGCATTTCTTATGCAGTGTGGGTTATATATCGACCACCACCAGGAGCAGTTTCAGAGTGACGAAGACTGGGTCCACGTTGTAATCTCTCTGCTGATCGGCCATGCTCTGTATTGGGCGACCACTCTCTGGTCTGACTATAGCCCGCTCCTCCGATCCTCCAGAGTGATTCAGACCACATATTCTGATGTCTTCGACCATCCAGCAGTGGGGTGGAGCCGCGGTGATTGGTAACGCCAGGGAAAGCGGACAGCAACCAATTTTGCCCTGGAATTTCGCACCCTCGCTGCAGGGCTTGGCTGGCCACCGGACTGGTTAGAAGTTTTGTACAGACGGGCGCTGAACCCAGAACGGCAAGCAGAGATAGCATGCCGCGATCTGATGCTCAACGCCCTCCTCCGCCTCCCCAACCGACTAAACTTGAAACAATGCAGGTTGGGCGAACACCACTGTCGCAGTCAGAGCATCTCCACCGCTTCCAATAACCTCTCAATCTGTACTGTTGTGAACCTGCCCGACCCGCCCAGCCCGGACTTCCCCGGCATCTAAACAAGTCAGGAGTTTTTCGGCACCTATGATAACCCGTAGTCAGATGGTTGTTCCTGTTTCCTTTCTTCAGAGAATTTTTTATTGCCGCTTCATTAAAGGATTCAGCTCTGTGGTTGCACCCCTTATGGACCTTCAGAAGGTCCAAAGCACCAAGCTGTGGCGGTCGCCTCCAGCTATCTCTACTTTCCAGCTTCTTAAGTGCCTGTTCTGCTCGGCCCCAATCCTGCGCCAACCCAACACTTTGTTACACTTCATTATAGGGATTGATGCCTCAGAGGTGGGAGTTGGAGCTGTCCTGTCCCAACATGACCCAGTGACCAGTAAGGCACATCCATGTGCCTTCTTTTCCCGGAAACTCTCAACAGCTAAAGGTAACTACATATGACATTGGGAATCTGGAACTTTTGGCGGTCAAGCTGGCCCAAGAGGAATGGAGACACTGGTTGGAAGGTGCTCTCCATCCCTTTCAAGGGGATCATCGCAACCTGGAATACCTCTGAGAAGCCAAACAGCTGAATGCTCGTCAAGCCCAGTGGGCACTGTTCTTTACCCGTTTTGAGTTCCAGGTCAAGAACATTTCCAGATCCAAAAACATCAAGGCCAATGCACCTCTCTCACCAGTTTGATGCCCCTAAGGTACCTGAGGAACCAGTCTGTATCCTGCCTTCATCCTGTTTCGCGGGCTCTGTCACCTGGCACCTAGAAGAGCAGTTGGAGTGTCTGACTCATCACCAAGGCCCACCTGCAAAGTGCGCACCAGATAGGAGGTACGTTCCTTCACAGCTATGCAATCAGTTTGTACATTGGGTCCATACTTCCCTTGGTTCGGGTCACCCGGGCGTCGGAAGGTATATTACTATGTTTTGTCCTGCCTGGTTGGTGCCCAGAACAAAGCTCCATCAACCGTCGACCTGGAGTCTTCACCTCCCAGCTGGTTATAAGTTGCATCCCAAATACATAGGTCCTTTCCAGATTCGCCTCCAGTTAGGACCAATGACTTATCGCCTGCAACTACCTCGGATCTATTGCATTACACCGTCTTTTCATGTTTCACTCTTGAAACCGCTTCGTTACAGCCTGGCACATCTTCCTTCAAGCCGTGTCAAACCCCTTCCTCCTATTCCTCTAGAAGACAGCGAAGCTTTTGCAGTACGGGCTCCCCTGGATTCTCGCCGTTGGGGAGGTATCCTGCAGTAACTGGTAGATTGGGAGGGCCATGGTCCCGAGGAATGCACCTGGGTTCCCACCTTGGATATCTTGGATCCTGCCCTGCTCGCCCAGTTCCACTGGGACTACTCGGAACAGCCAGAAACATACTGAGAGTAATTCTAACTGTCTCCCATCTAGCTCTGTTCCGCCCTGTCCAACTCTCCTGCCTGCCCATCTCAAGCACCCTCCTGCCCTTTCTCTTCTCGCTTTTCCTCCTTGTGAGTTCCTCTTGTGCTCTGTCTGTGTGTCTTTGACGGATTCCCCGGTAACCGTACCTCTCGCCAGCGGTCTCGACCACAGACCTAGATCCCGACTTTGTGATGGTCGTTTCTTCCTGATCACCCCGATTTCGACCCTGCCTGCAAGATCAAGTCTCTATCTGATCCCTGTTGCCCATCTCACTCAGTCGGGCTAATAAAGGCTCAATGATCTGTCCATCCACTGGTTCAAGTGTATTCCTTACAGATTGAAATTATTATAAAATACAAAAATATAATATAAAAATATTATAATTATAACAAAATTGAATTTACCTTGAGCCCAACCATCAAATGTGCTAAAAACAGAACTCCAGTTGTCATTTACAGTTTCAGTTTTAGGGCTTTATAAATACATATGTATCACAGTTTATATTAAAGTGCTACAAGTAAAACATGTACACATGTGAAATTCCAGTTAAGGAAGTCACAGGTATAAAATAAAGTGGCAGTAATTATTCTTGTGAAACCTCTGCTAATTTTTAATCATGGGCTATAAAACTTACAGACATTCACACACATTACACATGAAAGGTGTAAAAATTACACACATGATGAAAGCAAGCCATGTCATTAAAATCCTGTCTTCAAATAAAAGCTAAAATGTGATTTTTCTTTTTATTGCGCTCCTGGGTCCAAAAAAGAAGGACTTATCCATTAGTGATGGGGGATGTAGTGAAATTAATTAACAAAGCAAAGTACCCTTTAAGTAGCTGCCTAAAGTCTCACAAACAAAGCTGACATTGCTGCTAAAAAGCCACACCCCCAGGCATATTCCTTTGTTTGGTGCATGTCAAGATACTGTCAGTGTCCACACAACAGAACACAGATGTGCCAAGAGAAGCACAGCCTGATGTATGAAGTGTGTGATGAAGTGTACTTCCTGTAGTGGATTAACAGTTTTCAGTAGACTAATCATTCTCATTTAAATTTTGTAAAAACCATTACTTAATCAAGGTAGGTCATTATCCAAACGATGATTTTAAAAATGAAAGTTCAGCTACATGGTAGCACTCCTTTTCTGTGTCTGAATAATCTGTGCATGACTCAATAGATAAGAGCTTTAGATGCACCTTAAACTTCATATGCATGTGGATGATATCATCCATCCACCCATTTTCCATACTGTTTATCCAGTATAAGGCTGCAGTGGGCTTGGATCATATCCCATGCAGCACAGGGTACAATCTGGAGAGCACAGGACAGTGTATCATAGCACATAAACAGTCATTTGAAGACACCAGCTTACCTAACGGCATGTTTTTGGCCTTTGGCGGGAAACTGGAGTGCCCGGAGGAAACCGCCACAACATGTACGGAGAGAGCACTGGGCACATTACGCTAGGGACAGGAATTGAACCTATAGTCCTGCAGGCGTGAGGCAAAAAAGGAAGCCCCTACTGTTATCTCTGTTTAAAATACATCCTTAAATATGATTTTAATACAGATTTTAAACAGTGAATGATTTAAAAAGCAGCTTTAAATAAATGATGCTTTGGTTACAAGTAAAAAAATCTCAGCTGCACCAAAGAAATTGGGAGCCAGTGTTAAATTCCTCCTGTTGTTACTGTATGTATCACTCAGTAGACCAGTGAGTTATGGGGTCTTAAAGGTCAACTCACATGTTTTTCCATACTGAGATCATAAGCTTATGAAACAAAGGAATAAAAATAAGGAGATATGAAAAATAGTATGTCAATATTGATTCAGTCAGAACGTGTGGAGGGCATGTGAGCAGAAGCAGAAAGAATAATAAAGCAGTAGTGAAAGATGATTTCTCTGCAGAAGATGTCCGATTATCATATAAAAGTGCTGGCTGAGAACCTGACAGGAAAACATTACAATCTGCCCGCAAAAACACACATAATAAATTTGTCTATTCAAATGTGGCAAACAAGGCAGGCAACTGTCAATATTGAATTGCACCCCTTTTTAACAGCTCTATCAACCCTGCCAAGAGCTTACAAAAAAAGTTACATGCTGCACTGACTAAAAATGACTGCACATCTACTCTAAACATCTTCAGCTTTTTTCTTTTTTTTTGATAAAGCTGAAAGATCAGGGTTTGGGGAAGACTGCACAATCTTTGTTGTTAATGCCTGACAGAAGGCAGTTCCAGATCGATCACTTTGACACTGAGGTATATTTAACTGCTCTCAGCCAAGAAATTTAGCACATTTCATTTACAACTGCCGCCAGCCAGCCAGCCAGGAGTCTCTAAAAAATTTAACTGATTAGTCTTGTATCTTGTATCTTTTCAGCAAAGAGTTTTGAGAATGTAGCCAGTGAACGAATCCAGCACCTTAACATAGTACCATACTGAAGGCTTATGTGAGTCTATGAATCCAAGTAATGAATTGTAATGTCCATTAGAAGGTGAGAAGAGAAGTTTAAATGGCTATTTTTGGTGACCATCCTATAATCCCATTTCTCCGTTCACCTACCTTTTCCCAAGTTATTGAGTTTAAATTTCAGTATTCCTGAGACTGAAAAAATATATTTGATTCCATAATTATTTCTAGAAACATTTCCATGTTACTCAGTAAATAGTTAAGCTACCGGGCTCACTACCTTAATCTTTTTCTTTCAGAAAATATGGCAGAATAATAATAGCACTCGGTAATCTGAGATTTTCTTTGCCTTATTCAACCTTTTTTGTCTTTTTAATTTTATGAAAGTAATCAAATGATTTGGTTCCTTTTCTTGAAAATGTCTGTGCATTTGTACCCAATAGTTTGTGCACTGATTGATTTAGTGTTTTCATGAGCTAAACTCTAAATGCATTGGACCAGTACATTGACTCACTAATGCCTCACACCTACTGGGCTGTACACCTCATTCTGAGTCCCAGCTCTGCAAAATGTTCTCTTTGTATTTTCCCAAGATGTTTCCTGTGATGAAATGCTGTATACTGTGCTATATGGGATAGCCTTCAATCTCATGTTGACCCTGTACTGGAAAAGCGGCTTTCAAAAAAGAGTCAGTGAGATGTACAGTATGAATGTATTGGTAGATCAGTTAATCACATGCATCTTTCTTCTTCGGAAAAATAATTCACATTAGCACATAAAAAGCCATCTCATAGACTGTAGTTTCCTCTTAGGGCTTAAAGATGCTTCTCTGTAAATCCATAATGAAAAGGTCAGCATTAATGAGGACTGTAGGTATGTGAAATTTAGTAAACAGATAGCTTACAAAACAATATTTCGACTTAATTAGCAAGCAAACTTCAAGTGAGAATTGCAAATGTAAATAATCATTACATGATGGGCAATGAAAGATTAATTCAAAAAACATTTATCTTCTTAGGAGATGCATAAAATGTATTTGCTCCCTTAATGGCATTTTTAAACTACAATGGTTGCTGTTGCCAAAGTGTATATAATATGAGGGTTTATTTTTATATCAATAATTTCAACATTTGATTGGGTATAACTATGGGTGTATACATATGTTTTGACATCAAAGTTATCGATGCTATGAGAAAGTCAGGGTAAACTTCCCGCATAATGGAGACAGATCTGCCTGTTCAACCAAAACCCTAACTCTTCTCCAGCATGGAGACTAATTATTAATCTTTATGTCTCATTGATCGTTAATGGCTACAGTGTTCACCCATGATTAATTAGCCGATTGGTAACGACCAGAAGAAGCTACTGTTTACTTACTAGAGTTTTAAAGGGATGGTAGAGTTGGGGATCTCTTTTGCTCATGGCCAAAAGCAGTCAGCTGATTTAAAGGCAATCATGCGAAGTCTGGTGTTATCAGTTATTGTACAGAGGGTAGAGACATGCAAGTGGTTGAAGGGAAGATGGGAAAGAAAGTCAATTCAGAATCTTATCGACACGGGCCTGAGGTTAAAGGGGACAGAAAGTGGATTACTAAAACAAAAATACAGAAATACATAACGAAAGACAATAACACATGGGGAAATTAAGCTGGAGGACAGGTTATTGCCAGGTATTACTTGAGACACATTTGGCATATGTTCCTGAATAATATTCAAATCAGAGAAGGACAAAATTTATAATAATAAAATATTAATTAAAATATTATTATTAATAAATAATCATTAAAAAATGAAATCGCTATTTGTATAATGACCAGGCATTTGGAACAAGAAAATTGATAATGCAGCAATCGGATGCAAAAGTAAGTCATAGCCGGAGTGAGCAGAAGCGAGCACTTATTAATTTTTTAAGAAGTAAAAAACAGACGGATTCTGCCCCTGCTAACGGCCATGGGGTCTGGTAATGAGTACTTAATAAGGTAATGGAGTGGCTAAGGTCTGAATGGATCCTGGCCCATTAGTAAGCTCTCATCAGGATTGTAATTGGGATTATCATTATTTTCCATAATGGCAGCGAGTGACAGACTGTGATTCTATTTTTGTTTGTCTGTGCCAATGATTTTTTTGCATCATTACTTCCTGTCATATATAATGGAATAACTCTCTGCGCGCAGAACTGGCGGTTTTCAGAGAGAGCTCTGCATTTTAAAGTGTCGTGAGAAAAAGCCCACTTATTGCACTTATTGCCAAAAAATATCTGATTTGCAACAACTATGTGTGCATTAATGGTTTTTCACCCCAGGGCTCAGTCAGTAAAAATTACACAGAGTCCCCTGAAAGCAGGGTATGATCTAAGCTACCGCAGTATTAGCACTTGTGTATCAGCAAATCTGCACCAGTTACTTGACCCCAACCAGAGTAAATGTCCTATTCATCGACTTATCACTTTGAACATATGAATCGGTACCAAGTTTCACAACTTGATAAACAGTTGTTTATCAAGGCAGAAATCCAGTGTTTATCCAGTGCAGGCACTGAGAGCAAGCCTATGGTAGGAAGCAGAGGGCACAACTGCGGTCATACCCTGCATGGGACGCCACTGACTTTTACAATATTGGACACTGAGAAACACCGATTCATATGCCTGTAATTGCATGTCTTTGGACTGTAGGTGTATAGTGTATTACCTACAGAAAACCCTCACAATCAAAAGCGAACGACCGGCACAGACACAGAGCCACTACTGGAATCGAAGCCATCCCCTTGAGGTCACTGCGCTACCCACAGAGCCAACAGTGGTTTATGATTTTGGCTATAATTTATACTGGAGTGCCATTTGAAACACAGCCTAATTATTTCATATTCCGTAAACCATTGTTTCACCCTTGCAGATACACATTTGTAAACAAAGAAAGCGAAAGGAAAATGTAAGAATATTATAATAATTGTAACAGGCATTCCGGTAAAACAGAGAAAGAAAAAAATCTTATTACTTCAGTTTAATGACATGCAGCCTGTAGGAACCATGGCGATTAATCAGGTCTCCCTCCAGGCTTGCCAATGATATCCTTAATATGGGTGTATTTTGAACTGTGTGTCCCCTTATGGAACAAACACCAGTTATTCATCCTCTCTGCAGTGTGAAAAGGAATCACATTTCAAAAGAATGAGGACAACTCTGGAGCAATTTGCTCCGTTCATGACAAAAATAATCTTCTCAGAATATAAATTAATACAGTATATGAAGGGTAAAGTAATTATGAATATATCAGCATGTTAAGAAGCCACAGGATTTATGCAAAGAAGGTTAAATGTGTAGAATATTATTTTCTGAGTCTGAAGTGTTCATACTTTACCATTACAATCACTAGATAACGTACATGCAGGGTTGATGTTGTGAAGTAAATTATATTTTCCCAACTTTTCCTTGTTTATCTTGTTCCTTTCCAATCATATGCATTTATGGTAAAAAGATAACTTGAATTTTCCCTAAGTGGGTGCCTGCATGCCTGCAATAATACTTTGGCCCTGTGACAGACTGCTGTCCAGTCCTGGGTGTTCCCTGTATTATCAGATTAAGCAGTCTAGTTTTAACAGGTTACATAATGCTGCCGTGGCGTTTAACTCTTTGACTACCAGCCAAGTCTAGGCTTTTCCTCACTGTTTGTGTCTGAGCAACCCTATGCAATAGAAGAACGAAACAAAAGAGCCAGCATGACCTAGTACATTTATGGTTCTGACCAAGCTGCGAATGGAACTTCTCTTCAACAGAATGACTCAACCTTCTTTCTGTGACAAAATGCCCATATTGTGGGAAAATTCTCCTGCTAGACAGCAATGAAGGATGACAAAAGGGGGCAGTAGGGTATCAGACATCCAGGGTTGGGGGTTAAAATTCTGAACCTCATGCAGGTGTGTGGTGTATGGAGCATCTTCTCTCCATGTACACCTTCTTACCTCGCAGTCCATAAACATTCCATTAGGCTAACTGGCATCACTGAATTGCCCATTTTCTATGTGTGTGTGTGAATGCATAGTCTGTGACAGACCTGCATCCTCTACGCGGTGTATTGTGCTTGGCAGATAGATGGATAAATGACAATGATCAGGTCAAGGTGTACTGTGTTCATTTGGCAGCATACAGGTAATTACGTAGATATAATGCACCTGCTACAGTCAGGCCATGGATTGAGCTCATTGTAAATGTGTGACATTGTACATCGTAAGGGATGTATCTTTAGAGAAACATAGACTTGGGTTGGGATTTGAAGAAGGGCATGGTTTCCCACTCACAGCAATTGTAATGAGCTAAAGGAACTTGAAGAGACATATACAAAGGAGAGGAGCAAGCAGATAACAATATGTTCAATTCTAATACCCTCTTTAAAAGATAAATGCAGCAAATCAGGCTACAGATTCCCCAAATCAACCTTTTGAAACAAATAAATTGGGCAATGCAATACTTTTTTCTCAATTATCTGTTAATATTGGTTGATGTCACATTATAACCTTCATTTGGACTGTCCATTCATCATGTAAATTTAATTTTCTCACAGGTATTTAATCAAACAATATCTGATGGGGGAAAGTAATTACCGCCCTTGGAAACTTACTGCTGCTCTCCAATCTCAGACTGGCGCTCCCGGCTCATTTTCACAAAGCTGTTTGTGTGCCCATTGTAGCCCTTTGGTTTATTATTTTTAAATACAACATTACCTGGAAGGGGAGATATGGGATAATAATAATAATAATAATAATAATAATAATAATAATAATAATAATAATAATAATAATAATAATAATCATAAGCATAATAATTGATACTTCATCGATCCCCATGGGGAAATTGCTGTCATTCCTCTCTGAACTTGCTCTTTGTAGAGTGAGCTGTCCGCAAAGGGCAGCCACCTAATGAAGCACCCATGGAGCTGGGGGTTAAGGGCCTTGCTCAAGGACCCACAGACATGCTGTGGCTGGGTTTGAACCGGTGACCTCCTGACTTAATTATAAAATATACATTTTTACACTGAGAATTCCTTTCCTGATTAATAACTGGAATATCATTGGGTTACTAAGCAAGATCTAGGCATAATTCCTTTAGCCAAGTCACAATATATATAGTACCATAGAAAGGACTGTTTGCAGTATTCTCTAGATTTTAGAATAATTATAGATATAATAATCCCACCATTGGGCCCTTGAGCAAGGCCTTTAAACCCAGTTGCTGTAGGGACTAGCTGAGCATACTTTCTCCTCTTCACCTGTGTAATGAGGTGGCCTCCTGTGATGTTTTTCCAGCTGTCCTGAAGGAGGTCCCACATATGCTGAGCTCTCATTGGCCGCTTTTTCTACCGTTTCTACTGTGTTTAAGTTGGGTAGCTGGGTGATGTGATGGGGTTGTATCACTCTCCTTTGCAGCCGGCTTGGCATGTCCAAACTTTTGACTGGTACTGTAAGTTGTTCCACTCCCCATGAAAATGTATATCATATGCAGGGTATGGAAGTAACTTTAAGCTCAAGTCATGAGATGCTTTCACACCTCCGGAACCTTTTTCTGGAACCAGAACCTTTTTCTGGAACCAGGGACTCTTGCCAATTTTAGTACCGCAGGACCCAATTGTAGATCCTTGGAAGCAGTTTCCAGAAGCCTTTTTTAGTACCTGCTCCAGATTAGGTACTTTTGATTTGAACATGAACTACTGGGGAGTTACTTACAGTGATAAACATGCAGATTGGTTGACCACATGTACTGGTGCTAATTTGGAAGTTAGGCAGAAGTACAGAAAAAGAGGTGTAGCAGAGCACATGGAATTGTCTTTGTACCCCAATTTCATTTAATGCATCAATTACTATTTTTTTGGCTGCATCAGCAAAAAAAATCTGATGCAGAAAATTTGATCACTAACCAATATACTGTACTTTTGTCTAATATCACTGGTGCCTGTGGTTAAACCTGCCAGTGCTTTGTAGTGGAATAACATTACATCGCTTTTTATTCTGTGGAAGATGAAAGATCAATCTGCTGGCCAGATTTAATAAGAATCATGAAAGTGTCGGGGAACATATATGTAAAATACAAATAAAAGGCCATGTCCCATTTTAATCGTAATCAACCCACCCAATAACTAACAAATAATCAACAAAACAACTTATAATCCTCCGTTGCTTTGGCATGGCAGCATGAATTCGTATGAAGTTTAACCGACAACTTTCTTCCGTCTTCCATGCTTATTTAGCATAAGTGTCCCAGTTCCTCCTGTTAATGCGACATATGAAAGCGGCCAGGAGCTACAAAAGTTCCAAGTCAAGACGGCTCAGGGACCAGGTTCCAGAGCTTTGCTGCGAAGGCATTTATTTGTGCTAGCGGTTATGAAGAGAAAGCAAGGACAGATGTAAAAGCACTGCCATCATCACGCTCTATTTACGTACCCTGACACCAAAAGACTTACGGGCCTCATTTTGGTGACAAATTCCCAAACCAGCCCTGGTGCTACAGTACCAGGTACTGGAGGCTGTGTGCCCTTTCAAAGGGCAACTTTGGAACAGATTTCCTGAAGGCATGCCCACCTATTCCCATCAGTAAACACATCTTGTCTAGCTTACCACAGTTGTTTTTGCTGCAATTCTATATCCCGAAGCATATCCTGGAGAAGTTTAGCAGGATGGATGGCTTACTGATCTGCCAGTCTTACAAATCTGCCAGCTTGCTATTCTTTCATGTCCTGTCTGAACAAAAATGTCCGAAAGGGGTTATTGCTTCTGTTTATTTTCTAAAGCTATGCAGTTGTAAACAGTTTTCTCTGGGATAATAAAAGTATTCTGATTAAATATTTTACACTAATATTCAATATTCATTAGTACACACATCAAAGACCCATATACAGTATTTGCTATCCTTATTAAACACCTAAATAGAGACCACTGCTGGTCAGGTGACTTCCTACTCAGTACAGTTTGATCTAAGTTTAGAGTGAACATTAAGTAGTGATGCTGCTGCTTGTTGTTTTGAGTTTGTAATGACATATTTTTGAAGTAGCGGGTGCTCAAAGCTAGTCATTGCTAGTCCTTGTGGCACAACATTGTTAGATTTACTTGATTGTATTTAAATTTTATTGCAGTAAATTAAGGAATTAATCTGACGTGCTGACCTACAGGCAAAGGAGCACAAGAAGTAATGGCACCAGCCCAGTAATCAACAAGAATAATTCAGAAATTACTTATTTAATCAGAATTTCTATTACATATAATTAAGCTAACCATACTGTATATTCAGTGAAAAAAAATGGTTATAGTTTCATATGGTAGTAATTTACTATTTAAGGGTAATATTTAAGTGGTCGTCTCATGTGCATTAATATCAGATAAAAATGTTACATTTAATGGTATTAAGAGTCAAATTTCTTGAAATAATCCTGTTCTTGCTTCAAGACTTCTACCTGATCTTTTGCATTTTGTGTTTTGGATTTAGTGGTTTTGGGAGGTGATTTATCACACTAAATGCAGCAATACTGTGCAGGTTGCCTGTAGGCCAATGTCAAAGTTAGGAGTTTTGACCCCGCAGAAAATATAAATTGCCATACAGTTCAAATCCCTCTACCACACTGTATGGGGGGAGCTTGTCTATCCCCACATCCCATGCGGGTTTCCTCCCACAGTTAGACTAATTGGTGTCTCTAAATTACAAATATGATTGTCTGCATGCATGCCCTGTGACAGACTAAAGGCTCCAACCCCCGGGGGGGAGCTAGGCTCCCCTGAGAAGGGGAATTCCCCTGAATTACCTCTGGGGGAGCTAAGTGAAGCTTGGCTGCCCTGAGAAGGGGAATTCCCCTGAATTACCCCTGGGGGAGCTAAGTGAAGCTCGCCTCCCCTGAGAAGGGGAATTCTCCTGAATTACCTCTAGGGGAGCTAAGTGAAGCTTGGCTGCTCTGAGAAGGGGAATTCCCCTGAATTACCCCTGGGGGAGCTAAGTGAAGCTTGGCTGCCCTGAGAAGGGGAATTCCCCTGAATTACCTCTGGGGGAGCTAAGTGAAGCTCGCCTCCCCTGAGAAGGGGAATTCC
>JAABNY020000095.1:16726824-16747837 GCA_015164015.2 Brevimyrus niger
TTCCCCTGAATTACCTCTGGGGGAGCTAAGTGAAGCTCGCCTCCCCTGAGAAGGGGAATTCCCCTGAATTACCTCTGCGGGAGCTAAGTTGAGCTTGGCTGCCCTAAGAAGGGGAATTCTCCTGAATTACCTCTGGGGTAATTATATTAAAATTCTGCATAACTAAATAACTACAAGGATAATTTTAGAAACTTGGAGGGTGGTGTTTGGTTACCATGACCAGCACAAGCAGTTAGAAGTTGATTGGATATTAATGCTGAAGTGATACTGTGCTTTAAAAATAGTTCTGTATTGAGAGACCTATTAAATGTGCATTTTAATTTTCACACACATTAAAAACAACGGAAAGGGACAAGCTGAACTATCTCAGAAAATTTGCCATACCTTTAAAGCAGACATTAAAACAGTTGAGTCTTAGTGGTTGTGACATATTTGTCCCTGTAAGTGGCATAACAAGCTCTCATCGGTATGGTGGTGCGAGGCTCTTCTTGTGTGAATATGCTGTGCTGATCTATTTCTGCCCAAAGCATTTTCACTGGATGAACTCTATATTGTCCTAAAGAGAATGTGTGATCATAATTGCCTGGTACCCCTACGCGCACAGCTGGATTTCGTTCCCAAGCATCCAATCTAGAATCTGCTATAAACAAAGTCTAATTACAGGCTTACGGACTCTAAACAGTCTTTATGCACATGTCTAGTCACACACACAATTACATTTTGACAGGGTAGGAGACAGACAGCATCCTCAGCATATCAACATTGTTTTTAATCAGCTGTGCCACAAAATTCGGTCAAATGTGATAAATGTGAAACATATAATGTGCTGTCATCTGTGGTTAGATTTCTGTCTTCCGGATATCCGAGTATTTTCACATTCGCCTTGCTATCAATTTGTGACAGTAGCAATCTGCTTAAGTCCTACAACAACACAGTTGTCAGGGGGGACCCAAGAAATGTGCAGCCATTTAAACAAGCAATATTTCCATTTTATTTGTGCACCAATGCTCTGTGATTGCTAGTGTAATGTGAGGGGAGGGGGGCAATCGACACTTTAAAATAAGAACGATGAAAAGAAAAAAACAGACCATTGTGCAATGTTTGGACCCTAAGGCATTTCTGACCTTCAGTAATTTAGGTAGCAAACAACTCTGGGTGTTTTTTTTTTCCTAAAAAGTGCACTTCCTCAGATATCCACTGTGTTCTGAGATGGGAGGTGCTGCCACAAAGCCATCCTACTTGAACATGTCACACAGGTTTGAGAGCTTCTGGGCAGATCCATGCATCTCCTCTCCAGCTCCACCAGCCCCAGTAGCAGACCTCAGATGGCAGCTGACGAT
This sequence comes from Brevimyrus niger, assembly GCA_015164015.2. Classification (NCBI taxonomy): domain Eukaryota; kingdom Metazoa; phylum Chordata; class Actinopteri; order Osteoglossiformes; family Mormyridae; genus Brevimyrus; species Brevimyrus niger. The sequence goes on from JAABNY020000095.1 coordinate 16,728,165, forward strand.
TGTGATTGGCTGATTATTGGCTGATTATTTGTGCAACTTCGTTGTCTGGCCTGGCGCCCTGAGGCTCAATCTTGGTGAATTAAAACAGCAATGTCTCACTCAACTGTATCACCACCCACTGTTTCTGTATGAAAGAGGTGAAAGGAGTATGTAGCTTAATATAATAACAATAAAAAAAATACAAAGGGCATATGACTGAGCAAGACATTATGACCTACTTTTGTAATAATTGAGATTATCACTGTTTACTACAGTATATGGTGAAATGAATTTGCCCATTGCTGACACATTAATATAATTAAGCACACAGTCGACAATCTCCTCCAGCAAGCATCTGCAGTAAAGGGACCTAACAATCCAACATAAATACCCAACCCAGGGTGTGTTTCCAAAAAGCACCAATTTGAAATTAACATGGTTGGACCCATTTAGTTGTGTGGCTGCAACTATGTGTGGTTCCAACTATGTAAGCTGCTAACATAGCAGCAATTCTTTCAGGAAATGCACCACTGAATAGTAGTAGATCCCACCAGCAATATCTAATGGAAAACTTTCCTAGAAGAAGAGAGGCTATTATAAAAATAATGGGCAGATCAACGTCATATTAAAACCCATGGTTTCAGAATGAGACGCTGGACAAAGTGGTGCCCACTTTCTTTTGCCCAGATAGTGTGTATTCCACACATGCTTTTAATTTTCACTGATTTCATTTATTAAAATTCATTTTTTTCAAGTTAATCCTTCACTGTATTTAAGATGTTCTTATATCCATTAAAAATAATTTTCAGCAGTCAAAAGTAATACAGGAAAGTCTGCTATATATTAACATGAAGAATTAGCATAAAGCTCTGAAAGTTCCAAAAGCAGCCTTCATTAATACCAAAAACATATGTATTTTTCTGAATTCTGATGTACTTGTGTTTTCCCTGCTGCAACTTCATCTGTGTTGTGAGGCTTGCTGGGATTTATTTCGACATTATTCTTCCAGACTAGCATGGGAATGCAAGAGACACCTTGGAAAAACCTCATGTGTCATAACCATATTCTGGTCAAACATGATGATGGTTTGCCTGACTCGTTCCCTCACAGAAGCCTTGTTACAGTGTTTCTTACAGAAGCCCAGAAGAGAATTTGTTTCCATATTATGTTTCGTATAGAATATGTTCTGCCAGGCCTACTTGCACCCGTGTACATGTCGAGTTTAAAAGTATACATTCGTTGTCAGGGAGCTCACCTGAGTCTGCAGGTGCAATGTCATAGGTACAGAAAATACCGTTATTAATATAATTGTATTTACACTCATTCCGACACATTAAAAAAGGCAACAAAATTGAACATTTGAAGTCTTCTTTTACATTTAATTTGCATGCTGTAACAAAAGAGAGTATTTCTCACAGCAGCTAAATGTAATCCTATGATCACCCTGCATCGGTGCTAGAACACCGGCTTACAGAAGAGAGCAGCATTCTGCACACGGGGTCCCACAAGGACTCCAAAGCAATAATGTGAAGAAAGCAAATCATACCAGAAGTAGTGCACATCCATTCCTGGCCCTTGATGTACCAGAACGCATCTGCCAATGCGTGTGTTGTGAAACAGCCAAGTGAGACTAGTCAGAACAGATCTGCATTATCTGTGAGAGAGATGGCTGGACTGAGGCACATTACACTATAATGAAATTCAGTAGGATCAGTTCTTCCCTTTCATGTGGCATAAGAGCACATTACAGGATTACACCCATCTTATACTGTAACTGCATATCCTAGTAAGGGTCATTGCATAGGGCACAAGGCCAGGGTATACCCTGGATGGAATGACAGCCCACCACAACACACGCACACACACTCTCCCACAAGAGTTATGGGCAATTTAGAGATGCCAATTAGCGTAAATGCCTGTCTTTGGACTGCAGCAGGAAGCCATAGCACCCAAAGGGGAAATCCATGCAACGAAGGGAAAATATGCAAACTTCATGCCCACGGAGCAAAGGCAGAATGCAAACCTTCAGCTCTGGAAAGGTGGGGGGGGGGCACTGCTACACACTGAGTCACTGTACCACTCATATGATATTATAGGCAGCTTATAATAAGATTTGATTGAAAATACATACCTGTTACAGGCAGGATGTGAATTTGAAGATGCCCCTCACTGCCAATTAAATACATTTTAGTGGAAATAATAACACAGCTAAAGCTGTTAAAATACAAAAGCTACTTACAGTACAAAAACACTTTTCTTCTTCAAGTTTATCCAGGTTTGTCAAGTTCTAATTCATTACATGAAAAAAATACGATAAATATTTATTGAAATTGTATGAACTTTTGAATGGATTGATAGATCGACAATTGCAGAACAAAATTGGTCAAGCTTGGTCAGGATATGAATATTGATAGTTTAGTATTATTAGATACAATACAAACAGCTCTTATGAAGCATTATCAGTTCTACTTGGATTACAGGCATAGAAATCAGAAACAAGAATGTAATTATATGCATTTTAAAAGAATCTTAGCAAGGAAGTAATGAGAGAGCTGTACTATTGGACGGTAGTAACAGAAATAAAGTTCTGACTTTCCAATATGTCTGTTAAATAACGATTCCATTGTGTTTAATCGTGTGCATTTTTTTTATTCATATGGTGTTTTGCAAGTAATATTGTGACCTTTCAGTAGAAATATATTCCCTTCTTTTCCTCTCCTACCATTTCTATCAGTCTTTTTTGAGCGTGCACGTATTTTCTATATGGAAAGTCTCTGATGTAAACCACGTTTGGCATTTCTCAAGAGATTACAATGAACAACCTTTAACGGGCCAGACTCCCTTGGTCACAAACATGGAATGCATGACCTTCAGCACTCTGTTTTGTTTAAACACCAGCTGAGCCTTAGTTTCCCAAGAGTTCGGAAACCTTTAAGCAATAGTTTCAAATCAGGGAGTCATAATAAGTCAGTGGTTCTCAATCCTGTTCCTGGTGCCCATGTGGGTTGAATGAAATCATTCTGGCAAAGGGGGGCACCAGGAACAGGATTGAGAAGGACAGTAATAAGTCAAGGCCTGGTTACTGAGAACCAAACAGATCTATTTATCACATCTATATTCTTTGATGAGCTAATGTACTATATGAAGCCTATGAACATGTAGCATTCGACTGGATTCCTCAATAGAAGGAAATATTATTTATAAAAATATACCCATGAAATATAGACAGTTCATAAATACACCAACATGCTCATCACTTTTATAAACAATGTCCAGTTTTATGTGGATGTTTTTTTTTTCTCTTAATTTAATGGAAATATTAATATTGAACTGAACCACAGTTCCCCATCGGGTCATATGTAAAGGAGTATAAATTAGCAATAGAATGGCATTTGTTCATAAAATTATCTATATATTCTTCTTCACCAGTTAAAAAAACTTGCTGCAGTGGCCTCATCACTTTCCCATCATGCCTTGTGTTTTATGCAAATAATTCCACACCCTAAAGATGTTTTGTTAGGCTAGAAATGGGTAGGGGCAGAGTTCACAGCCTAAAGCTATGTTTTGTGAAGCTCTTTGGCAAATGTGTTTTCTTTGTAAAGCGTATACTGTCCAGATTCAATAAAGATAAAGCCTGTGCCTGGATTTTTGGCTTCACCTTTCCAATGCCATAGTATGAGTGCTAACATTATGTCTTATCTCATATGTTTTAACTAGGCAGATAACCAAAGATTTGTCTTACCATTTTATTCATAGCTGTATGAAAGTTATTTATATTGTCACCCAACTAGCTAAAAGAAAAAGCTGTTACTGACATTTCAAATGCCAAAAAAATCCTTTGCTTGTCATAGTTTATGGTGAAAAATTTAAACTTTTCCTGTACCATTGCTTGTATAATATAATTCAGACTTTTTCATCAGCCTGGTAAAACATCACAAAGCAAAACTTGTATAAAAAGGACTTTAACACCCCCATTTTATTTCCAACAATGGTCTTTCTGAAGCAAATGTATTCCCTCGCTTTTGAAAAACAGCCTTCATTTGCAAAGAGGACAGATTCCTGCAAGTGCTGAGACAGACCATAATTAACTTAGTGATGCACAAATTGTTATTCTTATCCTGGGTAAACACCTCGAAATGGTGATTCCAGACAGGCAAACAAATCAAAATAAACAAATAAATAAAGTGAAAAAATAAATGGAATTTGTTTTGAATTGCTTCTTTTCTTGTTCTTATCGAGGTCCTTCAAAAAAGAGTAAAAACAAATTACATGCACTCTTTCTTGGAAACTCAAAGTGGACTTGACAAAAAAAATCTTAATTTGTTTCCTTTCTTTCGAAACCCTTGAATTATTTCCAAAACTTCTGTAACATTTTCAAAGGATTGCAACAGATACCATAATCATGAGTCTATGAGCCATTTTAAAGCAGGATGTGCTTCTTTCACGTAAACTTCTATGATTACATATTCCTTACATTTTATTACCTATCTTTTCTATTTTAAAATACTTGAATTGTTATAAATTTACCTGTTTTACATGAAATTTAGTGAAACATAATTATTTTTGAAAAATACCATTTTATATGTAATACAGCTGGATAGATTTTGGTCGATTATCAATGATGGTTTACAGTTAGTGTAGGTCTCTAAGTTACTGCCCTTTGTCCTAAATATATTTATGTAGTGCTGTGAGGAAAACCACGTACCTTATGCGTTAACTCATGCATCTGTAGCAGGTATAACGTATTATCTACCTAGCAGGTACCAACAAACTGCTTATGCAAAGCTGCAAAGTTTCAGCTCAAAACAGACACACATAAGATATTGGTCCTAATAAATATTGCTTCTGTTGATGAAGGGCACAGCGATCTTAAATTCTGAGGTCGGGATATAGAGGTTGACATTTCTGACTGGGTAAATCTACAATTAGCACGGCTGGATCTAGAAGTGGACAGGGGCGGCCAATGCCCACACAATTTTCTGCTCTGCCCTCCCAGTTGGTCAATTTTGGCCTGCACCATCTGAATCCGCCTAATCATGGTTATTTCATTCGTTCCATCAGATATTCTTACGCAGAGCATTTGTAGTTGCCTGTGAAAGTGGAGGAGGAATGTTTCTTCATTCTTATTAATACACCTTCTTGTTAAAATGTATCTTTTGCTGCTGTAGTTTGCTGTCATGTTGTGTTGAGTCAGATTCTTCGCTAGTAGTGGTTTAGTTAACTCTTAGATAGTTAGACAGCTAGCTAACATTACTGTTGGCTAGGAAGCCCAATAAAACAGTATATAGTTGAACCCTTGTATCTGCTGATTTCATCTCAATGTAATTTATAAATTACATTAAAGTTTGCTACTATCCATGGTTTGTGATTTCTGCGGTAGGTCTTAGCGCAAATCCCCCACAGGCACGGGTGCACTGCTGTATTTAACATTTGACAGTTTGCTAACGTTGGTATCAGTGCAGGGCTGCCAACTTTGATCAGCTGGCTGAAGTGAGATTTGCAATTTGAGATCTGAAGTCTACACACCATAGCAGTGCATTTACATGTATGTAACAGTTTCATTCCCTTAATAAATAACTATAATAATAAATAATAGCCTGTAGGGTTTGCAGACTGCCCGAAAGCTTTTGATGTAGCTAATTTTAGGTTTATAATAGAATAATATAGATTTGCTTTAGGACATCTTTCATGAGAACCTAACAACGTGAGTGTCACGCCACATCCATGAGAGTTAGCAAGCCTATCAGCGCTCGGTATAAATAAAGTCACCTGGTTAGATAGATTACATGCTATAATTCTTTAAGTTAGTCATGCATAACCATAAACAACATGCAACACTTTTTGGTCCCCAAATCAAAGCTTGCTACCGTTACAGTTAGCACCTTCAGTTACAGCTGCTCTGAGTTTGAATAACCAAGCTTCAGGACCGGGACCTTGGAACTACAGTAAGTGAGCTGCCACTGCAGGCAGTTTAGACAGTGATGTAACACCTTCCCTGCCCACTTCACGCCAGCACAGTGCATCTTGCCTCCACCTATGGAAGTGGTCATTTGACTTTAGTGTTTTCTCCCAGTGACTTAAGCAATTGAAGCATTTTGGGTGTGGCATCTTTTTCAGAGTAAGTGCAGTGTGCGTGTCTGCGCTGATGAGGTGAGAAAACGCTTAACTCAAAAAACATATGTATTTGATGTGAGAATAGACCCCAAAGAGAAGAGGCAGGGTTTGAAAACCCCCCCTCCCCCCAAACTGGTGCAATGTGACCTCAAATTAAAATATGACAAAATGTAAAATGCGCCGTGTGTTTATTGAATAAGACTTGAGTTTTTGTAAAAAAAATTATATCTAATACATGCAATATCTAATACATGCCTTTCATTAAAAAAACAACACATAGAGCAGATAAATACTAACTAGCAAGTGTATAGATTTGGGTTTGGATGGTAGGGACATGTGTCTACCAATAATGTGGGGGTGTCTTTCATGGTTAGGGGGGGCTGGGGGTTAAGGGCTGATACCAATGTTGAAACCAAATCTACCCCCTGACTGGCCAGACAGGATCCTCCGCATACAAGAGCAGCTGAAATCAGTTTTTCTCTGCCAGATGGGTGGAGATAGGCCTCTGATCCACCTGGACATTCAAAGAGCTTCTTTTTGTTAAAGCCAAGGCAAGCATGTTAAATAATCCTACCTCTCAAACCACTGCTTTTCTCATGCTGCTTAAACTAGTTACACAAAATCGGTATAAACAGCAGTACACTAATAATTGCAGACATAAAATCCATGCAAATAATGTGGCATCTGGTGTCAGAAGTCATTTGAAATATAATTCTGGTGCTGGCTTTGTGGCTGCCGTACATATCAGACCAAGGTTAGCAGAGTGACGGGAAGCACTGCCCCTTTTCTACATGCTAATTCGATGTGACTGTGGTTTTAAAGTGCTTGCAATCAGACCCTTTAAAATCAATTCCTCACAGACATTTAAATCAAAGTCTGATTCTTTCCAAATTAACATTCTCTCTCATTTCAGGCTCCTATGCCTTGAAAGTGCTGTGAGCCTATACAGTACAGTGACAAAAACAATTAAAAAGACTGACAAGAGGGTTTGGGGGGGGGGGGGTTAGACAAAATGATATACATTCATTTCTGATGTCCTTAGGATGTTTTTTTCTTATAGAAAAACAGGAATGTATTTTCCAAAAATTACACTGACGATGCATGGAATTTAACTACAATTATATTTTTGAATGCAGAGACAGTCAGTGTATTTCATCTGTCTTGACTTCATTTTGTTTCATTTGAGAGAGATCACAATAGCATCAATCTCAAGTGTATTTTAAAAGGAATAAAAATTTGATACACTTGATCAGGTAAGTCAGGTTTGAAGTCGATGAATATTCATTAAATTAACTATAACGCAAGTGGCTCTCAGGGTACTGCAGAGTCAGGATCTGTTTGAAAATCACAGTGTAAATAAGATAGATTGAAACAAAATCAACAGACCTGCATTTTGAGTAAAGAGTAAATAATTGTGTCATGACAGGATGGAGGGAAGGAGTGACGGCCCAAGAGCAGCGCTATTCCAAAACTGGCAAACACTAAACCAGGAACCAAAATAGACCAGGAGGAGTCAAAACAAGAAGGAACAAGGACCAACCTAGACAATGGGAAATGCCAGGGGAAACTGTGACAAAGAACACCAATGGGTGCTACAGCACAAGTTATACTGGCAAGGCATGGGCAGGAACAAATGAACAGCACTAACAATGACCAACAAACATATAGGACAAAGGTGGGTACATATATACACCAATGATGAGGACTAGACAAGGGACATGTGTGAATTATAGACAAATTAACCAACTACTTAGATACTCAGGAACAAAAGGGGAAAATGAGATGGTCAGTGGCATCTGCTGGCCAATTGGGAGCATGACAGGGATAGATCCTGACAAATTAGCTGCCAAAAGATCAGAAAAACTGAAGGATCTGTTAAAGTGGGCATATGAGAAGATGATGAAGAGTGTGGGATGAGTGGTATTAGGTGGATGAGTCATTTTATTTGTGTTTAATATTAAATGTTATAATATAGTTATTTTTATGAAGAGCAGACTTGTGACACATTACCCAATATGCATACCTGAGTTTCTTATAAACACGATGTGCTTTTAGTCTTCGGCTAATCTGGGTAACAGGCTTGTGAAAGCTACAGTCAGAAAAATCACCTCTCAACATTGGTTTGTAGGTTTCTTTTAGGCTTAATGTGGAAATTTCATATGAATCCCCCACAAGCACTATAAAACAGGCAGCTAGGGAAAGGCGCTACTACCTGTTCAACATTGTAATTTCTGGTACCGTGAGACAACAAGCCTTTTGTGGATGATACATTACTTATCATGCATATCACTGCATATCTATTTAAGGCTCCAAAGGTGAGAAATAATATTCTATTCACTAATTTAAATTTGACAGCCACCCAGTGTGGCAAGGTGAGAAGAGGACTAATATGCCCACATGTTTCAACAGCTACATTTTGAGGTTCTTTCAAGAAGCATTAGTTTCAGGCAAACAGCAGAGCTTTAAAATGATGTAGTATGGGAGTAATGAATGCACAGGCCAGAAGCTTCCCTGCATCATCCAGACAATGTTTTTCAGACCTTACCAGGGTTTGGAAAATAAAAGAGCCTGCAACAGTTCTACAGTAAAATGTTACGTCATCATCAATTGCAGCATCAAAAGAGCTTTTATTTCTGGATTACAGTGGTCAGTGGTCTTATCGGATGGTGGTCCTGTAAGATTATAGCAGAAATGAAAAACTCTGATCACCTAGTGACGTCGTAGCACAACACAGTACCCACGTCTTTGTGGTGATATTGGTGTAACCGAACTACTGTGCATGCTGCTTCTGTAAAATACATCACATACAATTTCATAAAGTACATAACACTTGATAATGACAATAAACTGCTATGTAACTGCTTTATGTATTTACTATACTATACTTTTTAATCACTATTTGGGCCTAGGTATGTAGCAGGCTTTACCATCTAGGTTTGTGAAAGAATCCTATATAATCGAACAACAGTGAAATCACCTAAAGACGCATTTTTCAAAAAGGATCCTCATCATTCAGCGATGTATGACAGAAATGTTAGCTTAAGGTTTGTGAATATTTACCCAAATAAGTTAGGGCCATTCCACTCCTGATATTCTTTATTTTTTTATTTTTTTATTTTTTGTTATCAGCATAGCTATTATAAGTGCATAATTTGTCATCACTGGACACAGTTCCATTTGTGTTGAGTTGCCATAGCAATGTTTTGACCACTAGGTCTACAAATCATACTGACTGGACAACCCTTGATTCACGAAGTTTAAAGTCCTGTTTCAAGGAGAGTACAAAGCTAACCTGAGGTATAAATAGTGCATGCTGAGCTTGTGAGTTATGCCACATGTTTTCAATGTATAATAAAAGCGGTCACTTGCAATAACAACTCATATACAAAGTATTACATAAGATAATATCCACTAGGGACAGCATATCTAGAGATTTAAAAAATCAAGCTGTAACATTTTGGTTTTTGGAGCCCCATACCTGCCCTTTGAGTATTCTGAAGATCCATCCTTTTACTCAAAGAAACAGATAACAGTCTGCCAGATATGACCTAAACCAGGAAGGTACCTACTGAGCCACAGGATTTTCTAGTGTGTATAGTGATCTATGGTGTCAAAAGTGGCATTTAGAACCAGAAGTACAAGAACAGCAATTTTACCAAAGTCTGAGGACAGAAGCGTGTCATTCATTGCCCTGACAAGTGTTGTTTCAGCGCACCGCTGTTGTCTCAAACCAGACTGAATTATATTATCGGCCTTGTTGAATTGCAAAGGACAGACAGCTGATGGTCAATGTGTATTCCTGAATTTTTAATAAATATGGAATATTCAAGGCCTACAGCTGGAGAGATTATTCAAATCCTAATTAGACCTCTTCAGAAGGGGCTTTAATAGAAGAATGTTAAGAAACTTGAGAACATATACAAAAAGTATTATTTATTGTATCTTAGATGGGCTTTCTAGTTAATATTAGTTTTCTAGGTGCGTTATCTGTATGCTGTATAATTCAGTATATATAAAAGCAAAGCTGGTAGCAAAAATATGACACACCTGCCAGTTCCTGTAGTAAGCTGGCAGAATATCTTAGTCCCTTTGAAATTTGCCATCAAAGGAATTTATTGGGTGATGTGTTTTTTCTTGTCTGCTGTGGGATTTCCAGGTAATTCAGCCACTATAGTACAAAGAAATCCAGGGTTGTTTTTATTCCTATCAATTATGGTGAAAAATTATGTTTACATAAAAGTGAACATTTTATAGCTTACTAGATTGTTTTCCAGGCAACATCAAATACCTGCATCTAGAAGTGTGCTAATAGTTGAGAAGCCAGCTTTAATGATAAAATATACTTAGTATACCATGGGACATGCTCGTGTTTAACAATTTTTAAAGGTGCTTACAACATTCATCATAGCCATTAGAGTGGCAGCAAATTCATCTGTCTCTTCAGCTGCTTTTATGCTTGAACTGTTTGAGGAGAAGTTATCAGAAATTATATCTGAAAAGAGTGTGATTGTAGTCGAGTTAAAACATGCCCATAATAGCACATTTTAGTCAGATTTTGCAGGGTGAGTCAGTTGCAGATCCATTGTATTACAGAAGCATTCTGACAGAAGAGGGTTCGGCAGAAGGACAGAAATACTCAGAACATCAGTTCTATCAGTTAAGGCAATACCTGGTATGTGATTGATATAATAATGAAGCCTATTATACAGAGGTGAGATTTTTGCAAAAGTAATGATAATCTCATCAGTGGTGACAACAAAATCTGTGAAGAAATCAGTCATCTATGAAATGGAGGATAAACAGGAACAAACAAGAAGGTCTGAGAGACATTTTGCACCACAGACCAGGGCCTGGTTCCACGAAGCGGAATATCTTACTTAGTCATATAAACTGTGGGATTTAAGGTCGTCTGGGGTAAATGGATTTTATCTCTGTTCACTTACGTTTAGTTCAAACTACCTTAAATGTGGCAAGTTATCCGGCTCAGCAAGAAACCCTGCTTGGTGGAACAGGCCCCAGAAAGATATAAGCACTTCGAAAGAATGAAGTTAATCTATAGATTTGGAGTCACACAGAGATTATGCTACAGCAGCACATCCACCAGAGTTTATTTAAATGTTTTAATTAAAGGGGGTTCTATAAGGAGAAAATGGAAGTAAAGCAGCATTCCCAGAACACCAGGTTTATCCTGAGTATTTAGCTAACCCACATGCTTATATTTACATTTTTTATTTTATTTTGGGTTACAAGACCTGCAGAAAAGAAGTATTTGGCAATTATTTGGGCAATTACAGACAGTCCCTTATAGCCAGTTATAAACTGTCCTAGCAGTGCACTGCACTCTCGCACTTAATGTTTCCCATTCTTTTTGAAGGTCACTTGAGGGCATCCTCCGCTCTATGAGGCACAAGCTGGCAGTCATCTCTGGCATTGCTAAGTCCCTTCTGCCCTCTACCTGGCTGGTTTTTGGTTATTGCCAGTGTCTCCTGTGTCACCTTGTTCTTGTGTATTTCTGCCATTGAAACTTTGAGCCTGGAAGCAGCCTGACTCACAATGTAGCCTTCTGCCAGCAGAACCAGGATTTAACCAGGAATTAAAAATGCAGATTTAAAAAAAATATATACAGTGCAATGCAGTTTTTACTCTGTTACCAGCACACACTCTTACAAACAACACTGTTATTCATACTATGTAGTTGTCATGAACATTAATGACAGATCTGGGAAACGTGGACTGATATACACAAGACTACCCGAAGTAACAGGACACGTGATCACAATCAGGAATTCACATGAGGTAAATGAGGGGGCGTGGGACACATGAGGATCGTATGAGCAGGTCATGACAGTAGGTGCCAATTTATTTATTTTTTTGATAAAAGCATTCAACTGAAAACAACAAAGCCAGTTTCTGCTAGGGGTGTTGCTGGGGATGGTCTGCTTACCCCTTGGCGTCACCATTCACCCATTACCTTCCACAGTTCCATATATCAAATTTTCATAGCATATCAATATATTTTGAAATCGAGATGTACTGTAGGATGACACAATACCGTTTATATCAATATACCTTTTATTGTGTGTTAAAACCAATAGTATTCTTTCCTGTTTGAACTTGGGAGCTTCAGCCAAGACTATAAATACATTTTCAGAATTTACAGCTAAAATCAAAGTTTAGGCATCTCAGGGGGGAGTTGATGGAGGTAAAGAATAGATGACATTTAACCATACAGATGATTGCCCACTTCTTTTTGGAACAGTAATAGTATGCATTTTATTTATGAATATTGGTGATTATTGTATGTTTTTTAATCTTGGCTTCTTTTCATATTAAAAACAAAAACTTTGTGCATTAATTACTATTTTTAAAAGGGCCCCCAAAATTATGTAAATGACCTAATTTTTTTATACAGTGGGGGCAAAATTTGCCCCCCAGATATTCTTTTAATTTCTTCCACTGGTTCCAGGTCACGACTTATAAGGAACCTTGTGTTTCTGTGTGATTTGAATATGTGAGGATAGGACAGGAAGCAGAACTCAGAACCACATAATACAGGGGTGAGAAGGTAAATGGCTTCTTTATTTTGGGACAGGGGTAGAGACTGTTTGATAAAATGGCCTTGGAGGAAGCAAAAGCAGTTGTTTGACGGTCAGCACAGGAGGGAAACACTCATGAAAACAAAATGAGTACTGGGTCTTGGAAACGGCTGTAATGGAGTGCAAACAAGTCAGAACACATCATTCTGGGACTCGGTTTTATATATGGATATATGGCACTACACTAGATGTAATTTGAGTTAATGTGTTTGTCAAATTCATTTCTGCAGGACACATAGACCCCTTCACCATACATAGTAGTTTCTGGTAATTCTCTTAATATGCCCCTTAGGTTACAGTTTTTTATCACAAACAGCAGTCAATATATATAACTGTGTAATTACACAAGTGAAATAAGTGATATTCTAAAGTTGTGCTGTTATTGTTAAAAGATTGTACCTTTTTAATTACTCAAATATCCTGGGGAAAAATTTAACAACTTAGTGTGATGTAATAATTTGAGATAAGTTATGTTTAATTTTTTTTCGAATATACCTCCTGAGCCATCTACTGACGCACAATTGGCTTGTTCTGTCACCATCAAAAGCATGCAGCCAGGAAGTCACCCCTGTATTGCACCTTGACCACTTCCAAAAAAACAAGAAAGTGATCTTGGGAGTTGTAGCCTGCAAACCACACCCCTTGCTCCTTAGTGCCCCTTGGATATGCCCCAAGACCCCCTCCACATACACACCCACATCCTGAGCTCATAGTGTTACAACCTTAACTTATTATGAATTTCAACATGCACACAGTCTGTGGCAGAAAAGTCATACTGGAACAATCAGTAATGAGAGAGCTTCAGAATCGGATACAAATGAGGCCTGGGAGGAGGAACAATCCTAAATTAATTACAATAACATTTAAATTATTTTATTACAGTATCATAAAGTTTCATTAATAATTATACTCCCTTAAAACAGTCCAGTTCGTTCTGTGATTGGACTTTAAATGTTAAATGTTAACGCCAAAGGTGTTTAGCATAAATTATATGCTATTCATATGCATAAATACTGAAATCATTAAACGCTAAGTAAAAGTGAGAATAATGGTAGCAGTAACAAGAGAAGAAAAGCTGTTTCCGGTTGTTTTTTTTTTTGTGTGTAGTGCAGATTGAACCTGGCCATGCAATCACAACAGAACAGAGGATGCATTACATGATTGATCTCTGGAGCAATTTCTTTTGGGAGAAGAAGGCCTTATAAAGGGCATAGATTCACAGCAGGCCGATAGGTTGACTTTAAAAGACACCGGGGATTTCATCTAAAGGGGAGGTAAGGTTTGATGTTTGTAGTATTTTAGTTTTGCTTATACTACAAGTACAGTACAAATATTTTTTCCTGATAATCTAAAGCAAAGGCTGTGAATGCAATGTAGATGTCAGTATTAAAAAAACAAAAATGCTCAAGAATGCATTTCATTGGTTAACACAGGTGTTTTACAAGACACTCATTTGATTCCAGTCCCTGACTTGATTAAGGGACAATTCAACAGTAGCAATCATTAACATCTGCATTTTAATTAGCACCTGAAACTATCCAAAATTTTTTCCAAATAAATTAATCAGGAGCTGAGACTGAAAGAGAAACCAGCTTATGGTCAACTAGGACTGGAGCCCCCTGGACTAAAGACAGAATTTTGCTCAGTGCATTTCAGATTTGCTGTATTGATACATTCCGTTTCCAGTGTGTGTGACTAAACCTAAAACAGCTCTGTGCGTATATACTCATAGTTTATTCTGAAAATGTATTTAAAGCCACAGTATGTGTAATATTCATGCAGGAGTGTAAACTACCCAATTAAAAATGCATAATGTATATAATAATAATGAAAAAACTAAAGTAAAGGTATTACTCAGTATTACTCCGCTTGTCATCTCAAACACTCATTGGGGACACTAACTTAGGTGTTTCTTTCTAATTTGCAGCCTACAGTTTGGTATACAAGGCATTATCAACCGCATGAGGCTGTCTCTAGCAGGTGTCAGTTAGGAGACAAAACTATATTAGCAACTGAAAGGTGATGGCTGGTATCTCCTCCACTCCTGCTCTGTCCCTGCTCACCCCATGGTGCCGTTCCTGCTTAATGCCAGTTGCCATGGCAAAGGCAGCTTGCTCGTGGCTGTTGACATGAATGATGACGTCGGTGATGGATTACAGCACAACAACCTGGGAGTAAACTGATGATGATCTTCTGATCACACACCGGCATTAGCAGCTGGAGGGACACAAAGAAAAGAAAAGGTTCCCCAGATGAGGGGCATTCTCCTTGATGTCCTGCTACCCAGTCCTTCAACTACCCACTGAACAGAAGCCGCAGCAGCAAATGTTTTTTTGTTTCCGGGTCTTTAAAGGGTATTATGAAATAATGTTTTGGTGTTAAGGGTTAGCCCAGTTTATAACCATGCGGGGGCTCCTGGACAGTGGTGGCTTGATGGTTAGGGAAGCGCACTTGTAATCAAAAGATTGCAGGTTTGAGCCCCCCACCAACAAGTCACCACTGTGGTACCCTGAGCAAGGTACCATACCCAAGCACTGCTCCCCGAGGGCTGAATTAGCTGCCCCCTGCTATGTCATGAAAGTCACATATGGGTCAAATGCAGAGGACACATTTTGTTGTTGCGCACTGTGTGCTTTACTGTGGTATGTTAAAAATGACCACTGATCACTAAATTCTAATTCTAATCTTTGAAGTTAAATAGTATTGAGTACTTAGATCTGGAGCAATACTGAAACAAACTGCCCAGGCAACGGTTACAACATTTTAACTTCCTGCACGGCCAAAGTTCTGCTGACTATGATTCCACTTTCACCAAATAATCATACAAAGAGCTAATGAAAGGAAGAGGAAAGCCATAATTATTGGTTCAATGATGACACTGCTGTATGGAATGGATCTGGTTGAAAAGCTCTTGGAGGGAAGACATCAATAATTAAGCGCTGAGTGGCTCTGAAGATGCTGGTTGAGAATAATGCATTTGTTTCGGTTTAAAGAGGACCTCAAAGAGAAATGCCGCTGGCTATCGTGGGGAGGCAGGTTGATACAGTAAATGCAGAAACAGAGATGAAAATAGACTCTTTTCCATGGATGCAACATGACCTTTTCCATATAGTCTGTAGGGTCAATATAAGCAGACCATAATAGAAAATGAAATTAAATGCAGCTGTAAAGAGTCATATGAAATATTTTGTACCAAGTTTACGTGCATGTGTGTACACATGCACACGAACACATACTATATAGACAAACATATTGAGACACACCTCTTCAATAATCATTGAATCATTGAAGAGTTGAATTTCATTCAGACTGATTGCCGCAGGTGAATAAAATCAGACATCTAGCCATGCAGTCAGGTTTACAAAAATTTCAGAAAGAATGGGTCATTCTGAAGAGGTCAGTAGATTCAGGCGTGGTGCTGTCATAGGATTCCACCTTTGCAATAAGTCAGTTTGTGAAATTTCTTTCCTGCTGGATATTCCACGCTGAACTCTAAGTGGTATTACTGCAAAGTGGAAACTTTTAGGAACAACAGAAACCATGAAGTGGCAGACCGCGTAAAGTAACTGACTGGGGTCACTGACTGCTGAGGTGCATAGTGTATAAAAGTCGCCAACATTCTGTTGCCTCAGTAACAGCAGAGTTCCAAACTTCCTCTGGCATTAACCCCAGCAGAAACACTGTGTGCCGGGAGCTTTATGGGATGGGCTTCCATGGCAGAGCAGCTGCATGCAAGCCTCACATCACCCAGCACAATGTGTCGGACAGAGTGGTGTAAAGCACGATGCCACTGGACTGGAGCAGTGGAAACATGTTCTGTGGATTGATGAATCACGCTCCTCTGTCTGGCAGTCTGAGTTTGGCAGACACCAGGAAAAAGTTATCTGCCTGATGTCATTGTGTCAATTGTAAAGTTTGGTGGAGGAGCAATAATGGTATGAGGTTGATTTTCAGGGTTTAGGCTAGGCCCCTTTGTTCCCGTGAGTTTTTAATGCTTCAGCATACCAAAGCATTTTTTCACTATTCCATGCATCCACTTTGTGAAAAGAGTGTGGTGAGGGCATTTTTTCTGTTCCATCACGACTGCTCCAGTGCACAAAGCAAGGTCCATGTGTGCGTATGTAGTTTTTTTTGTAATTATTTGTTATTTCTAATTGTGTATTATAGTCTGCATATAGAGCTGCATTTCACTGTAGACCCTGTATACATATGACAAATAATATTCTTCACTTAGTAAATAGTAAAATATCTGTATATCAGAGAAGCTCGCACTTCTAACTTTCTGCATGTTTTTTCTGTTTTTCTTTAACTGCTAGGAAACAGGAGAAGCATTGAGGCAGTGCAGAAAAGTCAAGCCGTGCCTGCAAGGTCAGAGCCCCAGCTGTCAGAGGGGCGGTGTGGAAAGCTAAAGGTTAGCCATGCCGCTGTGACAGGGCCCCTGCTGGATGGATGGAGTCGGGGTGAGGAGTCAGGGCGTTGCCGCTCAGCTGCAGAGCCTTCACACTGAATACCCTGACCCCCGACGCATCCCTCGGCACCCAAATGACACACTGCTCGTCACCCCCCATGACAGATAGCACTCCGGCACGGACTTGAGCACATAACGCTTTTGGTGATTAATTGCCATAATTACCTGTAGACGTACTTAATGAGGTCTAAGGACTGGGCATTTAATTCAAGGTCAATGGGGAAGGCATTTTCGCAATATGGGTCATCGTTTTCCCCAGGAGTACAGACCTAAGATGGCTTCGCCCATGTTATGAGAGTGGGAAAGTGCTGATTGATCTTCCCATTTATCAATAATGCATTGAGGGGCTATGCACCTGCCTGTATCACATGACTGATTCCCATCCAAAAACTCAAATGGGAAGCACTTATTCTGTGTAGTGCTTGTTAGAAGGATAAGTTGTTTGCCGTCCTGATGTTACAGATGAGTGTGTGTGCGTGCGTGCGTGCATGCGTGCGTGTGTGCATTTCTTTCCTAAAGGTAGCTTCTACTACTTAATTTTCTATTTAAGAATCTTTCACAATGTGACCTCAGTATTTTCAGTAACTATCAATGTCTTTGTTGACCCAACAACGTCCATGCCATGTTTGGCTAATCAATACCTCATCAGGTTATTTAACTAATTAAGTTAATTTGTTAAGTGAGCTGGCGGTGCCCTTGAGGAATGGTTTGGGGAAAGTGGCAATGTCCTTCTAGCTATCCAAAAGATATCCATAACTTTTTGTGGTATAAATGGAAGAAATATATCATTAATCCCAGAAACATTTTTTAATAAAGAGCTTATGGATGTGGGCATCAATCCCAGTACCTCTCTCATGCTAAGCAAGTGCTCTGCTATTTGTTAATAAACATTGATTTGCAGTAGTATTAACTAGGTCAGGAAAATAACAAAAATTAAAGATTATTAACCAGGTACTCACCTCGAAACAGTAAGTCAGGGGTGTCAAACTGCAGTCCTGGGGGTCCAGAGCCTTGTGTAGCATAGTTCTTTCCCTGTTCCACCAGAAATAATTTAGCTCAAGAGCTGTGCTGTAATTAGCACAATGAGTTGAATCGGGTGTGTTAAATGAGGGTAAACCAAAAACTGTGCAGGGCTCCAGCCCTCTGGGACACCCCTGCAGTAAGTGGATTGGTAAGAAATTGGAGATAGACTGTGAGCTGATTTGTAAAAAATGGAAGGAGGACCTGAGCTGATTGGTAAGAAATGGAAGGAGGACCTGAGCTGATTGGTAAGAAATGGAAGGAGGACCTGAGCTGATTGGTAAGAAATGGAAGGAGGACCGTGATCGGATTGGTAAAAAATGGAAGGAGGACCGTGATCGGATTGGTAAAAAATGGAAGGAGGCCCGTGAGCTGATTGGTAAGAAATGGAAGGAGGACCGTCAGCTGATTGATAAGAAATTACCAAGCTATTTAAGCTATTTAATGGCTTTCACGAAGCAAGCACTCATGCTCTGGATGGCATTACTGTTCATTTGCATATATATTTTGTTATTTTTTTCTGAGATAGACACTTACTTCATAGACAAATAGCTTTAAACATATTCTTTCACCTCCTAAGACTTTTGCACAGTACTGTACATAAACTTTTTTTTATATGACAGATGTCTATATTACTATACCGAATATGACTCTTTTTGACAATTGCTGAAGGGGAAAAAACAAACTACATTGCAGCCTGTTTTCATAGCGAATGCCATGAAGAATTGCCATGAAGCTTGGATGGCACATTTCAGGAAATACCTGAGCACCTTCAGACACCTGACAGGGACTTTAACACCTTTTGGGTGAGGGGTTTCCAGTCCGTTTTAAGCCAAAATCTTTGTCACTATGGATGAAACGCTGTAGTCAGGCACAAGCTTGACTTGCTTTGCTCATATTTCCAGTATTTCACACTGTCTCACATGCTGATTATTGCCTGCAGCAGAGCAAGAGAACAAAAAGAGAAGGCGATATATACTTGTAAAAAGTACACTTTAAAAAATATCTATATATTATTCTCCCTGTATTTGGAATTACCCTAAACAGAAAATAACAACACTGAACAACTTGTAACTTTTATTTTTCCACATATGCATGTCAGTTTTAATGATTTTCCTTCAGGAAGCAATAAAGTACATACTATTTTGCCTCACCATGCTATCATGCAAACACAATCTCTAATTATAACTATGACTGTGAAAATATATAATTCAGTAAACAAGGTGCACATAGCACACTGAAAGCAAGTGCTGTCAACGGAGATCCCTTCATGGTTAAGGTCATGCCAACTGGTGGAAAGCAGACATGTGCAAAGGAGGGTCCTGGTGGTGCTGGTGATGCTGGTGGTGCTGGTGGTGCTGGTGGTGCTGGTGATGCTGGTGGTGCCTGGTGGTGCTGGTGGTGCTGGTGATGCTGGTGGTGCTGGTGGTGCTGGTGGTGCCTGGTGGTGCTGGTGGTGCTGGTGGTGCCTGGTGGTGCTGGTGATGCTGGTGGTG
>JAABNY020000095.1:16747937-16763380 GCA_015164015.2 Brevimyrus niger
TGCTGGTGGTGCTGGTGATGCTGGTGGTGCCTGGTGGTGCCTGGTGGTGCTGGTGGTGCTGGTGATGCTGGTGGTGCCTGGTGGTGCCTGGTGGTGCTGGTGGTGCTGGTGATGCTGGTGGTGCTGGTGGTGCTGGTGATGCTGGTGGTGCTGGTGATGCTGGTGGTGGAACCACCCCCCCCCCCAAGATCAGCTTGAACGACAGGAAACCCAGCCTCTCCCCCACCCCTGGGTGACCACACCTATCCCTTTCAAGTACCTGCCCCTCTAAAACAGTAAACCGTGGCTAAAGGAAGAGATCTCAGCGATTTTGTGTAATTATAGAGGCATGTTTGAGGGGTGCTCAGAAACAGGGCTGGCGGCCGGGAAATCTGAAGCAAAGACATCAGCACACATGCAACTGTGAACATCTTGGGTAGCCGTGATGGCTGTACATTGGTTAAGTCAGTCAAAACAACTCTGACTAGAATTATTTAATTAGTTTTAATGTCCTTAAATAAATTTAGTACACACAATATCATATTAAATTAAAAACTCATAATCTACATAAGAGAAGTATGTTTTTTGCCATAGAAAGCAACATTGCCGAACAACTGATTGTATAAAGTCTTGGCTTTCAGGTTTAAAACCCTGTAAAAAAAAAACACCTGAAAGCTCAGTAGTTTTGAGAAACTAAACACATAATTTGAAACCATTTACACACCGAGAGCATAATCGAGTAATAAGACAGAGGAGACCGCTGGAGTCTGGCTTCAGCGCCCGAGGATGAAGGGTGAAGTCTTTCTTCCTGTAATAGGTACTTGCGCCTCGGAAATGTGGTTTGGTCTTGCTGCAGCACCCAGTGGTTGAAAACCGACACAGCAGGCTGAGGCACCGGCAGAGTTTTACTGCCGTCGGAGCAGTTTTTTTATTCAAGGTGAAGAGCTTTTTCCACCAGCCAAGGTAAGCTTTACAATTAGAGTGAGAACTCCAGCCACAGAACACTCCCTGAGAACCGGCGTATCTTTGCACAAGATCAACATGTTCCGGACAGCTATTGTGGGTTTGCCATTGACTGGCTTTTGTGTGGTTACAGACAGTACAGAGATACCTGAGATATCTGAACTCCAGGGGAGTGGGAGGGGGGGGGAGGTGCCCACATTGCCTGAAATCTCACGCAGATATGGAGACTCTGCTGAAATGTCACCCTGCCCTGAAAAGTCACACTAATGAACACTGTGCAAAAGCAACAGCACAGTCACAATGAGGACAAAAAAAAGGCAGATGGAACAGAGAATAGATCCGATTGAGCCGTAAAGTGATCTTGTCTGATATATGTAAGAGATCTGCTGGGAGAGGAAATGCTGGCCTTTGTCGCTCTGTCCAGGGGTGCCTGTCACTGGATTTCTCCAGAACCGGCCTCAGCAGCTCCTGGCTTGGCCCGCACGGTCTGGGTCTTTGTCACTCTGCAACTCACCAAGACCGCCATGATATGGCTTCAGTTGCATTGTGTGCATCAGACCTCCCAATTTTCTAGAAGCCTCCACCCCCCCCCAAAACATACTCGGAAGGGGAGTCAGAGACACTGTTAATTTTCCGCTAATCAATTTAAAACTTTCTCATTTGTTCTTAAAAAAAAAATCTTATTACAAGGTCACTGCAAAAGGCTAAACTCAGTTACCGAGTACAAAAGTGTGAAATATTTTTTTCTTTCCAAGGCTCCAGAGACAGAAGATAAATTACCAAAATAAAGCCACCTCTGGCTAGATATGTGCAACATCAATAGTGTGCAACTCCACTGCTCTGGAGAGCGTAATCTGCAGATATTCAAGGACTCGTCAGGCCATTTAGGTCTAATATGAAGGACTGCTAACACTTCTGCTGGTTTATTACATTCTATTAACAAAGAACAAATGAGATTAAATCATTAATTGCATACAAATGCTCCAGTGGAAAACTACAAAATATTTGCTTTGTTTTGCCTTTTGCTTTTTAAAAATACTCCAAAAGCAGGGAATCTGGGAATTTTCAATGGATGTTTCCTCATACAGTGATCAATCTTGTATCTTTTTTTACAATTTCATTCAAAACAAATCATATTACATATCACATTACGTATCACCAGCCACCTATTGTGACGTCCACGCCCCCGAAGGGGCGGGGCTCCTCAGGTGATAGGGATTAGGTCCTCGCTTACCACAGCTTAAGAAGGACAGAGTCCTTCGGATCCGTGCGAAGTATTGAGCCAATGTATCGTTTGAGCCTTACCGAGCACTTACTTGTCTTCCGTCTTCCCTCTCGCCCAGTGTTTGCTTACCTGTCCTCGTTCCAGCGCCTCTTGTCTTCCTCTCCTTCCCCAAGCCCAGCTCCCGGTCCAGATCCCGTCTCTCCTCGCCATCCCATCTCCTGCCCGTCGTCCCATCCCGGTCATCCTCCCCCGTCTTCGCGTCCCGGACTGACTTCCTGGTATTCGACCTTCTCGCCCGCTTCCCGACAACGACTTCTGCCTATTCCTACGATTACCTTTGCCTTGCCGTATCAGCTTTCCATTAAAGACCGATACTCTCACATATCTGGGTCCGCTTTTCTTTACCGAACCGTCACACCTATCAGTAGCATATCCTACTACCTCTTTTTATCACAATCTTTCCTTTTTTTTAGCTCTGCATTATGAGGTTTTGTTTGCTCAGAATACACACACTGCGGAACAAAGGAGCATGCAAGAAAGGCAAATGTAACAGTGTAAAACTCAGCGAAAACCCAGTTGTTTTTAGGCAATACATTCGTACATGCTTCAGCCATCCCAGGCGTGGGTATGTGACCTTATATAAATGCTAAGAGGGTGATCAGTACTGTCAGAGTCAACAAGGTTTCATTATTTAAGGTGTTCATAAACAGGGGGCTGTTGATCAAATACCAAAGTGTCACCTGAATCCAGCCATTCTTCTTGCCTTATTCCGGCTCATATAATTGCATTATTTATTAATATTTCTCTTACATTTGAATTTTTACTGAAACCATATCCTTGCTCAGGGACATAGCAATTCCACCCCTGGGATTTGAATATGATCACAAACGTTGTTCTTTAAACATTTACAGCCACTACAGTAGCTGTTGCACATGCGTTTTGTGCTGTAGTCTTTTGGTAACTTACAGCGTATTAAACTGTGTTATTCAAGAAATGAGAATGAAAGTGTTTGATGATAATAGGGCCAAGAGAGCGCAGGTCCTAGGATACACAGTAAGCCACGTGGGACAAGGAGGCATTAGTGGAGCGATTTCTGTGGGTCATGCAAAGGAGTCTCCATGGTCAAACATTGAGGACAGAAACAGAGTTAGGAGAAAGGGAGCCACTCAGTAACAGTGCCCTGCATTTTCATTCGAAGCAGATTAAGTTAAAGAAGTGCTGCCTATGATGACAGATGATTTTTTTTGTACTTTTCTCCTGCAGCTCCGTATCTAATGACAGTATCTAAGTTTTATTAGAAAGAGATATGGAGTCATATGAACCATCCATCCATATCCTATATGCAATAATCCAGTACTGCATCACAGGGAGCCTGGAGCAAATCCCAGAAAACACAGAAAGAGCCGGAATGCCAGTCCATCACAGGGCATTCACATAATACGGGCACCAATTCAACTCTATGTTGTTAAGTTATGATCATAAACCTGTATACCCAAAAGAAACCAACACAAACAAAGAGGATCCACCTATTTGTGGTTTCAGTTATCCATGGATTACTGTAGTCCGAAAAAAAAGCGGAACATTCCAGAAATAAATGGTTCATAAGTTTCAAACCATGTGCCAAGCAAGTACAGACTGTAAAAACAGTCAAACCCGCCAGCTCACCTTGGCCTCATACCCCAGCTTTTCAACAGAACTCCCATCCAGTTTGCCTCTGTCTTTCTCACTGATCACATTCATTGCCACGTTATTGCAGTGTACGTCTTATAACCATGTAGAAAAAGCATCATTTCCATTGGTCTGTCATCCCTTGATATATGATTTTTTATTGCTCTATTGTCTCTTGAAAATTTAACCAAAACATCAGGATACCTTTCATTCAAGAAAGGGTACAGTATTGCACAGTACCATATAATAACGTGCAATACACTTCGTTAGTACTGAACTTAATGTGATTATTTATCATTTACACTTTACCATGTATGGATAGTTTGATATTATCTGCGGTTTTGGCTTTCTGCAGTAGGTCTTAGAATGCATCACCCATGGATTACTGTCTACTAAAAAGCTAATAAATGTATAAAAAATACATAGAGAAAACCTAGTCTAAAAAATTCTGAGTAATGAGCTAGTGTCAGATTGAAGAAGACTACCAAATTTGTTTGTCATGTTCTATTATTAAGTTAGAAGCATTGTTGGCTGTTGAGGCTACAAGTTAGAAAGTTGCTTATTCAAGTCTGGAATAGGATGACACTGAAAAAATTATATACTTCAGAGATTAGAATGATCATGTCCAAAAATGCCTATATTGAGTTATAAGACTCTAAGGATAAAGTCTTAACAAAAACAAGGTGGTGTCTCAACATTTTAATCTAGCGTGGACAGATGTCTGGTCTCCTCTTATTCCCCTGAAAAACATGAAGGCCCTTTAGGGGGAGAGTTGGTTCTAAAAATAGTCGCCTATATTTTCTAGAACTGTGGCATGTGAACTTGCTGTTGGCACTCCACAAGCAGGGGTATGACTCACTCGGCCCAGCTGGAAGGATGCTCATTCAGCTAAAGCATACTATGTGGATATCCGACAGTGCAATAGCGTTTCCATAAGTTAGCTCAATCCGACAATGATGCAAAGTGGCAGGAGCTTGCAGTGGGAGTCTCTGTGGGCTGAGAAGCTCTGGTCCTGTGCTGATGGAGATGTTGGTGTGCTGTGGGAAGGAGACCTGCTATCCACTGGTTTGGAAAAATCCAGCATTTCAGATTTGTGTAACAGTTGCCATGATTCATTTTGCAGACACTTACTGTAGAGGATAAGCAACTTAGAGGATTAGAACACAGGACATCACTGTGGTCCTGCAAACTGGCAATGAGTCAGTCATTCAGTTGTTTGACTCTGGCTCTCAACAGCCACAATTCTTGAGGCAAACATTCTACATTATACATTTGACATACATCATAACGTTTGACTTTCTACAAATTCAGTTACTTCCCAATAATAAAATCAGCACAATAAATATGAATACATTAAGACAAAAAAAAATGTATATACCTTTTAACACACATTGTAGAATAATTCCGCAAAACAACTACAGTATGAGCTGGTTTAGACAAACAGGCAATCCTCAATTACCTTTTTTTCAGATTATCTATTGTCCAAGATATTCAAGCTTGTCTTGGCAGTCTGCCCATGTATCTTTAACATGTTAGTACAATGAAATAATACAATGCAATCAGATGGTGGACTGTTGTTCATTAGTTTTAATGAGCCTGGCAAGCGTATACCACACTGTCCCACAGGAACAAGGGGAGGAACTTGGTGCGAAATAACTTGTGTGTTAGGCCAATCACAGGAGGTAAGAGAAGCGCAGGCTCGTGAAAAGAACAAGCATTGGTCAAATGCCAGCAAGCAGAGATAACCTTCCGTGACTATAAATCTGGGAAAGAAAAACAAACAGGAGAAAGAACAGCACACAAGACTTTTGGATTTTATTAATTAGAAAACTTTGGCAGGTGCAGTTACCCTGGACAAAAGTTCAGAAATACTCATTTAAAAAATATATTTTTAAAATTACAGTATTCTAAATTATAATTTAAAAATATGCATGAATTGTTCAAATGACAATTTTACCTTTGTGGTGTATGACAAACACATTTAAAAATATTTTAAAACATCCAGGCTTTATGCTGGTATGAAGCAAGTGTGGTGGCTTGGTGGGCAGCTCTCCCTCCTCACACCTCCAGGCTGGGGGAGCCACGCCTGCTCCGCCACTGCATTTTCTGGGAGTGTGCATTTCAGCTCCATCCAGCATGCCCTCCTGCCTGCTCTCCAGTCCTACCTGGGATTGACCCCAGCGCCCCCTTGGCCATGCCCAGGCTAAGCCATTGGACAATGGATTTTGGTAGATACTCGCACATCCCTAACCCCCATTATTGAAACAAATGTGGGCAGATGCACCAGTATGTGTATATGCCATTTTTTAGTCCATCTCTTCTCCCAGTAGTCCCGTATTTCCTTTGTAATATCTTTGAAAGTAACAGTTGGTTTATTATTAGTATTTTAAGAAAGAAAAACCTGGGTCTGCAAAGTACCTCAGTGCCTTTGCTTCCAAGATATTTTTGTGTGGTTCAGTTGCCTCAATGATGATGAATGGTGAGTCATCAACGTCCATCTACAGAAAAGCAACCACATGATATGACTACAAGCTTTAGTTTTAGCTGGTGTGCAACAATAAGTGTTCACCAAATGTGGTGTGTTTCATTGCGCCCAGACAATTTTAGTATATTTATTGTTGGTCTTGCAAAATTCTAATAGACCACAAATGCCAAAATATATTATACACAAAATATACTATTATCCAAAGTGACAGGCATTTGAATCAGAATCAGAACACTTTATTGATCCCGGAGGAAATTGCGTATGTCATTACTGCCACAACACACAACACAGAGACTCAAGAAGAACGCAAAATAAAATAGTCTAGATAAAATGTAAATTCCTGAGAAAGCAGGTCCCTGGAGCAGTTAGGGGTTAAGGGCCTTGTTCAAGGGTCAAGCAGTAAAATCTCTCTGCCAGCCCCAAGCTTTAAACACCTTGCCCAAGAAGACAGCATCCAAACCCACAAAGCCACACACCCCGAAAGGAACACCAGCCACAGCTCTTGAGCAGAGGATGATATTACCTGTATGTAGGGAAATGTCACCCAATCTTAATCATTTTCCGTATTGTAAAATTCAGTATTGCAAGCCAATACTGATGAGATGAATTTATGTTTCAGGTTGTATGACTGTAGCGTGAGTCCAAAAGTTGCATTACCACCCTATTTTTTGCACTGCATCACTCCTCTTAAACAATTAATGCTCTTGAAACTAGTGGCAATAAATAAATAGATAAATAAATAAACAGGCCTAAAAAAACAAATGACAGTTTAAGCAAAATCAATAGTTATCCTACAATAAAGCTATGATTCCTGAACCGCAATTAACACAGAACATGCTCTACTTAATTGATGAAAGCCACGGACAAGCAAAAACTAATTTCATGCTTGCCTTGTAAACATGTATGCCATGCCTTGGTGTAAAATGAAATAGACGCATTACAATGAAAGTCCATACAATGGCCTCATGCAGGCTTGCAGTCTTTTCTTGGGATGCGTCCATCTAGCGGCAGGTGTTTGTAGTCGTGGGTTTTCCCTTTGCGAAGGACCACAGATCACTGTAAAGTTCTTAACGAGCCTGTGAGAACACGGCGTAATGGGAAGGAAGACTCCAGCTGACATTCGAATTAGTCATACCGACCCGTTCGTGGAAGAGAAAAAGAGAAAAAAAAAGTCTCAAACAGGGAATATTGATTCTGCCGGTGGAAAAAAAAATTAAGTATTTGGCTTTGGAAAATCCCTGCTTTAAACCTGCTGAACAAAGAGCAGAGCACAAATGAGAGCTGAATACCGACTTGGGACTGCGAGCCAGAGCTGCTTGTCTGAAATGGGAAACGCCTGGTGAAGATCCTGAAGGTAAAGCCCCCTGAGAGTCCCCGAGGAAATGGAATCGGAGCATCAGGAATCGGTAAAAGACTTTCTCACCGCCAAACTGAAACCAAATTGATCTGACGTTTCTCGTCTCACGGTTGTCGGTCGGAAATCAAGCATACTGACTATAGCAGCACGTTCTGCTCTTTGGGGACACGGTCTGGGTCTTAGGTCTTGCCGCTTCATCTTTTTATTTACTTCTTTGTATTAAAAATGTACAAGATTTTTTTACAATATGCAGTTACTATACATTGGCATAAGAAATATTAGTGCACTTCTTTTATATTTTAGTTAACTTTAAACCATGTTAGTGGGTTTAAAAAAAATCATGTGATTTGTTGTTACCTTCAGGAGTTTCCTCAAAGCATGTTTCACACTATGCCATGATTGTTCTAAATTTCTGGAATTTATGGCCATTTTGATCATTTTTGCAACCTGCCTCAGGGCCAAAATGTGTCTCTGGTTCAAACAACTGTTTCTGTCATTTGTTCTATGCTCCACAATTGCAATGCACAGCAGGAGGGATCCAGTCAAGGTAAATTCTGTGGCAGTTGAATGCATTAGCCTCTGCCATGTGACCTCCGGGAAGCACAGATGCCAAGTGGCTTTCAACCCTCCAGCTCAACAGCGGCTGTTTGTCAAGTCCCTGGGCCTCTTAAACGACCGGCACAGTGATGGCAAAGGACTTCCCTTAGGAAGCTGGACATTCTGGTGATCAGCTGGAATGGGAGGGGCAAAGGTAAAATATGCAAGAGATGCATGGACCTGCCAGCTTCCAGGATAAGGTGACTTCTCCGTTTTAATTATCTCTAAAAGTCAAACGTAAATTTCATTTCTTCGTAAAATCTTATCAAAATATATTTCAATACCTTGGCTGTTTTTTTGTCTTCCACACAATATGCGATTATAAAGCTAGTTCAAAATTATAGAAAAATACTATATGGTGATAAGGAACTATAGTAGGAACAGTGCCTCTTACTGTATACGTAGAATTGTAGTAAATCAATTAGTAGTAGTAAATACAATCAGTTGTAGTTATAGACATTTTTGCTTCCTTATGTCAGATCTGTTACGAGTTTACACCAAATGCAATTACAAATTATAAATACACAACAGTGTCAGATTTCAAAACCTATAAATGACCTGAGGACAATGTCTTTACTGTACCATTGGCTGTCATTAAGCCTTAATCAAAAACAAGAACACATCCAGAAGTGAAACAAACAGTGCAGTTCTGATAATTGGGTTCTATTTCTTCTGAACATAAGCAAGGATACACAAGTAAAATGCAGAAAGAGGGGAACTCAGAACAGATCAACCATGACTGATTACACTGCACAACAAAGCTTTTGCTTCTTGAACACAGTTGATTGTTCCTTATAGATTTTTGGCTGCTGATCATGAAAATCCCATCCAAATTTGCCCTTTACGTACCGTTTCATCGCAGTCTTAAGTTTTGTCATTTCTTTTCTTATATTTGTGTCCAAAAATTTCTGTTTCTACAATACACCTATCAATAATGTTTTGTGCAGTCTGGGAATGTCCAGGCATGGAATCAGGCCATGTTAGAAACTGTTTTGTGGAAGTTTGCAGCCCAGGCATGCTTGGGTAGGCCGGAGCCAGCTTGACACTGCCTCAGCAGGCTATAAAAGTGCTCAATGGGTTAATATAGACCTGATAGTGTGTATGTATTGTTTCAGTACATTGCATTGCCTCCGTAGCAATGTAACAAGTAAGCTAGATAGCTATAGATATAGACATTTGTAGGATGATTAGTGTCAGTCGATACATCTTGTCAATGTCATAATAGCCGTGATACATTCTGTTATATTAGCGGTGAATATACGTTTGCGCCTCAGAGACGCACAATGATTACTCTTGTGAAGAAAGCATATCATCTGTACTTCGGCTGTAAAGTTGGTGATCAAGACAAGGAATGGGCGCCTCACATTTGTCACATGTCTCACCGTGTGACATGTGCTGTCTGTCTGGGAGCCTGGCTCAGAGGCATTCGAAAGACAATGCTGTTTGCTATCCCGATGATGTGGCGGGAACAGAAAGACCAGGTAACGGACTGTTACAGTTTGACTAATGTGCCTGGTTCCTCTGCCAAAAACAAGAAGTCAATTGAATACCCTAATGTGCCTTCAGCAATGAGACCTGTTGTCACATGACAACAGCCTTCCAATTCCGAAACCACCAGAGGAATGGACCTTAGATGAACCAGATGAAGAAACTGCAATGCCGGGAACCAGCAGTGATAATGATCCAATCTTTGAACCGTGTTCATCGGAGTGCTGGCATTGAGGCTAGGGTTAATGTACCAATAGTCAGTAGGTTGTGGGTTCAAAACCCTTGAATGCCCTGACTGATTCTACTCTGTTGGAACCTTGAGCAAGGCCCATTTGAACTAGTGTAGTTCTGAGGTCTTAACTGCCCCATGGCTGCACTCAGGTTCTCATCCCTGAGGTGGTTTGTCATATGGTGGGTGTGACAATGCACTGTAATCAGTGCATGCTCCTTACCTTCTCCCACCTCATCAGGTAATGCACATCTCATAACACAGTCAGAATTAAATAACCTTGTCAGAGACTTGACTCTGTTGAGAAAAAAAAGCTGAATTCCTGGGTTTGAGACTGCAAGAATAGTGTTTGCGGTCACCAAGTATGAAAAATTCCGCTGATTACTGTTAGACATTGCAATGTGATGCACCTGATATTGAATATAAATGAAAATCAAGAACAAAACACTTCTAATTATGTTGAACTTAATAGCGTCTGAGAATCATAAATGTGATAGTTGACTGTCTATTTCTTAAAGTTTCTACGTGATGCAGCAAAACCAAAACTATATTTGTGCGTACCCACCAGGTACCTGTCACAATCAGCAAAAACTATTCAGGAAGCAAAACTTAAAAAAAAAAATTGTTGTGCATTTTTATTTGTAAAATGGAACAATATACACCAATCAACAGATAGCAAAAACAAGATATTGTATATAGTTTTATTTCGGTTCAGTCTTCAGTTGCTTGAATGCAGGGGCATTTGGCCTGTAGCAGCAGTACAGGAAAGCTGTGAGCAATATAGGGAAGCTAAAATAAGATGTCCATTCATAGGCAAGATTAGTGCCGTTTGCTGCAACCCCAACCATAACATCAAGGACTACGTGCTGTGATGTATTAGTGACTTCAGAAATGTCCTTTGAACCTTATAATTATACAAAGCTATATGATTCAAAGGATGGCTTAATAATTCTTAATACATTATGATCAGTGTGCACTTTATTAGGCAACCAAGCATTTAATTAAA
This sequence comes from Brevimyrus niger, assembly GCA_015164015.2. Classification (NCBI taxonomy): domain Eukaryota; kingdom Metazoa; phylum Chordata; class Actinopteri; order Osteoglossiformes; family Mormyridae; genus Brevimyrus; species Brevimyrus niger. The sequence goes on from JAABNY020000095.1 coordinate 16,758,935, forward strand.
CAGTCAAAACAAAATATTGCAAATTTTGTCCTCTTTAGAAACATTAATGACTATAGTCAAAATCTAAGTGAAGCATAAAATGTGTCATTCAGTGTACCCCCTAAGATGAATGTAGTATGTCTGTGCCTGGTAGTATCTGAGGTAGTAATAGCTAAAAAGAAAAAAAATAAACATCCTGTCCATCCCCTTTATGACCAGTACGGGTCACTGCTGGTCCTCCTGAATCCTCACGTTTTCTTCCCAGCTTTGTAGTGCTCATAATCCCCCATCCTAACATGGTAAACATCAACACCAGAATTATACAAGGCCCTTGTTAGTCCCACACGTATGTGCTTCCCAGTCCCGTGTGCCCATGTCCAGTCATTAATGTCAGTCCTCCTTTTGCCTGTGCCCATGCAAAAGCTACTCTTCCCATTTTGACCCCCGGCTGTCCTGTTTGTTTCCCTGCTTCAGTTTTGATAATAAAGCTCTTTTTGTTCTCCTCAAGCCTGGCCTCGAGTCCTTTGTCCCTCATGTCACGACAGAATGCCCAGCGAACATTCCCTGGAGCTCCTTGCACTCTGCTTCTCTGCCTGCACGATCTCCCCTACACCCAACAATATTGTATCGTTTCCGATATACCAGGAAAAATCCTCACAATAATAATTCATTATCCATAATGGTAAACTCGAATTGATGACGTGCAGTGGTACCTCAGAACTCAAACTTAGTCCGTTCAGAACTCTGGATCGAATCCTAAAAAGTTTGATTTCTGATCAAATTTTCCCCATAAGAAATTATGGAAAACCAATTACTCGGTTCTCCACAGTCCACAACCACCACCAGAACAACGCCCGACTCCATGGCCACCACCAGGTCAAATGGGAATGATCTATAAGATGCTCTTTTGGAAGACTTAGAGTGGGACCCTTTGGGCCTTGCCCTGAGCTCTTCTCTATGGGCCCCTGCCTTAGCCCAAGGCATAGGCCAATCCAATCCTAGGTCCCAGGTTGACCATCGGTATCGATTGAGGTCCAAGAAAGAGGCTAGCCAAATGTCTGTCCCAGAGGAGAAGACAGGGGCACACTATCTGTGCCAACCACCCAGACTACCACTAATGCAATACTGACCATCCATGCCACTCTCCTGCAAAGGACCAGGAGGGTGTGCATCCAAAGATCACCATCCAGTTCCACAGAGGCCAGAAGACCCCCCCCCCAGTTGTTCCCCACTTCCTTAGGCTGTGCTTTGATGCCTGCCCTGTTACCCTGTCTTACCTCTATTTTCCTCTGGTCTTCCATGCCCGGAGTGTCCACCTTGGGAGTGTGGGGGCAAGCTCTCTCAAGACCCTTCCTGTTCATCACCTGGTATGACCACCACGGGTCACTGCTGGTCCTTTAGAATCCTCCTGTTTACTTACCAGCCGTGTGCTGTTCATATTCTCCAATCCTAATGTGATAAGCATCGACACTTGAAATGTATCAGTCCTTCATTAGTCACCTATATGCACGCTGCCCACTCTTGGATCCCCTGTCTGGTCATTAATGCCAGTCCTCCTGCTGCCTGTGCCAATCTGAGAGTTAGTCTTCCTGTTTTGACTCCTCATAGTCCAGCTTTTTTACCTGCTCCTGTTTCATGATAAAGCCCCTTTTGTCCTCCCGACACCTGCCCTCGAGTTCTTCTTCCCTTGTGTTATGACAATAGGGTACTAACAATTTTTTTTGCACTGGAATGCATAAATATGACAAGGGTTGTGTCATTATGAATAAGGTTATGATGTGCAGGCAGGGTGCTTCAATTCATGTTTTGCGTGTTTATTCATACTCTAACATCTTTAGATTAATGTTACGCCTGCTGCAGCACGTTACTTTAATGTCACCACGAGGTGCAAGTCGCCCTCTGCCTTCTGAGTGACTAGGAAGAACCTTAAAGTAAAACAATTAAGCAAGCAGCCAAAGTAGGCTTTTGCAAAAAATGTGTAATCAAATGAATGTGATCATGTTATGAAACATTCAGCGGGTGAGTTATTTATGGAAGACAGTTTCAGAGAACAAAAATTCCGATCTGAAACACTCGGCAATGACACAGCGTGAGGGACTTGTAGTTCACCTATGTATCCTCTGCATGGCTGCATTAGTCCCCTTTCTAACAAGTGCCACCAGCAGCCATTATAATGAGAAATGTAGGTACAGATATACCTTTAAAGCTTTGTTTTTACACCTAGAAATTGCTAATGGCTAACACGAATGGAACACCCAGAGAGAAAGGTTAACAAAATCCACATTATCTGTATCCAGAGCTGTGATGCTCAATGAAAATATCAGTATTAGGTCATTGAGGCCCTGGATTTTCAGACAAGTTCTTTCGACCAGCCTTGTTTCATGTATTTCAAGCGCGATCTTAACACAAATTTCTGTCAAGGAAAGGAAATATCACAAAGGGACTGCTGTTTTGATGAGACTGCATTGTTAGGATGCTGTCAAACATATTACCTCACCCTACAACGCTCCAGTCGCACATCCACAAGCCCCTTCCTTCTAGCGTGACATTTTCAGGGAAATTGTGCAGTCAATTATTTAAATGTCAGCACAAGGTACGGGCACACTGCGTGGGCATCTGCTCTGGCCCAAGGAAAACAATTAAGGCAAAGAAAAAAAATACTACATAAACAAAATTCAGCATCAGAGTTTGCTTAAACAGAAAACAACATTTTAACTTTTCTGGAGTGACTGTAAAAAAATGCTGCAAGCATGAGAATTTCATATGTACCAAATGTATCATTTCCAGAAAACTCCACAGGTAACTTCTCCATACATTTGCATGATATCAACTGATTCATTTATTGCTGATGTGGCTGTGTACCTGTATTGATCTGAATTCTTTTATTTAAATAACCACAAAACAGACAATTAAGAGACAGGCTGTCAGGCATTAGAATAATGGCAGCAGAATCCTGCCTCCTAAGTTGTTCTCTCCTCAAACAACAACTAAATATTTATCGGGATTTTTTTGTGCATCATTTTGTGAGCTTTTGCAAATCACTGCCTTTGAGAACCCAGCTGAATATGTCAGCATTGGCCTTTACAAAGCAGCCATACATATTAAACAGGGTCCTTTTACGGCTAGGAATCAGAGCCTGTCTCTTGAGGAGTGTGACAGCGTAGCACTCGAAACACGGGCCCTGGCCCTTACTTAATTAAAAACAGGACTCCTGCTTGTAATGCGCTTTGATGCCAGAATGCAGTCGACTGTGTCAAAAATAGCATTTGAACTTTTAAAGACTTTCACTGACAGTAGAGAGAATGTTATACAGAAAACATCTATCAAAGCCACAGACATCTAGGTATGAAAATGCTGTCAATGCATACTTTGATGTTCAAATCATGTCATAAAAATACTTATAGTTTTGCTTTAAAATGAGACATTAAGAGACAAAACAAATGATTTTTAAAAACAGATTTATTTTGGTCTAAGGTTTAACTGGAGTATATTTAATATCTAGAAAATATTATGTCTTCCAAAAATCTGACCAAGATAGTACCATACCCCGTTTTAAAAGCTTAATTTATGCTGGCATTAATTCTGTATTACAAATGATGTAATTCCCCATAAATATCTAATAATATTTGTGCAAAGACAGCAGTTCCTAAATAATAGCCAAGAACAGAGCGTTTATTAGGTATTTGTGTGTATTCTGGATGGCACAGTGGCTTCATGTGTCGTACTGTATTCTTCTGGGTTGGGGATTCGAACCTTGTGCTGTGTGGAGTCTATAGGCCAGATTTACAAAGCTGGGCAAATTGGGTACGATGAAAAAAAGTGACAATGGGAGTGACCAATTCTGCAGGTGATCTATCAAAATATGTGCAAATTTATGAAGACAAATGCAGTCAGGTCATTTAAATAATTACCGACCCAATCTACCAAAGGCTGCGCAAAATAAGATGTGTTTTTCGGTGTTAAATAATTGTACAATTTGCCCTAAATTACCTACCGCTAGCTTAGGAAATCACTTTGTGTGATTCATTTAAATACTCTCCCCCAAATATTCCACTTTGTTAGGGAACTCCTACAAATGCACATGCAATATGGTCAATTGCAAAATTAACTGTATCAATACTTTACCACTGCTAACTTTTCGCTGCACATCATAACTAAATACAGACAGTGTTATTTTAATGCTAAAAGAGGGTGTGCTTCCTACACCTAATCTCATTTCCTCCTAATGCAGTTAGACACACCGGTGCCTTTAACTGCCCATACTATATTTTGTGTGAGTGTAGGTGCCCTATGATGGGCTGGCATCCTGCCCAGGGTGTTCCCCTGCATTGTGCCTTATGCTACCGAAGATGGGCTACAGGATACCCCTAAAACTATGTACTGGATGATGGGATGGATGGATAGATGGATGGATGGATGGATGGATGGATGGATGGATGGATGGATGGATGGATGGATGGATGGATG
>JAABNY020000095.1:16766864-16784317 GCA_015164015.2 Brevimyrus niger
GAGTGCTGAGACCTTCTGAGGTTGTAATGTTCCACCTGACTTATCTAAATATTTGAAACGCGTTTTCAGCATCCAAATGTTCTTTCAGATACCTATGCTTAATTCTGATAATGAACTTCACATCTGATAATGAAAGATGTTTTTTTTATGATACGGGTTACTCCTTACTTAATATGTATTGTTTTTCTTTTGGTGTTTATTAAACAGTACGATTACGTGAAAAGACCAGATGTAATTTACAATAAAACGTTTATAAGTAAAATTAAATAACAAAAACCATTAGCGTAAACTGTGTCCGTAATGGGCGTCGTGAACCCGCACGTTTCTGAAACGTGCTGCTTAAGTACCGTTTAATACGCCACTTACTTTAAACGTGTTTTTATTGGTGAAAAGCACAATGTCGTTTCGCTGCCTTAAAATAGCAGCATTCTGACAATGCGCTTTGCCACGCCTCATTTAAATTAAATAAAATGTAAAAACAACACTCCTACGCGTGGAAAGCGGGTGCAAAATTATTTATTATTTTGTTTTCCCGACGTGAACGCAAGACATGAAAATGACCGATGCGTTGGTATGAAACCATCAAAACCACTTTGCATCTCGCTTTGAGTTTCTTACTGAGTCTACTGAAAACTGCCAGCTGGTTCCCGTGACAAAGAAACAGCAGTAAAGTCCACAACAGGAGACAACTAAAAGTACTGTATTAATACCAAGACTGGGATCAAAGGAACAACAAGCTGGAAATGAATACAGTACAACAAGGAACCTTCTTTCAGACAATGTTTATGCCTTATGATCATTATAAGAACAGAAAGATATGGTTTCTGTAGGTGGCAGAAGATTAGTAGGTTTTGCTTTTTTACAGACTTCATGGAACATTGGAGAAATAATCACTCTTGAAATAACTTTTCTTTTGAACCACAGTACCAAACAGATTTCCCTTCTGAGATGCATGACGTGCCAAAGGGTTTTCCGTGTTTGACTTATCTGTAATTATCAAAAGGCCTAGTTTGAGCAGTTCTAACATATTTCTTTTATGGTGTATAATTGCATAATATACTCTGTTGCGTAATAAACCATGGAAACTTGAATTTGAATTTGTATTACTTTTGGGTAATAGTTCAGTATTTACGATACATATAAGTCATGATTGTGGCATGTTTATGCATCAGATTCACCTCAACTGTGCTTCTGGATTCTGACAGTGACTATGCAGGAGACAAGGTGCTGCCTAAATTAAATTAAATCAGTGAGTGAGAAGAGAGGAGTATCAGATTGTCTAGTGCATCAAAGCATCTAATCACTTTAATTTTTAAACAAGTGTGGATTTTTTTTCTGTGAAATTATCAGACACTGATACAAAGGAACAAAATGAATATTTATAGGAGTCTTATATTTTTTTAACAATAAAATTACTGATTTTTTGCAGTGGATGCTCATTGGAAGAGCTACCATGCAATATTACATGCAGATGTTTGAACTCTACTTTCCCTGCGTGGAACTGAATTGCTAATATTTTTATCCGAAAATGAAAACCCCTCATTGCTTAGCTGTGTGTAGCCACTAGGTGCCTAACAACATACAGAAAACATACAGTGGTAATATATACTTACTGATGATTGACCCTTTATGAATAAATACTCACATTACTGCAGACAGAAACCGAATTCAGCCATTCATCATCATGATGGATAAACACTGCAGCAAGCATCAGCGAGCAGTTAGGCATGTGGTCGAGGCAGGACACGCGTAGCAGGTCGTCAGTAAGGTAACAGTCTAAATTTGAAATAGGGAATGGAATGCCTTAGCTGGTGGGGAATATTAAGGATCACAAAGGCCTCCTTGGACACCACTGAGATACAGTACCCATGACACCGATCATGACCTTCCCTGTTTCCCACCTTCCGCAGTAAATTCAGTTTTCGGTGGCCCAGTTTTCCCCTTGCGTTTACGTCTTTGAAGCTTCTCCCAGAAAAAAACAAGAAGTTATAAGTAAACAAATAAATACACAAGTACACAGAGCATCTGCATTACGAAGAAAAGGGATACTGAGATATAGGTGGAGCCCGTTTTACACGGAGAAATGATGAATTATGGTCACATTAATTTTAATTTCAGCAAATCTCTGCCTCACTCCATCCTGTATTGATTTTCCCTGGCAGAACTCATTAGTGGAAACAGGGCACACTTGGATTGGGGGGGGGGGGGGGGGCAAGGGACCCGATGGGCCAGAAGAGCGAGAGGAGCATGGCCTTTGCTGGGGGATGTGTGTCCTTCCGGCTGGGGGGCGGCTTCGGAGCAGGCATGGTGGGCTCTGCTGCTCTGGAACTACAAGCAGCTAAAGGACAATCGTACCCCGGGTATTATAGTATGTTTTACTGTACGTATCATGTCATACTGTTAATAACTGACATTTCTGATAAATGCATTATAATAAATGCCTGTAAAGATACATTTATTGCAGATCACTTTTGCAATTTAACACCCTTTTACAAACATGAACTGCTTTTACTTGATTTAAATGACCTTTTGGCATTAATAAAGTATCCATACACCGTATACATTATGTATAGTATCTATTAAAGCACTGTTCAGTTTGCCTGATGGATGTCTGGGAAGGATGAACCTGTCTGGCTTTTCAAGGCTTCCCTATAGAAATTTGACCTATGTTATGAAGTATGATATTGGGCATTTCTTCAATGATCTAAAGCGTGCAGTCTGAAATGCATGCCACAAGTTCTTCTAGGCTGTGGCCAACCCACTTTTACTAGATTAACAGTGGAAAATCGGTTGCTGTACCAGATGCATGGTCCAAAAAGGTTTTACTAAGTCCTGTAATTAGTCATGGGTGTGTTTGTCATCTTTCATTCTATTTAAGAGCCAGGTTCACTTGCACCTTGGCATATTGCTATTATGATGGTGGATTTGACAGGTAGTAGAAAAGAACACTTCTTTGCAGAGGAACCGGATCTGTGTATGTGTGAAGCGAAAGCATGTGAGCAGACTCTCTACGGCAACAGGGTTCCATAAAGGTAGAGGGGTGTTTCTCAATACCAAGAATTCAAAGATCATAATTGTGATATTGGCAAGACAGGACTTGTTAACTTGCTTCCTGAGAATTAACTTGGGGGGGGGGGGTTAATCAGTTAATCATGGGATTGGTCTCATTTGCTTAGGAAGCGACCAATATATCCTTGTCTAGATTCAGGGGCTGCATCCACCGAAGGACATGGTCTACGAAGGTATAGCCTTTGTGGGCTGCATCCCTTGAGGCTCAAGCAGAAAGTATCATCAAATGACACAGTCTGGCCTATGGATAATTTCCTATTTGCATCACCAGCTGTTCCCGCTCCTACCCTTCAATCACAAAGTGCCACTCCCATCACTTAGCCGGGACACGCCCACTTTATCTCTGCAAAATTAATCTTGAGATATGTTGAGCTGCAAGGGATCCATCATAATCCAGTGGAATGGATTTCTAGCCTTCGAAACAGGGGGGCCTTGTCACATCATTGTGATGCATTTCATATTCGAATGCAGCCCTCAAAGGATACAGCCCCTGAATTTAGAGACAATCCTTGATGTTTGGGGTGGGGCAAGAACAGCATCCTGGAATTTTTACTGTCCTCTGTACTTCTGTTTGTGGTATTGGAACTGGTCTTCGGCAATGGAAGATGACATCAATTGGGCAAATGAGAACAAAAGTACGGTCAAGTACGCATACTGAGAAACACCCGAGGTCTGAATTCCCATGAGCATGGAGTGTGGCATGGGATGAATTTTTATTTTTGAATGCAGGTGCAGGTGGAAACTGACTGATACAGTATGTTTGAGAGAAAAATAATTAAAACAAGAATTGTTGAAATACACTCACCTATAGGATTATTAGGAACACCATATTAATACGGTGTTTGACCCCCTTTCGCCTTCAGAACTGCCTTAATTCTACGTGGCATTGATTCAACAAAGTGCTGAAAGCATTCTTTAGAAATGTTGGCCCATATTGGTAGGATAGCATCTTGCAAATTTGATGTACAAATTAACAATCATTCACATTGTAATCATTTTAACCTTTTTCATGTGTGTGTAACAAGCAGTATATGCACACTATGCACACACCTATGTATTATTATCTGGATAATGTTCTCTTAAAATAAGTTAAATACGGCGACATTGTCTTTAGACCAGGTTTTTGTTGGTCAAACGCGCGATCCATTGACTCAGTAGCAACGTGTCAGCACTGCAGCTTTTACTCCACTTCATTTCAAGACGGACAAGTCCACGGGCACTAAGACAGTCGCAAGTACATTTACTATTTAAATAACATGGGTGCTGGACGGGAAAATGACAACTGTGTCCAGCTCGTGCTAGCAAAAAAAGTTTGCATTACGCCTAACTTAGCTTGGGGTCAGATGTTAAATAGGGCCCATTATTGGAAAGTTTAATTAAGTTCGGAAACTTTAGTTAAGTCTGCTTGTAGTAAAATATGTACTACCTGGAACTGAAATGATCGGAGAGCCTATTTTGTTGACCGTGCATTTAATTTATCATATTATTTACTTATGTTGATGTGAGTTGATGACTGATACGCTAGTTTATAATAATGCCAGCTGCCTTGAAGAACAGTGAAGAACGATCAATTCAAACTCACAGCGCTGCCGCTTGAATGGAACTCCATTATCTAGGCTGCCATTTACAATATTAGGCAAGCATTCTGGCTCCTTGGCACCCTTTGCGTGGTGTTCAGAGCCTTTAAAGAAATGAATAAAACGCAGAGCTGAAGAGAAGAGGACATCATACATCAAGGCAACGGACAGAGCCGGCTGCTCCCTCAAATCAGGACTGACATACTTTGTTATCGTCGTAGCAACGTGGACGTCAGGCTCCCAGGATGAACAGAGAGCGGAAAGTCAATTAGCCCCCATTGAGGGATCGATGATGGTAATGTGACCCTCCCTGCAGTAAGTGTAACTGTCTGTGAGTAATTAGTCCCCTTGACGTGCCAGACAGCACGGATGAGCAGCTCGTGTGCAGGGAACAGGGACTGAGAGCGGGGAGGAATCGGGGGGAAACAGGTGTTCGGATCTGCGGCGATTAGGAAAGGACACTGTAACCCACTGATTGGAGAGGACATTTCACAGGACCGGCGAAGACAGAGGCCGGATCCCTACGTCCCAGCAGAAGCAGTGATTTAATATGTCCGCTTTAATCTAACCTAAATGCATTTAAGCCAGTCATCAAGCAGAATGACAGCAGAATGATCTATATCAGCCATGATTTAAAAAGATCTTGATAAAAGAGACAAATTCAGTAAGGAGTGACTGATGTGCTATATCAGTCATTACACACCAATCTAAAGTAATCCATTTATTACAGTGACATCTGACTGTGTATTTATTAACTGGACACAGCAAGCAGAATTAAAATGTCATATTGAAAAATCCCACACAGTGTTATATTTGTTTTGTTAGTTGTGCTGCATAAAATAAGTTTAATTGAAGGACACTTAATAAAGGATTATGCTGATGTTCCTGACCTCTAAATGGATTGGTAATTAAACAAAAAGGTGAAATGTTGCATACATAGCAGTCTTTGAGGACTGCAGATTGCTAATGCTGGTGTGAGTGAGTGACAACCTGAATCAGCCTTTGGGTTGCTTTTTAAAAAAGAATCCAACAGTATTTTGTATAGGGAGATCACAGAACTGGGAGGCGACAAGCTTGTGGAAAAGCTGTGGGAACGTAAGCACACCTGGGCACACGGCCGTTGGGCTGGTCCCAGGGCCTTCTCTACATTCCCCTCACATTCAGACGCCACCACTAATCGTTAATATCAATTTCAGCAGCACAAATTACTTTTCTAGAATAGATCTCTGTTACAGCCAATGTCAGACCGGGTGAAGCACAGGGTCCTAGCACCGCACTGCTGGCCTGTAATCTGACACTTTCTCATGGCTCGTTCACCTTATCTTCCTGACACTACCGCGTTCTCCATTGACACTGGGAAGGTGTCCTGCTCTTCTTTAAGAGAAAGGGCTGATAACAAAAATAAAATAAAGGACAAACATGGTTTTCCAGTACCCTGAAGCTGCTGTTTTTTAATAGCGTAACGATTAACTGCAGATTTTAGGAATTATTACAGAGAGCTCCAGCGCAATATGCTCATCTTTGAAACAGGGAGTCGGGATGCACCGATACTGATACCGGCATCGGGTATCTGATGGACTGTAAGGTCTGTTCTGCTAAAGTGTCAAGGGGAGGAAGAGACAGCACGCCACTGAATTAACCCAAGTAATTTGATCAAATGATGCACTGTAGTGCAAAGGATTTGCTAATGCTAGCAGAGAAAAACTGCAACAAAAAACTTTAGTGCAAATAATGGAAAAGTGAGAGAAAATGCAACCGAAGCAGTATTTATATCTAACATTAAATAAGTTTAGTTATGTGATGTTAGATATAACTAACGCTTCAGTTTCAATCACAAATATAAGTACACATGGGTGTATGTTTTCGCCAATAAAAAAACAAATGCTACCAAGCAGACCAGTCCCACCTCTTGTGGTCTGGGTCGCTGTGAATCACAGATACATTTCAGGGGAGGTGCACGACAGGCTATGACGTAGGGTCCACAGCTGCATTATACTTAAGGTCTTCTTTTGACACAGAAGTATAACTCTAGACTTTGTTCCCCCTTTCAAGTGGAGAATTCAGAATCATTATATAGCCTAAATGATTGGGTTGAAAATTCAGGTTTCAAGTAAGGTAAATAAATACAGCAGGAAACTACTTGTAGTGGTCATGGGTATATAGTGATCAATTGCTTGTATGGATCACAAAGCTTGGGATAAAATCATCCCTATACTGTACAAATACTGTTTAAATAATCTGCTTATTGTAATTAAGTAGCCCGCTTACAATGTTGATTTGGGGTTGTTTTATACATGAAATTGTGTGGAAAAAATTAAAACCATGGTATTTTTTTCTACTTTACCTTGATAAGCCTACTTTGCCTTGCAGTAATTGCCCTGTCTGCTTCTGGCAAGCTACTCGAGGCTGATGCTGCATGCACAGAAAACCTGATGGGAAAAATAAAGTCATTTTCTCTTAATGATAAATATGGACTCATCAAAGCTTATGATAAACCGCCAAAAACAAGCCAACGAGATGCATCGGCAAAACTACAGTAAGCTATATTTTATGTACTGTAGGCTACCGTATTATAGCGTATTTGAATTATACACTTCTGTAATTTTATTTATATAGTACTGTAATTTGAAACAGCTGTATAGTATTTTGAAAGTCTGTAATATTCAGTAAATAGTGTCGTTGTCTATTTATTACCTTATAGTTATATAATAAATATACAACTGACAATTAGACGGTAATCTGTCTAGACATATAGGATTTGAAATTTATGTGATCAATTTCACCCAGACACGATCACTATAAGCAGTTTCCACTGTATATATAGGATAAATGTACTGTTTTTTTGCAACTGTTATATACACACACACACACACACACACACACACACACACATATATATATATATATATATATATCGTATCGCTTGTCATTGACACCAAAAAAGTTTATGAATAGGGAGGATTGATTATGAGTAAAAATGCAACTACCGTGGTTTTCTTTTGCACTGGGGACAGTGAATGCAATCATTAACTTAGTATGAGTAACAAAAACTAAACATCCCAGACCTCATTGGATGACTGAGCATTGTGGTCTAATGAATATAAAAAAGTCATCAGGGAACTTAAGAAGATTAAAACAGCATTAGGAAGTTGACTCAAAAGGGGAAAGGTCATTTTACGTTTGACAATCTTTCAAAGTCTTATCTGTCTACTAAGCTTCTTCAAAAGCAAATCACAGCACACACATGGTAATACATCAGCACGCAACTTCTGCAGCCACAGATTAATAATGTGTCTTTAGCTGTATGTCTAAATATAGAAAATATTATTGCCATCAACAAAATGAGCATGTGCAACATAATTACGAAGGCTGCTGTGTGCACATTGTCGAGCCGCGTTCTTTTTTTGGGGTCCATGTTGATCAGTATATATCACTCTCAGTCACGGGTCTTCATGTACGCTGTACAACATTTGTAGCACTTCTTGTGTATATCAGTTAAAATACAGGGTGTCCATAAAGTCTCTTTACAATTTCAAAAATGTACTACAAAGGCAATTTATAAGATATCTTCATCAGGTTTGTTCTATGTACTCAGTGGTTATCAACGTTTTTAATCACATTGCAAACAAAGGTACGCGACGTCACTAACCTAAAGCAGAGGATCACTAATGCCATTGCAACCACTGATGAGGGTATGCTACAGTGATCATGGCAAGGAATCCAGTCCCGCCTTGACGTAACTAATGGTGCCCATATACTGTAGAGGTGTATTAAATGAGGCAAACAAAACCCAAATATATACATCTCATTTTGTAATTATTTCCACATACAGTATCTGTCTTTTCATTTGCCTTTGTAATAAGTTTTTGAAATTGAAAAAAGGGACTTTATGGACACCCTGTATACTGTAAAAGTAAAAAAGTAAAAACCTAGACTGCATGCATAGACTGATGTGTATCCCTGTAGGTTAGGACTGTATGCCCATGATCAGAAGGTTGCGGGGTCAAATCCGCTGACTGATCTCATTGTTGGGCCCTTGAGTGAAGTTATTAACTTCAACTGCTTCAGTGACAGGCTGATCCTGCTTTCTCAAAATACATTGTATTTGATAAATGTGCCTTCTAAATAAATAAATGTAACATGCACAAAGCCCACTATAACACATTAATTATAATAAAAATTATTACAAAATGGGAATGACATCATCATTCTCATTATCTGTCGCCCCCATCTGGGATCCGAGATCTCTCCAGGCATCTCGATCCTGGGTCAGTCATTGCAGTTGTCGGCGTTCTCTTGATGTCTGTCTCCAGGTCACAGCACCAAGTGTTTCTTGGTCAGCCTCTTTTCCTTTACCCTGTGTGCTCCAGGTGAGGGTTTGCCTGGCTGTACTGGACAGAGGTTTGCGATGGGTGTGGCAATTCCCCTCCAGCGCCTTTGCAGGGGGGCAGTGGGCCTACATTGTGTGTTGTTCCATACTTTGTACATGTAATAAATTATGTATGTGCTATATGTATGCCTTCCTTAAGCATTATATTAAGAGTACTCACAGAAAGTGGTAGCAATCCCAATTTTTGAAATGAGATTAGAGTGGGAGGCATTCAGATAAAAATGAAGGTTCAGAGGATGTTCAGACTGCTAAGCGTTGCAAAAAAATATATATATATATATATTATGTGTTAATGAAGCCAGTCAGTTAAGAGAAGAAAATTAACTACAAATTGTGACTTCGGGAAAAGGCGGTCAGGCCTGTCAGAGGGGAGCTCGGCTCAATTGATTAGTAACTGCTGGCAGCGGAAAACTGCTGCCTTGCTCCGCGGATGGTGAACACCCTTTGCCAGGTTTAAGGAGATGAAAAGTTGTCGCGAAGAGTGCAAACGTGGTATGATGGCTTTGTAGTAGCTGGCAAAAGTTGAAAAGGGTGCTAGTTTAAAGTGCTTAAACAGGATTGCCAGAGTGACAAAGAGGCTGAGTAAAGTTTGAGAAAAAAAAAAAGAATTTGTGCTTAAGAAAAAAAAATCAGTCACAGACCCGCATGGAAATTTCGCACAATCCTGAATTACTGCGAATGAAACCGATATTTTGCAAGCAAAACAATGACAAAATAAGTAAAAGTTTCAGGAGTCACTCGAGCACTGCTACTGCAGCTTATCCACATGCTTACCAATGATTTGACACAAACCATAATCATGAATTAATCTTGACTATAAATAACTAGTATTGTTAATAATAATAATAATGCTTTAACTATATTACTCTTCTGTTTGTCATTTTTGAACATCGGGATGCGACGCTCATTCAGTGAATTCTTGTCATCGGCTGCCTGAGTGTTGGGCTGAGTCTAACTTGGAAAATGGCGACTGAAGGTTGACGGTCCAGCTATCGATGCTGTGATCACCAACCTGACTCACGCTGCACAGGCTCACTAGTGCTTCTTTTCTTCTGTTTTGCAAGCCGTCTCCTTGCATGTATGCATGTATACCTACCTGCATCACTACATGTGATCCTGTCAGATAAAATTCAAGACTGGGTTCCAGGAAGGCAGCAAAATAGCCAGGTTTGGCACAAACCATCATTTATGAGGAAAGAAAGAGGTGCAAATATTCCAAATGTCAACACCTGAAGTGGAATTAAAGCAGGCTAATGGGGACGCAGTGAAATCACGGTGCTCGAGGTAGGTCTGCATCCCTGCACGAGCAAGCATGAATAATGCAGAGCTGTTTGACATGCCAAAAATTTATTTAATCCAAACAGACAGAGCAGGGCACCGGGCCCAGCATGCAGCTGGGGCCTGCAGCCTGGATTGGTGCATGCAAATGAAATTAAGCGGCAAGAGTGAGATGGCATCCATCTTTCTGCACGAACACAATTACAGAAATGACAGTTTATGTTTCCCAGTCAGTGGCGAGCGGCAGGAAGACCTATTAGTGAGAGTAAATAATCCCATCCACCCCTCTAAAGATTGATTAAGGCCAGGAGACGGGCACAGCTTAAGGTCTGATGATCTATTCAATTACCTGGGGAAGATGGTGCCTTCTTTCAGAGATGCTTTTCCTGACAAGGATTCATTACACGATGGGAGCTCAGCTCCACCCGGCGTGCGTTCAGCCCTCTCCTAATTAAATTGAAACACAAAACAAGGTTACAAGCCAAAATGTTCGACAACATTTGGAATGGGTATTTCTGTTATGCAAATTTTTGGAAGAGATATTTTAAAAAGACAAGAATAGAAGAGCTCCCAGCATGGGCCTGAAGTATAATGTTTGAATCATTAAACTAAATTACAGCTTTAGTACATAACCAAACTAGCTAGTGGTGATGGCTATATACTGGCGATGGGTCATTTAATGTTGCTGTAGGAATTTTGGTGCTTCTTGTTCTTTATAATGTGTATTGTTATTTTGTCAATGGAAAGATACAGAGAAATGTGTGTGCATGTGTGTGTGTGTGTAAGAAAAGGGAGTGAATCTAAGGTGGATTTCAGAAAAAAAAACATTTATTTTTAATAGAATTAAATAAGGGGATAAATAGATTTAAGGAAAATTCAAGAACGCTAACAAAATTAGACTGAATGCAAACATATTTCTTAGAACAAAACCAGACTAAAATACTAATTCGATGGTATAATTCTATGATGTTTCATTGACATGTTCTTCACTCCTTTGCAGTTAAAATCAGAGGCTTTGGCTTTTCCTGTATGATGGCAGGTTTCAGCCTGCGAGATGTTAATGGGCTCACGGTCACCGTTGCCAGGCTTGCTGTCCAGTGGTCAGGCACACAGTCACATGAACCATGGTTAGAGTACTAGGGAAATAGGTTGAAGAAGATCTAAGGATAAGCAGAGGGATGGAGGTGAGACTGCCTGCATGAGCTTGGCTGGGACCCAGGCTGCCGTCCACAGCTCTACTGTAAATGTCCTGAGGAAGTCGGGGCTAAATGTTGTCCTTCAGCCTAAAACCATCTGGCGGTGTTGAGGGCGGAGTTAGCAGCAGGTTCATTCCGGATTGGCAGCGATGGCCGCAGTAGCCTGCTGCACCCTGGCATGGTCAGACTCCAACCCAGCATGCAGCTGACGGGCAATAAAAATGGTAATTTTAGGGGGGGAAATTATACACGTCCGGCTGTACTGAGTATCTGAGGCAGGTTATTTGATGCTACGTCCCATAACAAAATAAGCAGCTGCTTATGACCGCAAGTGAACAATTATGTTCATTCGATGTCCAACCTGATGCAGTAGATGAGTCACCGTGTGGAAGACATTCTAACCCAGCATGTTTCTGGCGATGTTCTTTCAGGGGTCCTGGTGGACACAGTCATAAGGACACCATGATGGGGCAGAACATTCCATCAAAATCCTCCACCAGGAAACCATTTCATTAGCATATTGTTTAGGAACTCCCTGACCTCTAAAGACCTGTAAACTCACTGTTGGGTCTGTGGAGGTCACAGGTAGCATGATACATAGGAACGGGGATTTCTTCATTAAGGCCCTTGGTGAGGTTCTACTTTTACACTCTTCGGTGAAGTACCTAGCCTCAGCTGTCTCAGAAAAATATTCTGCTATGAAAATCAGCAAAAATTGGAAGTTACTTTATATAGTGACATGAAGAAAAACGCATTTATGGCTGTGTAATGGTGCTTAAATGCAGAATGCTCTAAGAGTTTATGAGTCAGTTACAGAATTTAACAGCTTATCCATGCTGTAATATTGTCAGATGGCTTGGATCAATCTGACAACGGTAATATTTTTCCTCATATGTTTGACCATTTTCTCTGTTCCTTGAATATTAAAACTTTATTGCAATGCTCCGTGCGGTGAAAAATATGCACAAAACATACTTTTAATTCTGTTTATTTTTTATGTAGCATCCGTCGCTGCTCCAGCTTGGCAAAAACTTAACATGAACGGCATCTTATATCGCCTTAAGAAACTTTAATGTCATTTGCAAAAGTAAGAACCTGAATATGGAAAAAAGTAACTAAATGTGATTAAAAAAAGAGAAGGGAAGGGAAAAATCCACAACGATTTTAGAGTAGGAAAAAACCAGCCAAGGTCCCAAAGTCAGCTAGCTGCCAGCCCTGCATGTTAGCACTATAAAAATCAAAATATAGGTGTGCGGATGTCGGTGGAACACAAGTTTGGAGTGGAGCAGTGGCATTCTGCTGAGGTCTGTGTCGGGACGGCCTCCGGGGCTCAGCGGGACAGCCTCCGTGCTGCCCGACAAGACTGCCAGCTTTGTAGCTCATGCTCAGCGCTTTTCTGCCTTCGGGCCCGAATAGGGCTTCGGCTTGGAGAACAACAAGGAAATTAAGGGCCAGCAGCGGGTGCTTCAACAGACATACGAAGAGAAAACACTGCAGCGGCGGCAGAATTTAGGGCAAACTAGATTATAAACAGGCTTTGGTAAAAGGTCCTCAGTCTTCATTTAAATGCTGAGAAGTGTCTCTCGCATTTTTTGGCAGATGATTCCATACCCTAAGCGCCCTGTAGCTCAAGGCTTTAGTCCCAACAGTTTGTTTATTAAATGAGTTACAAGACCTGCTTCCTGTGATCTGAAAGTTAACTTGGAAAGTTGCACACTAACCAGTCCTTTTTATTGCCTTATAAATGAGGAGAAGATTTTTTTGAAGTTCACAATAAACATAATAGGAAACCAGGGAAGATGCTTAAAAATAGATGAATCGAGGTCACGCCTCCTACTTCTGGTTGTAATTCTGGCTGCAGTGTTTTACATGTGACAGAGTATGCAAGTCATGGTACAGGCACTCATAATCTCGTAAGGTAGGGTTACATGCGTGTTTTCTTTTTCTGTGCGCTGGGCAATAAAACACTGCTTTAATTTCACAATATTTTTAAGCTGAAAACATCTATTCTAGTTCACAAGCATAGTATTGGACAGATCTGTGACAAAAAATAATTCCTCAGTTTCAAGCTAACTCAGCGAAAGTAGCAGAGGCACTCAATGTTGAGTGCACAGTGAGGCAAAGTTATCTATGTTGTTGCTGCAGTTTTGTCAGGACTGAGAAATAGATCATTCTATATTCTACCATTTTACTTCATTGAATCAACTCACCAAAAGGAATTATTAACAGTGTCATCAGGCCTGCCTGAAAGATAAAGATCTCATCAATATACCGTATAAAATTTTATTTTTTACTTTGTAATCTTCCCATGGGGCAGCATAGGGGCTGGGGGGAATAGCACAGTTCAGAACACTGATCCCACTGGGCCAGGCTGGACTGGCCGTCTGGCACTCCGAGCGTTTTCCCAGTGGGCTGATGGGTGGTGTTCAGCAAAAATTACCATGGGGAATCCCCCACTTGGCAAAATTTATTTATTTCCACATATTTAAAGCAATACAAATAATAAGATAAAGGATAGACCAGCTTGGTCCAATGAAGCATTGAAATGTGTGGAACATAAGGGTCAGCAGTCTGAAAATCAGCAGTGATGTCCAGCATCATGGATACTGATGTATTCCCCGCATCCCAGGATAACAGGACATCATTTGTACAGTAACTCCTCTTAAAGCTATTGCTGTGTTTTGACCAGAATACAGCCCAGACTGGTATTTAAGAGGTACAGTATATTAGTGGTTTTCAGATATGTTTACTGTTCAAAGTAAGATAATTATTTTGCATAGATTTTTTTTAACATATTGCAGGATTGACTTGGGGTTATTTTGAAAGATCAAAGGACGTGAATATATGCCTGATGGGAATATATTAAATATTTCAAGGAAGGAAACCAAATTTTTGCAGTAGTATGAATGGAATGTAGTGGACAGGCAGTACATTTCCTGCTGCAGTGAATTCTGTCTGCTTGTAATGTGACAGGAGCTATTGTGACCCATATTATTTGAACAGCTAATAGCTATCTACTAATATCTAATGATATCAATTTTTCTATTTAAAATTATATTACTACTGTACTACTATTTAATGACTGTACAACTCACTCTGGACAGAGATGGGCAGTATTTCATAAATGTATTTAAAAATGTATTTAAAATATGTATTTAATTATCTTTGAGTATTTTGTAATTGGTTGGTTTAATAAGAAAGAAGGATGAAGAAATAAAGGTGTAATTCATAACAAAATACTTTGAAAGATTATATTTTATGTATTTAAAATATTATAAATACTGTACTATACTATTTTCTATCATTTTAAGAATCACCAGGCTTACAGATACTTAAATATACAGTAGCCTATCACCATCGAGTACTAGTAATCCTAGGAAAGGAAATGCTTTCATGCAAGTATGTAGCGAAGTACACTCTCAGATATTGCTCACTGAATGTCCTCAAAGGACAGAATAATAGCCTGCTAGTGGCATTCTAGTTAATTTCAACAGGCATGCTCAGCCATCTTGTGGTTCATCATATATGGAAGATTTAATTAGCGATAAAGCAGACTAGCCACTTCTGTATTTCTGTACACTTCTGTAAAAGGACAAAATGACTTTCTATCAACTAAACATGGGTATTTTTACAGCCCCTAAGCCTATGCAAAAGATGGATCCAACTGGTGATGTTGACATTGCATATTATATATATTTTTTGAGCATATATCTTCTTTGAGTTTGTGCTTCTTCGGCACCCTACTGGAAGACAAAGCAGGAAATGGGCACATTGGGATAGTTCGTTTAAGAGAGGCGTCCCTCCTGTCAGCCACCGCCACTAACACTGTGGGAAGCACAGGGTATCAATTAAGGACACAACAAGCCAGTGCATTCATTCGGATATGAACACTCACAATCTTGTGTCGCAGTCCCGGAAGACGGAGCTGCGATATCCCCCCTTCCCCCCAAACCCCAGGTCGCCGCAGCAGGGGCGGCCTGTCCAGCTTGCAGTTCATAGTTAGCCCTATAACATGTAAATCGCAAAATTGTTATTCTCTAATGGTACACGTTCTCATCGTGTACCGTTTCTATTTCACATGTATTTGTTGTGATTTGTATTACTTGTATTAAATACATTTTCTCACACCCGTATTTTGGGTTTTACTAAGTTACTGTACATTTGATGAGCAAATATTTGTAATTTAACAGACATTGAGCAGAAATGCCAGCAAATATTATTATAATAGCTGCTGCTTTTTCAACACAGGTGAGGTACATGTGGAAGTACAATGGGTGCCAAGAATTGGGAAAGGCAGCATGTGGAAACAGCCTGAGCCTATGGCCTGTGGCCAAGACCCAAAAAAAGAAGTTTGTTATATTATTGGGAATTATGCACAAGTGACTGAATGGGCTTGCCGCCTGAGTCCATATCATCCTGGGCCACCCTTGCATCTCATAACAACACTCAACTATCTTATATGTGGTTCTTAAAAGCAGATAAGGACTCCATTTTTGCTGTTGTCTGTAAGCAAAATCATTCTTCAACCACACAAAACTGCCAGCCCCTGTGGTTTTGTCACTTTTCATTTGCCCTCAAGTTTCCTGTGTGATCACCAAAGCATTATATGCATCCCATAGTTTTTAACCACATCTTTGTAGACGGGATTTCATGCGGGGCCAGCCTGATCACTTTTTTTTCATGCCACTGACTATATCCATATAATTACTGGAAGTAAAATTGTTTTGAAGAAATCTGCTGAAGTGTCTTTTCAGAACTGTCTTCTTCTGGAGAATCATTTAAGGAAGTAGTAGATCAGAGCTGCATTTTAAACGATTAGTCTGATGACTGATTAAGTGGAGAGTCATCTTTGGACATTACCATCCCGATAAGTTCTCTACATGCACACTGACCTTGTTCTTATCCAGCTTGAAAATGCCTCGGTGCCATAATCAGTTTAGCTGCCTGCCACGGGCGGACTGATCATTCCGTCTCTAAGCCTTTCCATTTCAGTGGTGGCATTCAAACCTGAGTCCATTAAACCCAGCATCTCGCCACGCAATTAAACCCTGTTCCCAAGGCCAGCGCATCCATTTGCAGGCAAGAGGAGCTCGGAGCTGACCTACAGATAGGCAGGAGAACAAATCAACGCATTAAAATTGAAGTTACACATCATTAAATGTGCACAACCTTGAGCTCTGGGATGCACCAAGTCAAAGAAAAAAAGGGAGACATGTTTTTAACAAATACTATTTTAAAGTGACCTTCAGCGAGCATCAATCCAAAGCACAAGTGCCATTTCTCATCCCATGACTTGACAGAATGTATTAAAATTAATTCGGCAGCACTGATACCACAGGGGCATTCAGAGGCACAGTCGGGCTGTCAGAGCTTGGTCGCGCCGGCGGCCTCGATGCCTCAGGACACTCTGGCTACCTGCCTCTTGCCGCTCAGTGGTACGACCCATGCATTCTGTGTCGCCATGAGATATGGACGCAGCGTCACCCAACTGACCCAAACGGCTCAATGCAGAAAGCTGAGAAACAGGAGGAACGGTGCCATTTAAATGCTAACATATTTAATGCTAATGCTGGCAATAAAATGAGATATTCAATGTTTTTTTTTTTTAATTTCAAAAGAAATTAATTATTTCCAAACAAAACAGTATTAGGTTATCGGCAATCAATAAACTTGTTAATTATACACAGCATGAGTATGTACAGTTTAACACTAAATTTGAAAAATTAAAGCTAATATTCACGAGTTTAATACTTTCAAAAGAGAAACTACACAATCTGTAGAAAGGCTGCAATTTGCAATTGCAGTCTTTTCTGTTTCAATGAGCAAGATGATGACTACATGCTCATATGACATCTCTCTGGGAACTGATTTTGAAGAATGCGGTGAACACAAGACGTACTAACCAGATAAGTACTAACCAGATAAGTACTAACCAGATAAGTA
>JAABNY020000095.1:16784417-16809357 GCA_015164015.2 Brevimyrus niger
GATTTTGAAGAATGCGGTGAACACAAGACGTACTAACCAGATAAGTACTAACCAGATAAGTACTAACCAGATAAGTAACCCCACAACTGTGTGCTTCGCTGGCTGAGGCCTGCAGCTACAAATTCACACATGTGACAAAAATCGAAAACCCGGACAGCACCGAGCGCTGGAGGAACTGTGCATGGATAACTTGATCTGTGTATCTGATCGGAGTATTACTGTGGCCACACCAGACGTGAGCAGGTCTAGTTCAAGGCAAACCTATTTGTTGGGTTTCTGAGGCTTGTGCTGTATATTTTATCATCTTAATTCAGAATGCAGCTCTCTTGTTTAACCCAATGCCATTAATCAGGCAGGAAGCCGTGCCAGCGGCAGTCGACATGTGAGCATGGCCCATGCACAATTTCCAGCTGTTCGGGTGCTGGTGCTTTGCAGGTAGCGGCATCCCTGTCGATGGTCTTCACCACGCTTTGGCAGCCCGTCACCTAGCGTGTTCCCCTTGCCTGCTGCACAGGTGTAATGGAGCTGTAGAGGAGGACAGGCTCAAAAAGGAATGCAGACCCTCCTATTAACACCCAGATGTCATTTTCTGAGTTACTGTTCCCACTTTTTAAAGATAACGACCAGCTGGCCAGAAGAAGTGGCGCGGAACTGCACTGCATGTGCATAAGACTGAGGCGAATGCGCAGATCCCACTTTTGGAAGGTGCACATGTCCTCCTTAAGTCTACAGCCGAACATGTGTCATTCGCCTTGTGCTCCATCCAGAAGTGAATTTCTTCCACCAGGTTAAGCAAAGCTTTGTAAAACATTGAGGAGTCACGATCGCCACTCTTTGGATGACATACAGTTAGACAGGTGCTGTCTGATGAACAGAATTCATCAACTCCTTGAACATGTTCTCCATGCCAGGAGCTAATAGAACATCAGTCGCATGTTTTAATCGATAGAATTTGTTTTTCCACAACGGGGCCGAAATTATCATTTACAGGGCAGAGTGTTTTGTTGCTGGGTATCGATTCAGAACGTCGCCCGCATGTTCAGGGGGAAAACAGCAGACAGCTGGCTTTCAACCATGCCGTCACACGCGTCAGCCATGCCCCTCTTTGTAAGACATGTCTCAACAGGGTCCGTCAGTCAGAGTAATGCAATGTGATTTGGGGGTGGGGAAGGTGGGCTGGTGGGGGTGGGGGACTGATCCAATTAGAGAAGCAAGGAGAAATAAAGGATGAAGGCTGAAGCCTGGATGAGAGGAGTCAGACTGGCAAGGTGGGCATGAGCCTCAGTGGGCCAGAGAAACTGTCTGGCAAACTCAGCGCTGGGGGCCCCTGCTGGTTTAGGGCAATAATGACAGCCTGACAGCCAGCGCGCCGCACTCGTCTCTCCCCAGCCTCAGCCAATCCAGCCACACTCCATTAACTTCCAATCTCACCATCCCTCCCCCCTAAGCCCCCCCGCGCTCCCCCCCAACACAACTCTCCAACTGCACCTGGAGAATTCAGGAAGCACGCCACACCAGCAAGAATCTGCTGTACTCTGCATTCTGTCAGACACTGTCTGAACCACCTTAATAGCCCACATTGCAAGCTAAAATCTCCAAAGCCTCTTAAATACTGTAGTCCATGAATTTTGGGTGCTTTAAAGTATTTTCTTAATTTCAGAATCCTTTCAGGTACAAATTCAAACAATTAACAGGAAGGCGACAGAAAGCCCTGCGTGAAATACACCGAATCTATTAGCATAGACCCGTCATTCAGTTCGCCCATGAACCGAATGATTTTTCAAGACTCCAGTTCCGCTCGCTTCTCCCCATCTCAAGCAGGCTTCACAAACCAATTGTAAGACACCTTTAAAAGGGATCAGTTTCCTTTTGCATGCGCGAAAAAAACACCCCCAAGGCATCTGCAGTGGCACCACGAGAAGGAGACGGGCCTTTCTGCTCGCAGTGACCGAGGTACAGCTCCCAGGGCTGTCATTAAACTTCTCCACAGGGCCAATTACGGAGTGAAGTGCTACACGCTCTCTCTCATTAGCCCTTGATGGGGAGGGTGAGGCTGGATGCTGGTAAGCGGAGGGGAAACACTTTATAGCAAGTGGCTGGATCGCAAGATAAGATAAAAATTTTGCTTCCTGTAAGGCCCGAGGTGCAGCGAGCTGCGTGGATCATGAGGGTGCCTTAAACCAGCATCATCTTCTTGACATGACGTTTCGAATGGATTCAGTGACACAGCATATGATTGTGATATACCTCAAGCTCACTGTTTAATTGGCGTGGTTTTTATTTCGCCATAGTTCTGTATAAAATGGCCACTTAATTTCCAGATATTTATCAGAGGTAAATGATTCAGAGGGCAGCACAGCTCTGTCATGCCCCTGGGGAACAGGTCTCACGATCTCTTTCTCTGCTTGTTCACCTGCGTCCACATGCACGCTCACCATATTTAACCCTCTCCCCAATGTTATGCTGTTCAGCTGAATACTGACTTTGGTCTGGGATTATATGTAACGGAATCCAATTTACAGAGTATTTATCTTCATGCTGGTCCTGGATCCCCACAACCCTTTCTGGATGAATGTTATTGAATTTGAATAGAGCCCAATAAAGTGTATATACAATACTTTGCTCGACAGTTTTAAACAGCATACAACACTGTATTATACAAGAACTATTATACAAGAATCATATGCAAAGTGTGAAAATGCATACAGTCCTTCTTATTATGATAGCTGGAGCAATGTCATGTTTTTCTTGTTTGTCCTTCAAGGTTTTTGCTGCTGATTTTTGTTGTACTTCAGCTACCTCTACTGGTGATGTAGTTGCACTGTGTTTCAGTTTTCTGGGGTAGTGCTGCCATTCTTCCAACAGCACAACCATGGAGATCACATAAAATGAGACAGACAGCCATATTCATGTACTCTACAAGCAAACCGTCTTTACATGTAGTTTCAGTGTCAGTGTAAAATAAGTGATGAAGTTTATTTTCAACAGCATTCTAGTACACTGAACACTGCATGATATAAATGGAAAGTTGTATTAGAATGTGCTTTTAAAGCTTGAAGCAGTGCTTAAAAATCCTGGCTGATGAAACTACTGTATGCTAAAAAATGCAATGGCTTGTTTACTCAGCGGCACATCTGTCGCATTACTCTCTAACAACCTCCTGTAAGACAAGCATTTGTAAGAGGTCTGTTTGGGTAAGTGCTGTCAGCTGCTCCCAGCTCAGAACTGCAAGGTCTTGCAAAGTCATTTTCGCCTGAGTTTATCTGACTGGGTAATGGCTGGAAGTGCTCTTCAGCACACCTCTGCAAAGTGACTAAAACTTCACCGACGCTCCGTGTGTGATGAGCAACCGCAGAGCTCAAGTAATCAAATCAGAAGCGATGCATAAATGAGCCTCCCAAGACTCCAGGCTGATACAGTGAGAAGAGCCGCAGCGGTAAAAGATGCTTGATTAAGAAAATAAGTCTGATAACACCTTAGGTAAGAAGATCAAGTATATTGCATAACCAATATAATAAGTATAAATTGCTGTGGAAAAAAATATGAAATAATAAGTTGATAATCCTACGCCTTTCAACCATAAGTTCAGGACTTGAGATTTCAGTTGAATAGTTACATTCATGTAATACTTGGTCAGTAACGTCCGTAAGGACAGTAAGTGCTATACATACAGTAAACATGAATTACTTAAAGGTAAATCTGTCAAGATGCAGGTGTCATCTTATAGGGTGTCATAACTGCTATATAGGGAGAGATACTTCAATAATAAAATAATAATGAGCAATCATCCTTGTCTATAAACAACTAATATATTACATATTAAGAATGATGGGATTTATATTTCAATATGAGATCTTCACTGTCTTTGTGTTTCAGGTTCTCTGCAATTTGAAAATGACCACTAGTTAGAACCAAAATGTTTGAAACACTATTATAAAAACTATAAACTATAAAAAATAAAATGAATAAATAAAATTAATTATAAACTTTCAACAAACAATCAAAGGCATGTCCAAGGTTTACAATTGTTCACATAAAGCATATGTAAACCTTAAATGGGTACTTGATCAGATACAGGAAGTTTCTGACCTTTCTCAATACTCCAGTGAGTTGCAGCTCTGGCTCACCTTTCTCTTTCCCAAGAAATATTTAATTTCCAGTTGTCATCAAACCAGTTATGGGTTACCTGCTGTAGAAATGTATTTGTTAGTGAGGAGTTGTAATAGATGTAGTAATGATCACTGCTGCCATTTTCCTCAATATTCCTCTCTCCTAGACACAACAGCGTTCATTTCATTGAACGGTATATTACAGAATATTTAGCAAACTTTCCATTAATATGTTGGTCAAAATAATATTCATAGGACCTCACTCACAGGCTACCAATCTAAAACATGATTGCAAGATTGAAAAAGAACATTTTACTAATTTATTATTTACCCAATTAAACTATAAAGCTATAAATCATAACCTTGTAATACTATTGAGTATTGGGGACCTTGGAAAAAAGCACCAGACCACAGGACTGGTTTTCCTAGATGCCTGTGATGACATTCTGTCAGGCCTGCATCCTTTACTTACTCTCAGCCAAAACATACGGCTCTCTCAGGTTACTTTCAAAATAAATCCGGCATCTCAATATAACTATGGCCTTTCAACAAAACACTGCAATTTTACTAAGAAAAACAGCAAAAGCAGCATACCTGTTTTGAACAGAGAAGATGGACAGGAAATATTTGTCAGTCAACTTCATGCAAAACACCTTCTTGACTGCCTAGTTGGCCCACAAACATACTAAATGTGTCAATTTTATAGTGAGCTATGTTTTTAACCTTTGAGCCCACATGTTACATAATCTGCTTTACACAGAATTCAGCTGTCTTTGGAGATTTGTGTTACATTTTCACAGAATCAATATTTCTCTGAAAGCAGATATTACAGAGCAGAATATACTTGTTTTCAGGTTAACATGGCAGCTTTGCAGCAGGCATTGTGGTCTCCTGCCTCCAGGGTTGTGGGTTTATCTGCTCTTTGTGTGTGCAGTGTGCAGATTCTCCCATGTTAATTTGTGCTTCCTCTGGATCCTTTGCTCACCCAGTTCACATGTGGTTTAGATGAACCGCTCTGTCTAAATTGTTCGTATTTGCCCTGCAGTCACCATATGCAGGATGTGCTTCCTGTCAGAGGCTTCGGGTTTGTTGTGACCCTGCTTAATGTAAGCAGTTTTGGGAAAATGAATGGATATCCTTGGACCTCACTTCCCCAGGGAAACTACAGCTTATGTTCTCAAAATTCCCTTTTGTTCCTCTAGATGGCAGTGTGACATTATGGAAGCTAGAGAAGCGCAAAAACAAACAAAAAATCAAAGCAAACGACAACCCTTTTAGGGGAAAACCAAGTGTTGTGATTTTTTAATATAATTACTCGGGTGTCCAAGGTGAGGCAAGTTGGCTGTTTGTGGCAAGAGGCCCGAGGAGGATTCGATGCAGATCCATGCAGGGTGATGCAGCATCAGTAGAATTGTGTTGGTTCCTCTCTCTGGATATCATTGCAAACTGAATTCCTGGACATCATAAATGATTTATGACCCTAATCATAAACAGAAAAAGACCACAAAAGAAATCTAGAAATATTTATTATTACCCTAGATAGTGTCAGGATCGGTGCCCATCCTGTCCCATGTGTTTTGTACCCGTTTGGCCAGCAGGTGTTGCTGGTCATCCTGTTCCCTCCTTTGACTTGTACTGTAGCCCCTTAGTCCTGAATGTGTTCTCTTTGTTCCGTGTACTGCTGCATAGCTCACTGGGTTGAGTGCATAGCACAAAGGCTTTATTCCTGTAGTCATGTGTTCAATGCCAGCACCACCTCTTTTGTTTGTTTTCTGTTTTTCATATTGTTTTAGTTAGATTTGCTTCCCTGTTTTGTTTTATCTGGCTTGTTTCTAGTTTGGTTCTGTTATGTTTGTTTTTGTGTTCCTAGTTCATCCTGGTGTTAGCCCTTGGTGTTTGTCAATTTTCCCTAGTTCCTGTGTCTGAATTTTTTTCCACCAGTTGTCCAGTGGAATTAATCCAATTAAATGATTGGATTGTCCTCATCTGTTCCCCATTGCCCCGAGTTCTGTAGAGCTACACCAGCCTCTTGTTAGTCATTGTGTCCAGTGTATTTAAGTGCCTGCCTTTGTCATGGTCTTCAGTCAGTCATTGTGTTATGTCTCCTTTTGGTTTGTTGTAGTTAGTCGTGATTAGTTTTGTTTCCATGGTTTTGTTGTCATTAGTTGCTTAGATAGATTGGTATTTACAACTCCAATAAGTAAGAGCTTGCACTGCAACTAGTCACATAAAGGTTAATGTAAGATTGCTAATACAGGTTTTAAACTGAACATAAACACTTCTCCATAAACCCATAGCATTGTTTCGGAAGGCTTTTCTGATTTGATTACTTGCATACTTCTTAGACCAATGTGATGGCTAACATCCCAATAATACAGTTGGGGTTTCTTTAAAGCATTAAAATATCATGAGTTTTTAACATACAAAAATTGGAATTATCAGCAAATCAGTCCTGGACGAAACATTCAGTACTGATACATTTACACATGTCATTTTAGGTGAACACTTGTGTTACTGTCTACATTTTGGACAGCACTTCTTATACCCATGCATGTAATTTGAGTCACCGATTCAATTTTTTCCATCCATCCATACATCTATGGCCTCCACTAAATATAAATTGGTGAACATGACGCTCTTTTCCAAGTTTTGGGGTGGGACATCATTGACTATCATGCCTGCTAGTCAAAATTGTCCCCAGCAAGTGAAACTGAGGGCAATATGTATATAAAGTCAAAATGACTACAGAATTGTGTCGACTTTAGCTCACAGTTGGGAAAGAGCGGTTATCAGAAGGTCATTTAGAGCTAATGTAGGCAGCACCTTCTCTTTTTAGATAAACTTTCACAGAAGGTCATAGTGTGTTTAAACCGCTTACAATGCCCATTGTCTTAGGGATAGTAAGGGGTAGGGCAACTTGTGCTTGTACGACATACAAATTCTCAAATACATCTTCTAATACCTCTCATTAAAACTGCACCCTTGATACACTTCAGAATACTATACACAAGAGGTCACTTTTGTGTTTGAACACTAGATAATGGCATTCTGGCCCATAGTTAGATAAGACTGAGAACACATCAGTAACCACACAGTACGCTCTCTTGTCCATCGCTTGCCCATTCTAGGACAATGAAATGACTAAAGGTCAACAACCTTGCAGGAAGCCTCCAAACCTCAGGTTCAGCTGCCTTGGCCACAATAGTGAGCTCACATTTGTGTCTCTGCTTCTCCCTCTCTCTGGTCTGAAAATAATTCAGGGGAATGTTATCAGTATACCATTTGAACTTGGCTCCCAGCAGATTCTTTCTGAACTTTTCTGCAGCTGAAGCTCAAGCTCTTCTCTTTCTTGCTTGCTCAGGGAATAGCACTGAATGACTAGCATGAATTTCAAGTAAAAATGTATGGGAGAAATCACCAAATCCTAACACAGGAGTACTGAACAACTTACTCTTCACACCTTGAAATGCAGCATTTATTTCAATGTCCCCCAAAAATCACAGGTACCTCCCAACCATCCTGCTACACACCCAGTGGCCTGTGCACCCACTACCCTGTGCACACACTAGCCTGTACCGCAAACTTGTCAAAACTTTCACTGCAATAAGGCGCAATCCCCCAAAAAGAATGAAATTCTGTTATGTCTTAGGACATTTCCATACAAATACTACTGTAACCTTTTCAGAGTTCATTTTCACCCCAGAGGCAGCGGTAACACAGCTAAGAAATGTAACTTCAGACTGTAAGAAATTGCATTTCTTTCATTTAAATTTCAGGCTATGCTGTTTAATCTGTACAAATTCCAGGTAGGGAAAATGAGTTTCAAAATAATATTTTTATTTATTCAAAATATAATTTAAAAAGAAATCTAGCCCCCGCTGGAAGTGTCTGGAAACACAATGAAAGACCACATATTAAGCACACACGTGTATGTATATAGCTAACAAGATATGTGAGGTCTGCTCACTCAGTGCAAACTCTACCATTAGATTGAATTTATTTTGGGTGCCAAGGTCCATTGCCTACACGCCTGTCCACTTTTCTAATACAATGTCGAGGTGGGTTTCTTTTCACTGTGCATAAAATGTTATGTTAATATATAATCTATCTCAAAAGCAGTTCTAAAACAATACTTAGCTAACTTAGTGAAAAGAGTCTTTGTCTGGTCCCAGAAATGGTTAAAGTGCCTTTATTACATAAAAATACAGATGACTACTTAAGGTAAATATAAAAATTTAATCATTTTAATACCTATTGGTATTCAAAGAAAAGGAACAATTAACCAAAAAATTAAAATTTTGATCTGACCAAACATTCCCCAGTTGACACACATGCAGTGTCCTCTTTGATAATCTCATAATCCCGTCTTTAATAGTCCAGAAGCCTGTACCAGATTTCATAAACATTTGCATAGATAAAGGCATCATCCTGATTCCAACCTCTTTCTTTTATCCTTGCAGAAACATATTCTGTTTCACCCTACTTTATCAGTTTTATTGCATATGTTAATATGTTTGCATATTTTTAATATTATACCTGTACTTTCACCTTATGCGTCATATAAAGGTATATGCTATTATACATGGAAAGTAAAATGATAATACAATGCAAATAAAAGTGCTTTTGTCAATGTGATTTATAGTTTGACTTTTGTGATTTCATAGTTTTATATCTAAATAATAAATATCGGTTTAAATTAGAGATGTCTCTTCAAGAATACAAGACATGTATCGTTACACTAGGCCAAACAAAAGGAACTGACAGACAGAAATGGTCAACAAATACAAATACTTAATTAATTGCAAAACAGAGAAGTCAACTGGTATAAACGAATGCAAGCTGACATGACACACACCTAATAGAACATAAGAGAAAGGATATTTTACAGTGAGGTGCAGACACTCCAGTCATTAGTCACTCCAGTCAAGGTGTTGCATAGGTGGATTTCCAGAATTAGGGCTGGGTGATATGGTAAAATATTTTATAACAATAATTTTGCATATCATTTGATATCAATAATTATGACGATATAATTCAAATTATTGTTTCTTTATTTCAATGCTGTTTCAAAGATTTTTTCAAATTCCCTTAGGATTCCTTTTTATACAGATTCAAAACATGAAAAAGATGTTGAATTGATGATAACTTGAATGGACTATAAGCTGGCCCTATCTGCATGTCCCAATCTTACAATTCATGAAAGCTGCATTGTACCTTTATCTTTTTTCACGCATCCCACATATGTGTTTGTCACTGTTCATTTGGCTGTCAAGTACCCCTCATCCATCATATTCTTCACTAAACCTGGTGGTACAAATCAAACACTTTGCCGAATACTGATCCTCTGGTATGACAACCATTCGGCATAAAGGTCATTCTCTTCCTATTCTTTGTTGTATGATGTATGACATTTCATTTATTTGACTGTCCTCTGTTTCGACACCCATTTTCAATATACTGTAACTTCAATAATTTTTTTACTAACCTAACTATACTGCATATGTGTAGCACATGCCTTGTAATGAAGTTATTTGATTGGAAATAATCTTTCTTTGAGTGTATTTCATTGGCCAAAAAAACACTGACGCACATTTAAAAAAGGCACAGATTTTGGGACATTCTATGTCCTGAAATGAAAATAATTTCTTTGAGGACAGATGACCAAAATCCTGGTAACCATATCTCCTGCAAAGTTTAAAACACATTGCTAGTTTGTTGCATTTCATACTTGAAATATGCTAAAATATCCACACACCAACATCTTTTTACCTTCTTTATTCACAATATCCCATTTTATGAAAAGGTATTGAGGCTGCTGCACTGTCACTTTCTTCATTGACAGCAAAGTTTCCTCTAATGGTGCCCTCATCTCTCCCATGACTCCTGTATTGGTAAAACAGTAGTACAGTGGTACCTCAGTTCTCAAACTCATTAGAACTCAAATTTCTCAAAAGTCGAACCAACCAGTTCGAAAAAAAATTAACTAGAGCTCGATCTGAATCTCAGAAGTCAAACCGTGAATGCTGACCTAAGATAACTTGTACGCACAGGGAAATGAGTCAAGCAACACATTTCTCAGCGGAAACAAAGGGTAATGCTTAAGTTTCAGCCTCGCATTCACTGTCATAGCATCGTGCATGTTTACACTAGCTGAATACATATATTTAGACAGTAAAAATACATTGAGACAATGATAGACAGTAACTAATTTTTATTGTATAATAAAATACAGAATAAAGATTTCTTATAAATTATTTTATTATTAGTAATAAACCATTAATACATTTAATTAAAATAATATTGTCGTGCCGAGTGGGGACAGTACGGAGATAAAGGCATAGACTTCAGGGTATCAGGGAATATAAGGTTTAATTACATATGGGGTTAACAAGGCACTTGGAAGGAGCGGACAGTTGGGGCAGGACACATTGTTTTTTTAACTTTACACAATTATTTTCTTACTTTACAAATTACTGTTTTGATATATGTGCTTAGATGTACTAGTGTTTAGTACAATATATGCTCTTCCTGTTTTATCCGGTTCATTTTGTGTTTAAATGCCTAAAAAAACATATTTAGGTGTCATTTTTTGGGGCTGGGAACCAATTCCAACTAATCACATGGTACCAAAAACACATACAGTGGTGCCTCAGAACTCGAAATTAATCCATTCAGAACTCTGGATCAAATCCTAAAAAGTTTGAGTTGTGATCAAAATTTCCCCATAAGAATAATAACCAATTAATTTACTTTTGGCTGTCAAGCCTTTGAGGAATGGAAACATTAGATTAGATAGAACCTCCCGTTCTAGGTCTGTACCAACTACAAGAACAGACAGGCCCATTGAGCCCAGTTTGCCCTTAAGTTTGACCTTCTTTCCATGTCATTCCAGCTGTTCAAGATAGAAGGACGATGCAGTGAAACTGGCTGCTGAGAACCCATGTCAAGGCCTATTTTTATGGTTGTAGAACAAAAACAGTCAGCATGAGGAAAAAACAAAACAGGCAAAAAGAAAACATAGAAATAAATGAATACCCTGAAGCAATGCTTGGTCTTTTTAAAATTCAGCTCAACTGCTGTGTGTCTCAGAAAATTCACTGCTTGGAGGGTTTTGGATACGTTTATATCCCTCCCCAGGTGGTATCATTGATTGCAGGGTTGAGCCAGCTGGTGTGGTCTGAGCATTTTTCCTGCAGTGTTTTTTGGACAGTGTTTCTCCCACCGTGACTGGTGCCCTTACTTGAGGTCCTAATAAGGTGAAGTTGGTTGTTTGATGTTCCTACAGCAATCAATTTATACAGCTCTAAACCAGTGTTGATTTTGTTTCTAATTTGCCTCATACACTGACCCTCAACACAGCATATCAGTTTTCCAAAGCCTGTAGGCTAATTCTCTTGCCCTCTTCATTGGAAGTGGAAGGGCTCTCCCATTGCTGGAAACCTCCTATTTTAGGTGTTTGTCTTCACAAGAAAGGCAAGTACCTTCATATCACAGACAAGATGCCAAATGGAACCTTCTTCCAGGGTTCCAACTACCTTTTGCAAGGGCCCAAAGTAGGCTTGTAATTTCAGAGGTGGGGGTTCCCCCTTGGTTGCTCAAGCTGATTTGAAGCTTAATTCAGGATCAAGCATTAGACTAGTAGTGTTACCCGATGGATTAACCCAGCCAAGTATGAGAGTTCCCCACTGAGTGCTCAAAGGGGTCTAACATAATTGCTCTAGTCTCAGTTGATGATTCCTTTTTGTCTGACTAGAAAAAGATAGTAATAGAGCCATTATGGAGTAGGCTTGCGCATTGTCTAATTTTCCATGCTGACCTCTATATGGTATTTTGACTGCATTTTAAAAAGCAGCAGTATCCCTGTACTTTATGTTGCCGATAAAATTTGCTGACGGGGGGATACAAAAGGAAATAACATGGTAACTGAAAGGAAATAACATGGTATGCTCTGTTACTGTTATACCCAAGCCTAAACATCAGTCACGATTCATACTGCACTTTTCCGTGCATTGGTTGCGAATGCAGATGGTTGCAGCCGCCGCATGCACACAGCAGTTAAATTTCACCAGACCGGGAGAGGGTAGATGTATTGCAACAAACATAAACACAAGCAGTGTAGTAAACTTTTACCAACAGATTTGAAGTTATTTTTCTAGGCTTGTGCAGCCTACAGTAATATGGCATACCACAGTGATCAAGATATCGTGAAAGTCATTGCCAAAATTAAAAAATGCGGAATAGTGCTGCTTTTTTCAAGAATATATAACTCAATATAATGTCTGGACAGCATAAAAATAGATATGCTTATTCCTCTGATCCACCTCATACAGCTGTTTACCAATATTACTGTAGGCCCACTACAACAACAACAACTATCCTCTACTCTTTCATCATTGACCACTGATCTGTGAAAGTCTACGCTACCACCAACTGGAAAAACCTAATGTGCAGTCGATGCATATTTCAATTTCCATTACACATAAAAATCTGGGCTACACGCATATCTACCAAAACCTTTCCTCAGCCAATGCCTGATGACGAAATTTACTTCATGTCCCCCTTACCTCTGCTGGCAATTTATAATTACATGGAAATTAGAACACAAATTGCATTAAAACCTTTCTACAGTAACATGAACTGAAGCAAAGTAAAGACTCCAGTAAGTTTACACTGGTAAACTGATTTATGCAGCCAGAATATGTAATATTTTAGTAAAATATATTTTTTTAAATCCCCAGAAAACATACTGTAATAAGGAATAATAATATTTCAGAAATGCAGAAAATGTTGTGCAGGGAATGATAACAAACTTACATTTTCTGGAAAAATATATTTTAAATCATATGTTAAAAAGTTTTAGTGTAATGTCCCAGCAGGCAAGCCCTGTGCTCCTAATAACGAAACACATGGTTACCTAAAGGAATGGAAAAATTGCACTGTGATTTACATAACATACAGATGATTAAAATGAGTCCATGAGGCAGTGTTTGGATCATTTTGAACAGTATCATAGGGTATCTTTAAATGAAATATATATACGGTAGCCTGCGTATAGCTTCTGACAGGACAAGTGTAATACAAGAGTAATGACAGGGCCTTTTAATATATCTACCCATCACGCCAATGTACAAGAGAGTGCATGTGTGCCTGAATGTTTAAAGAGCAGATGAGCTGGACACAGCAAGAAAATGAAAGATCATGCTTTATAAAAGAGAGAGGGTAGGGGCTTTCCTATGGAGGCTTTGGAGTACCCAAAAGAGCCAGAGCCTTTTCATCAAATCATCTAACATGTTTTTTTTTCCTTGTTCAATAGTGCATTTATCTCTGAACTGCGCCTGAGATTTCTAATTATCCAAGGTGGAAATTGGGTTTATGATCAGCCCCTTATTCAACTCCACATTGAATGCTGAGCCACATCCACATCCATCCGGTCCTGCCCCGATCATCCGCTCCTTCCATGTACCACGCCCCCTCATTAGCCATGTGTGGATTCCTCGTGTTTAGCAACTGTTTCCCGTTGCTGTCATTAGTTCAATGTATTTAAGTCCCCGCTTAAGTTTCTTTCCCCAGTTCGGTCATTGTTATCACAAATAGGCAGGGGCAAAATTGTAGAAGCGAAACAAGCCTAAGGGGAAATCCTAGAGCAAAAAAGCAGAAGGTTGATAACCAGAAGGCAATCAGAAAGACAAGCAATTCCAAGAAAGCACAAAAGCAAGAATTAGGAGTCTAGAGAGTAAAAGACACAGATGATACACAGAGCAGAATGAAACATGGGAAACGTTCAGTACAGAGCAGTCACTCAATACTTTGCACAGAATTTTGCAAGTGCTGGGCTTAAATAAAACGAATTACTAGGGTCAGTATTCTGGGAAGGATGCTACAATCCAACAGGCTACAATCAAAGTATGCCAGTTAGTCCCCCAACCTCTAACAAAAGAGGAGGGACCACTGATTCCACCAGGGACCCTTCGGAAAATGGGTTTCAGTAATGAGGTATCAGCAGTTCTGAAGTGTTATAGTACCTGTAACTGATACATGACAGCTTACAAGTCATATCAGGAGCTAAGCTTACAGCTTGACAGCTCATTGATCTGGATGGAGAGGTGGTGTGGGTTAGTGACAGCAATCTGCGAACTACTTCTGCATGTCCATGACCTTCTGCAACTTGGTGTGGGCCTTTTCCTAAACCTGAAATGGAGGGGGAAGATATCAAAGTACACACTGTAAGGGGGGGGGTGGGGGGGGGTAATTTTAATAACATGTAGTATATTGAATTCCGAGTATGTTCAGCCCAGAGAAAGACACTTCAGTCTGATTGTCAGTAGAAAAGTACTACCTGAGAAACCCACTAGTCTCCTAGTTTAAGCATTCTATCTAGCCGGCAGATAGAGGATGGTACCCAGAAGACAGACTTACTATGACGCCCAGTCTAGTACACCAAGTCTTCCATACCCAAGACATGAATAGGGGAGGGGTCCGCTTTCCAACACAATGTCTACTGGTATCCCATAGACCATGAAAACCTGATTAAATATTCTACAAGGAATATATAGGACACTGGACTTTCTAACCAATAGACCCCAGTCTGTCAGGTTACATACCCATACAACCTCTGTGCTGATCCAGAATACGAGAGTTCCTCAGGGCTGCGTGCTCAGCCCACTCCTCTACTCCCTCTTCATCCATGACTGTGTCCCTTTACATGGCTCCAACTCAACAAGTTGGTAGACTACAACACAATAATAGGACTGATCAGTAACTACAGTTAGTCAGCCTACAGAGAGGAGGTTCAGTACATAGCACCATGGTGTGCTGACAACAACCTTTCCCTCGACACAGAGAAGACCAAAGAACTCATTGTGGGTTTACCAGAAAACCAAGGGCAGCAGACATGCTTCTATCCATATAAATGGCGTTGAGGTGGAGTTTGTCTCCAGCTTCAAATACCTGGGCATCCACATACCTGAGGATTTTTCATGGACAATAGACACTTCCAGTCTGATTAAAAAGTTGCAGCAGCGACTTTACTTTCTGTGGAGGCTAAAGAAGGCCTGCCTGTCTACTCAGATTCTGTTGAACGTTTACTACTGCACTGTTGAGAGCATATTGACTAACTGCAGTATGGTGTGGTTTAGCGATTGCTCTATAGCCAACAGGGAGGCCCTGCAATGGATAATGTGGACATCATTGCCATCCCGCTGCGGACCATCAGGGAAACACTACAGGAGCCTTAGGTCCCGCACCTTTCTTTCATGGCACCATCACCATTCTGAACTCTCAACCCTTACCAACCAATAGCTTACCTTTCCTGCCTTTGGCTGCACTTTTTGTACATGTCACTGGTTTACATTACATATTCTGTTCAAAACATTCAATCTATCTATATTTACTCCTATACTCCTATACAATGTATCTATACAAAAATATACTCTCCCTTGTATATAGTATCCTTGGGAAGTGGTTATCAAACAATACTTTTTAGAGAATCTGTCTACTATGACCAGAATATTAGTGAAATCCTGTGAATGAGGAGAGTTGGTTATGAAGTCCGTAACTAAACGTGATCATACTTCTCAGAGGAATCAGAGGGGGTTCCAGTGTTCTGACTTTGGCCTGAGCTCAAACCGGACAGGCAGGCATGTGATCCTAGATGTCATCTGTCATGGATGGCCATCAGAAATTGTGGAATTGAAGATCTAAAGTGCAAGTGATGCCAGGGTGGCCAGAACTCAACAAAGGGTGGGCCCATTGCAACAGTTGGCCATGGATTGCTGAGGGTACACACTAGAGTGTTAGGAGGGCTGGGATGAGTCTGAAAGGCATTTTGCAGCATGTTAATAATTTCTCATCATACTGAAACCACTACAATGGAGGTGGGCAGGATGGTCTTTGACGTAGAGGTTTGATGATTTAGGTTGTGCACCTGGCTCAGGGCACCAGCTTTGGTGTTTTGTTCTTGGAGCTGGGTCAGTTTGTGGCAGTAAACTGAAAGCAGGTAGAAATCTAGGTCCATCTGGCTTGCCGAAGGCTAAGACATTTGACTTCATGGACGTACTTTGAGGTTACAATAGTCCTTTACCACTACAGACTGGTGCATTGATTGTTCCAGCTAATGGTGTCATTCCTCTAAAGCTAGCTTGATAGCCAGTAGTTCCCAGTTTTTTACATCAAAATGACATTCAACTGGGGACAGATTTGCAAGAAAATGGCACATGGATGTAATTTTGAGGGTGAACCAGGAAGTTGTGAGAGCACTTCTAGACTCATCATTTCCACCACAAAAGGGTAGCATGGAATGTTTGAGGAGTTGTTTCTTCTGTCCAAGAGAGTTACGAAGCTGTCAGGATCCCCAACCCAGAATGTTTTATTCATTCAGTACTTCACACAGGTAAGTACTGGGCTTAAATCGGGTAACTAATTGCTGAGTATGTGATGCAGCTAATCAGTATTCTTGGGAAGACAATCTCTGGAGGCATGGAGGTTCAGGTGAATTAGGGCGTGGGTCGATCTGTTCCAATGCAGGCGTGACAGTTTAACTGATTTATTTTTTATTATAGATTTATTATTTTAGGATCACTAACACTAACATCCTCTGCAAAGCACATTTGTATAATATTTCCTAAATAACAAATAGTGAAATTACCAGAAACATTCCTTATTTATTTCAGTAAGTTATATTTTGATATAAATAAAATGCAACAAGCACATAGAGTAGACAAATACAGACGTTTGACAGAGATTGTAGTGCAATTAGTCATAGTAATTGTATCTCATAATGCTTTCAGTTTAATTGAAAGATATTTCCCAAGGACAATGTATTACAGAAGACAATGAATTTTTCCAAATAGGACACAGGTTTTTTTTTTCGTCTCATGGATGTATGAATGAAATGGATGGATGTTTTTAGCTACAGCACGGGAACAAAAATAATATGATATGGGGTTCACCAAGCCGCTATTCAATTAATCCCAGACATTTAAGCTGCTTTTTAGATTAAATATGTCTACATTTAGAATTTGTGTGCTTTCTAATGTAGCGTATCCTGGGTTGTTTAAAAACTTTTTAATGTATTTTGGAGGATTTGAACTTTTGAATTGTCTCTTGTACCATGCCAGTAAAACATCCTTGATGTAATTTTGAAGGTGAATCTATTTATGCAGAAATAACAAAGAAGCATGTAAATTAAATTTGTTGCATTTTTTCCTACCTTGCGTTTTAAGCCTTTTCATGAATGTAGATACTGTAATCTATTTTTAGAGCCTTGTGTATTTTTTAAATAACTAAAGCAGATTACATGGAAGAGGATCTGTGTCATTGTACAGAAGCTGGTCATGAACAAAATAATTTGTTTACAGCTATTACAAGTCCATTATCTGAGTGCGGATGCTGGTTTAAAACAAGGTACAGTGTACTGAATGCATTTCCACTATTGTGTCTGTGATGTTTGTGTATTGTGAATTGCTATTATCAAGGATCAAGGTAAAACAGTACTTCACAAATCTCTATCCAGATAGTAGACAGTACAGTATCCTCTATTGTCTACACAGCATGCTCAAAATAGGGAACATGGAGACATATATATTATATATTAATTTAAACTCTCTTCCTGAATGTTCCTATTCAAACCAGGGACTGCAGATGAACTGCAAATAATACAGTGTGATGAATTAACTAACAAAGGAACAATTTGTGTACTAATGTGTACTTTAAAAGTTATTATGTGGCTAAAGCACAGCAAATCAGAATGATTTTAGAATCAAGAAAACGCTGTTCTGCAGTTATAAAGATGTTTAAATTGACTTTTATTTAGAGAGCTTGAGGTCAGAGAGCAGGTTCAGCCTGGCATCTAGCATTTCTGGGGCAGTTAGGGCCTTCCTCAAGGGCCCAACAGTGATATGGTTACTCTGACAGCCTTGGGATTCAAACCTACATCCAGATCCCCGCATATGTATTTGTCTCTTTTGATTGGATAACACATGTACATGAATTCTGAATTTGTGCAGACTACCCAAGCTGACGAATTCTCAGATTATCTTTTTTGGTGATATATTACATGGAATATCAGCTTGAAATATTGACTATAAGCTCAAAAAGGAGCATTAGAAAGGAATTAATGTTTAGCCTACAAGGACTTTGCAAGCATAATGAGGTGTGACTGAACACGCACATCTCATCTCTGTGCTTGGTTCTTTCAATAGTATGCCTAAATAAATGAAAATGATAAATTAAACGCTAAATTGAGGCTTTCTCATAGAGATTACCGGATGAGCTCAATGAGCAATGACTGTAAAACAGCCCAAATAATTGTATGTAAATTACACACTACGCCTGTAAGGCATGCAACCTAATAAGCTGAAATCATATTCTGTAGTAGTAAACTGGATTGCATTGGGCATTTTAATTGAATTGTGTCACGGTTCTATTTAGCCCTATAGTCTAAAGATAAATTCCAAAGAAAGACCGTTTTCAAAAGATAAAATATTAATGCAAAACATTAGGGCTTAAGACTTAATAGATATGGCCCAAAGTCATCTCCATAGATCATTCACAAATTAATTCTTCCAAGGGTGGCAGGTAGTCCCCAGCCATATTTAGAGAAGGCTGTCCAGTAAGTAGAAATACATTTCATGAGCTTTCCAGTGATTCTTTCAATTTCCACTTAGATTATATACTGAGTGGGCTCTGTGAACCAGCACAGATGGCAGCCAATATAGGTCATCTAACAAATCCTATTTCATAAGTTAAATTTGCAGATTTTGTAGATGGAAATCCAAATCTTGTCATGACTATGTCATTGCCTGAAGTGAAACAGCAGTTACTGGCATAAACTCTTTATTGGTTCAATGAGGTGATGCTGAGTTTCCAGTGAGGAGTGAAGTCATATCACACATTCATTTGGAGATCCAGTGAGATCCAGCTGTGCCAGACTCACACTGATTACAGAAAATCTTCAGTTGTCACATGAGAGTCCACAGGGGATGCTATGAGAAAACAGCTGGAGGAAAGATAACACCAATGGCAAGTTCAGCACGATTCAACTGATGCAGGTACATTAAGTGCTGCTCAACACGTAAATACCAAAGTCAACCAGCTAAATATGAAGGTTGTTCATGAAAATGGTCTGTTCTGAATGGATGCGTTTGAACCAAATGTACAGTATACCCTGCAGGGAAGATCTGTTACTGTCATCAAGATATGCAATCTTAGGTGACTAATTTATGTCATGCTGTGAGAAAAACCTTTCACACCTAGATCTCAAGATCATGAACAATTTGCTATGACAATTAGCAAAACCATCTGTTACTGAACTCACACCGATTTTTGGGAGTAGATGTGTTAAGGCGCAACAAGAGGTTTTACTGTGAATGGACTAACAAGAACAAAATGGATAATGAAGGGTCAAAATAAGGGCAGGAAATTAAATAAGAACTAAAAAGGCTATAGCTAAATGTAAGGAAAAATAGTAACACTTAAGCCATGTTTTTAGTACTTTACAAACACATTCATAAGGCATAATGCACCCATATACCATTATAAACATGCATATAAATATGCATCAAAAGGCATAAAACATTATAGCATTGAGTATTATTCATTATGAATGCTTTATGAAACACTCATTTATAACTACAGATCCCATCACAATGCATTATGATGGTCAAAATAAGTATTAAGGATGCAGTATTTTCTACTACATTATAAAGGTATCTATATTGCATTATAAATGAGAGCTTCATAAGGCTGTCATAATGTGTCATACCCCACTCATTCGCTCCTTCCATGTGCCACACCCCCTCACCTACCTCGTGTGAAATCCCCATGTTTACCAGCTGTTTCTTGTTACTGTTTTTAGTCCAATGTATTTAAGTCTCCATTAGGTATGTTTTCCCCAGTCCAGACATTAACATTCACCCCTTTGGTGAATTGTGTTCCACCATCATTGTTTTCATAATTAAAGTCCTTGTTCACCCAACTTCCTGGATCATGTGCTGCTCTCCCACTCCCTACCCAAGCAAAAGCAGGATTCAATGCATATTACACATGGCTATAATGTCTTATGCCTTCATATACAGTAGATATTTATAGCCATGTTTATAATGCTTTATAAATGCATTATTATATGTTATGAATGTGTTTATAAATTACTAAAACCAAGGTCTTAAGTAAAATGTCACAGGAAAAAAATGCACCAAACACATTTAGGGAACACAGGCAAGGTAACTGCAGGAACAAAATGCAATGCAACACACAAAATGACAAAAATGACAAAAAAACAAGGTTAAGGCAGACACATATATAGACAGATAATGAGGGCATGACAGGGACCAGGTGTGGGCCATTACCAATAACAGACAAGGGACTAGGAGCTATAGTGAACAGGTGAGGGTAATTAAACACTAAGGACTGAAACACTAGGTGAAACAAAGAATATGTGTGAAACGGAACATGACTTCATAACTCAAATGGGCAGGGATAACCATAAACATAAGATACAAAAATCAAGGAACAACACAAGAACATAATAAATGTGGAAAAAACAATCATTAAAAGACAGGGATGCATGGTTCTTAGCCACACAGCCCATTCAGCCAGGACTAGAAGTAATTGTTGTCCAGGCACAAGCAAAAATGATTGATACACAGAAAAGCAACTATCAAGAATAGCGACCAAAACCAGGGATTAGATGAGAATCAATAAACCAGAAACAAACAAAAGTCATACATGAGTAGTCAAAACCAGAAACAAGCCCAAACCAACAAACCAACAAAATAAGCTTGCAACAGTGGCGTCCACGATCCGTTTCTACGTCCTGGAACTGACAGCATCTCATGCTGTTAGGGCGGAGACTTGAGTGAGGCCGGTGAATCTTCTTTGGCACTTCTAACAACATCTGCTGGTACGCAATGCAAAATTCCAGTGTAAATCAGCACAGTACATGATCCAGAGACTTACAGCACGTAACACAAACACACTGGTGACTGTGACAGGTACCAAACACAAAAAGGAACAGGATGGCCAGCCACACCTAGTGGCCAAACGGGGAACCAACAGACATTGCAGGGACAGAGCTTGACATAGATGTACATACAAGCTTTAAACATCCTTGCTGCTGCTAGTTTATATAGTCATAATGAAATTGTCTGCAGTTTAGGGAATGCTGCTCTAATTGCCAGCTGAAGTCAGTAGCAAGCTCAAAGCTATACTTCAAGTATGTTCATTCATCAGCATCAGCAGAATGGAGAGATACAAAAGTGCTATGCCTGAGGTATGGCATAACAAGATCTTAAAAAGTGAAACACTAAATTGATTTGCTAAAGCTCTTTTAAAGCACAGTCCTTGACCTAGGTATACACCCACAGCATCTCAAAATTATAGACATCTGTAAGAGTTGCTTGAAGCTGGAATCATCACAAAATGCCTTTTTTCCTTTTCCCTCAACCAGCAGCTACAGTGGTGATGCAGAGAATCACATCAAGCTGATGTAACACTCTACTGACTAGAAAGCTCAGCTTGCTGACTATAAAAGTTGCTTTATCAAGTCTTGAGGGAACATTTTCCACATGAATATGTTCTAGTGGTTCTCCACTCTGGATTTCAAAACAGAGCAGCTTCTTTAATGCTCTACTAATTTCGCAAAACTTAGAAGAGAAATGTGTGGGTAACTTCAACTTAAATAAAGTCCTGATTTCCCTAATTGACCTACTGTGTTTTCTTTAATTTTGCAAAAATATCTCAACCGAGAGGGCTAAATGGGCTGTCACTGAAAACCATAAACTGTTGGTCTTATGTCCACAAAACCTTCACGCAACAATATAACAATGTAACAAATAAAAAATAATTTTGGAAATGTAAAATGGTGTTCACTTCCGTACAGTTTATTCCTCAACAGACAAAAAATGCCAAGAACAGATGTACTCTTTTTAATCCAAACCCTTTCTTAGAACAGCCTAGCTTGAGAAACACATTGACTGCATGAACTTAGCATTTTTTCCAGTTTTTTTTCTCCACTTTCATGTTAGTTTATCGGGAGGGAAAACTCTAGAGAACATGTGGGTGGTAAGCGTACTAAATTTATCCTAAAAGTTGGACTAAACTCATTATGTATAGTCATCAGAAAATTTTATGTTATATGTAGTTTTCTGTTAAGCACAATGATATAAATGCAATTTTATGATTTACATAGATTGCAACAGACTTTGATAAACCTTGCCTAGAAGTAAAAAAAAAAAATTGGCATTCTTTCATTAGTATTGTGACAGAGTGGTCTGGTTGGCAGGACCAATTATGTACTTTACTCGCATCC
Source organism: Brevimyrus niger (assembly GCA_015164015.2). NCBI lineage: Eukaryota > Metazoa > Chordata > Actinopteri > Osteoglossiformes > Mormyridae > Brevimyrus > Brevimyrus niger. Next base: position 16,806,831 of record JAABNY020000095.1, read on the forward strand.
CCTGCACTGCACTGCACATACTATCTGAAAATATAATAAATGAATATGTGTATGTATTTTTTTGTAAATAGTGAATGTCTTTACTGTGGCATGTTTACTGTGTTTAATGTGTGTTATGTTAGCATGGACCGCAAATGTAACTGTTGCATTAATTCTTGGCTTCAATGTCTCCACTGCTGCTTGTCTGACCAGTGGTGGCTATCAGTAAAGAGAATAAGCTTAACTTTTAAGAACTGTCATCTATAAATCACTATGTTTTGGGTATGATGCAGATCAGAATATATTTTAAAAAGCCTGTAGATCCCTCCATTTCATGGTATATTGAACTGTGTTGCTCATATTCTGTCAGTTACACTTGCTCATGTAAATGTGTCAAGCAAAACATCCATCCATTTTCAGAAACCACTTGTCCTATTCTGGGTTACTGGAGCCTGTCCCAAAGGCTACAGGCACAAGGTATGGAACATCCCAGGATGGGGCACCAACCCATCACAGGGCACGTGCACATACCTACGAGCAATTTGGTAGCTCCAATTAACCTCAGCATGTATTTGAACTGTGGTAGTGGGGGGGGGGACTGGAATACCTGCAGGAAACACCATGATAACACTGGAATACCTGCAGGAAACACCATGATAACACAGGGAGAACAATGCAAACTCCACACACGGAGTTTATGGCAGAGACTCAAATGCTCATCCCAGAGGTGTGAGGTAGTGCTGACCACTGCACTGCATATCGCCTCCCAAGTAAAACAGTGAAATGAAAATTAATACATAACTGCCAAATTGTCATTTAAACTGTCAAAATGAAAGGTCAAATAGATGGACAGCTTTGAGCTCTGTTTTCTCTGCAGAACTGGGCAGCGTGATCTCTGGCGACTTCTTCCAGCCATGCCCTTTCACTATGATGTCTAATTTAACATAACCAAATAATTCATGAATACTTACGTTGATTTTATTGGCATTATTCATTTTTAACCATTAGTTAGGTTCCATTATAATAAGGGGAATATTAATGATTATTTTGATCACAATATGCTGATCACACAAAGAAGGGCCACACAAACAGATGAGCTGTAGTTTAAGTTTCCAACAAGACAAAAGTTGGAGTTCTAATTATATGTATGTTCTCATGATGGCACCTTCATACATACGCATGCCACTCCAGCCGATGGCCAGCTGGAGTGGCATGGATACTTTGTTGGATTCTTACAAAATGGCCAGATGAATAATACTGACAACTGTCTCCTAGCAGTCTCATGCATTTCTTTTACATAACATAATATTATACAAAATTCAAGGTAATTGGGCAATAGCATAATTGAGCATATTGTTTTTAAGACAAATAAGTGTATTATGACATGAACTTCTTTTGATTACCGATATTTTGTGTTTGACATTTTTTTCACTGGCTTAAAAGATGGTAGAATCCTATTCCATCATCCATGACAGTGAAAGAATTTATATTTTCCCTTTCTTAGTGGTAGGTTCCTGTGGTCTCTGTAGTGCCCAACACCCGCAAAAGGAAAACTAGCTCCCACTGTTCATCACTGAGGTGCTGCCCTGCTCCGCTGGCCTGTTTCACAGCCGTATCCAGCACACGGAGCCACTCATCGCTGTAGCCAGCACCCCTGACAGTGAGTACCGATGACAGGGAGAGTGGCGCGGCATCGAATGTCACATGTGTAGTTCTTTTTTGTAGTGCCTGGCTGATATTTGGTGCCAGACTGCAGCGTCTATGAGTGCAGAAGCTCAGTTACAAGAGCACAAGTCTTCAAACACGCTTCTGCTATGAGCGGCTGTCTGTCTTTCCTTTGAAGCCTCGGTGCGTTTGCTGCGCGCTGCTCCTTCTCAGTCTCGCTCGTCAGGACGCTTCTTTAGGGTTGTCACATTCTCGTGGGAACTGAAGCTGTTTTGGAAAAAAAAAAAAAGTTATTATTTGTTAAACTGTACTTTCTGGAAGAATCAGAGAGATTCTTCAAATACCTATGCAGTCTTCATAATTTGCAGGATATTTCATAGTTATTGGTAGGAGATGAGCTCGTCATAAACAACAGTATTGCTTGCATGAAATGTGAACGTATCTTTTGATATATTTAGGCCACCGGAGAATAGCTGATGCTTTCCACAATGTACTGGCTTTTCCTCTTTGTGCTTCTCTTTTACAAAGAGTACTTTGATCATTTGTCTGAAATCTTTGGTTTCTGCTTCCTCCCCAAGGGGGGAGTGCTTGTCTCTGCTGGATGTATAGTCATTGGGTTTCCTGGGGCTGCTTGATCTTGTCCTTATGTCCTTATTCCTGGTCTACGTTAGAAGCACTGAATTAGCCCTCTGTTTTTTTTCCCTCAGTATCGTAATAGTTGCAGTACCAAAAACATCCATGATACATCCTTATGTCTATTTCACCAGGCACCCCACACCTACCTGTGGACACTCAGGTTTTTGTTGCGAAGTCACATAGACAGAAAACTCCAGTCACATGACACAAGCAGCTGCAACTCAGTGACACTTACAGTGTCTATTTA
>JAABNY020000095.1:16826146-16840339 GCA_015164015.2 Brevimyrus niger
TTAAAGGTTGGCTAATAATATCCCTCATCTCCTTTAAGACTATAGGTAAGATGCCATCAGGACCCTGCGATTTATTTATTTTGAGTTTAGCTAGGAAGTTTGTTAAGTGAACAGAAATGTTTAACATATCTACACAAACCTTCCACACTGATTTTTTTACTAATTGTTTCTTTTCTTGCTATTTGGCTAATAATTTGGCTATTAATTGTGGTGACTGGCTCCCAAATGGATATTAAACACAAATTTATGTGTTTTATGTTATTGCAAATATATTGTTAATTTAAAAGCACCAAATGAACTTGCTTGTCAATGAACTTTTTAATCCGGAACAGCTCTTTAATAACTATAATTTGAATGTCAGTTAATTTATACTTGAAATGAAAGTTTTACTTAAAACTACTGTTTCTAATGTGAAGAATATTTTTGTAAATTAAAAAAGCAGTGGTTTTTGTTATAAATCCAGTAAATTTGCACATTTTTACCCAATCAAGGAGGCATCCAGAACTATTTGTGAGCACTGTATCTGACTGCTGTATTGGCTAGGTCTCAGAATATGTACTTTGTTTGTGTGCTGCACAGCTGATGCACAGTGTATAAGATTACTGTGTTGCATATATGTGTAGCTCTGTTTGGCACAGCCTGTAATGAATGACTGGTTGGGCTCTCTCACCTTGCACCCCCTGGGAGAAAATAGATTGGCACTAACATAATCTAGAGAGCCCATTCTGAAGTACTTTATGCATTATATGTTACTGTGTCCAAAATTAAGAAGACAGCATATTCTTATAAAGAATATAGAATGAACAAGTTGAGTCTCTCCTATTGATTAATTAAGGTTCTGATCAGAGAACCTGCCTGTGAGCCAAACCGATGATGTCGTTACACTTTTTATGCATTTGATTGGCCCCTGTGAGCTGCTCCCTGCTGGGTTTTAGTGCTGACATCCTCAGATCTCCCTCATGGTTGCATATATCCTCAGGCTGACAGTTTCTATTATGCTGCCATTTTTCAGTTCACTGGGGCCCCTCTGCATTGCACCTGGTTACCTTTACTTCTTAACTTTAATTTTTTTTGCCATTTTTTTCTGCTTCCCCTTCTGCCTCCCACTTGGGACCATCTGGCCCTGTCCAAGCAAATCTTCATCTGGACCCCAATATTAGGCCTTGTAACAGTGTCTGAAGAATGAAGCCCCACGTTGGCATGATGCAGCGCCGGGACACTGTCATCTGCATTGGACACTCCAGTATCAGGATCATCTCACCATCATGACTCGCCCTCAGCTGTCACCATCCATAATCTTTTTTATGTACTTCTTATCCGGTACAGGGTCCTGGTGAACCTGAAACTTATCCCAGAATGCATGGGGCACCTAGCAAGGTCTGAGGTGCTAAGAGAGATATGAATATGATATGAATACCCAGGCAGATTCAGGGGCCCCACCATTTGACAGGGGCCCTTCAATATGTGCAATTATATGTAACACCGAGAAGGGGAGGGGGTAAGCTGACATTTCTAGATATGACCCTGACTCCTTACTTTATCATACCTTACTCATACCTTCATTGTATATACAAAGCATGGGCAGATTGACAGATAAGCCACCCCAGGGCCCTAGCCCCCTCTGACTGCAAATCTCACATATTCTGTATGTGAGTCATTTGTGAGGATTAAGGTGCTGATAACATGTATATTGTACTATCTTGTGACATGCTACTTTTGTATCTCTCATTTTATTGTATACAATCTTATTACGGTGGGAGTCATAACACAAATAAATTGTTTAATATGTTTTTTTTTATGTAATAGCTTCTAATGTTTTGTAGTCATACTATGTTGTTAAGGTGTATAAGCGCACTTGTGGAATTTGCTTGTCATGCCCCACTTGTCCGATCCTCTCGTGTGCCACGCCCCCTCATCTATTGTGGAATCAATAACTGCAGTTACAAACTTCCTCTGGCACTAACCCCAGCTTTCATGTCCAATATCAGTATCAGCTAATCTCACAAACGCTCCTCTCAATGAATGGGCAAATTGTCCCACAGACACACTCCAAAATCCTGTAGAAAGCCTTCCCAGAAGAGTGGCAGCTGTTATAGCTGCAAATGAAGGACCAATTCCATACTGATGCCTATATGTGTGAATGTGTGTGTGTGTGTGTGTGTGTGTGTGTGTGTGTGTGGGAGGGGGTTTGCATAGATCACATTTGAGGACCAAACTGTCCCCAAACTGAAGTAAAACCCAAAATGTCCCTACTTTTGGGGGCATCTTTTGAGGTCCCCATTTGGATAACCTCAATCCAAACAGTCTTGTATTTTGGTTGGTTACTTACGGTTAAGGTTAAGGATGGGTAGTGGTTAAGGGTGTCATGATTGAGATTAAGGTTTTTACTATAGAAATGAATGGATGGTCCACATTTAGATAGGAAGACCCACTTGCATGTGTGTGTATGTGTGTGGAAATTGTATTTTTGTAAATATATTAGAGCATATAAATATTATCATTTATATGAATGTGGGGCAATACATAAAGTGACATCACTGAAACTCATTGTTTATTGTTGGCTACATGATATTAAGATTTCGTATGTGTATTTGGCCTAGATGCAGCCCCCGGCTACTATCCAGTTAAAAATTGTCCCCGATCAAGTGTGTCAATCGCAGCCTCTACGAACTCGTAAACAAGATTTGCATTAAACAGGGATGACGTTTCGAGGGTAGCCAATCAAATCCTTCTGCCTGTAGTTACAAACGCTCCGCAAAATCCGCTGAAGACGCGTTTGCTCTGTCTCTTCGGAACCAGAAGCGGGTTTCATGTGGGAGCAGCCGCGGGAAGGTTTGTAACACGGCTTCATTTACGCAGCTGCCTACGGATGTCTTTAGGCTTGTTTTATATCATTCCCAGTTTTCGAAGAACTTATTCGGTCATAATTGTTTGGCTGAAGGACGATTTTTGTCGTTTTTTATCTTTGCACGAGAATTTTTGTCAGTATGTTTTAACCGTTCTGCTTTATTATTGTGCAACTCGAACCAAAAATCTCACCCGAATCACCAGTTTGTATGTTTTTCTTTATGTTCTTAAAATCGGACTTGTGCATAATATGAAATATACATTAATTACTTTAGTCTTTGTGTAATCCTAATTATTTTTTGTAGGTTATATTATAATTGTACTTATTATTCTCAGATTCTAAAAAAAAAATCTGGCCGTCATGTTTGCCTTTTTAGCTGCGATCTTTTGCTTTTCCGCGTTGGGTGGTGGACAAGTGGTGCACAGTCAGAATGCCAAAGGATCGCGCTTCATTTGTACCGCGATCCCTATAGATGCTGATCCAAGCTGCCCCATACCTGCTGTGCCGCTGCAAAGTTCAAGTGTCCAGGAGGAAGATCTAAAAAACACCGTCATTCAACTTCGGGAGACCATTCTGCACCAGAAGGAGACCATTGTCGATCAAGTAGGAACAATAAAGGAGCTTACTTCCAAACTTTCCCGATGCGAATCGGTCACTGGAGAATCGTTTCTGGGTGGGAAATACAGGAATAAAGGTTCGTGGAGGAAAGACGGTACGAACACTATGGGTGACCTTCCACGAGATCCCAGTGAAACTATTGATCACCTCGGAAAGACCATGCAAAATCTAAAAAGCCGGTTGGAAAACTTGGAGGTAAGCTTTAATGGTTTCCACGCAAATACAATAATGAAAATTTGAAAAGGGTGCCGTTTTCCGTGAAAGGAGTATACTACGCTTTAATAAAACAGTTTTCCTGTCTTTGTTATCTGTGTGATTAAAAAATGTAGAATTTCAACAATGAAATCAAATGAATTAGGACATGTCAATATGACTATTAGTAAAATTGTAAAAGAATCATTCATTGTCCTCACTGTAATAAAACTAATGTTTCCATAAATATTTATAGCTATAAACAAAGCTATTGTAATAGAGAAAAAGAAAATTCCCTTGACTGAGAATAGATACATTTCATTCCATATGCAATGAAACTAATATTTTTCTCTAACTAACGTCGCACCATTGGCTGGCACATTTCTTAATTATTTTGTAGTCTAAAAATATTTTTTTAATCAACGGGTGGCTTGTTTCAATAAAATGTACCATACATGCGTACAAATGTTTCTGTTATTCCGGATGTAAATAGTTGTTAAAGAGATTATCTCTAAAAATAGATTACTTGTTTCACGTACATCCGATTTATCAAGGGTTCCTATTCTAAAGGGTTCTCTGAATCCATTAAGCTGGTGATCAAATTAAATATATGAAAAATACACTGAAGTTTCACAGGACGCCGTTCAAAAAACAGCTGATGAGCACCGAGTACAAGCTTATGCATATTATATAATTCATGTTTGTAATACTATGCTTCAAATTCCAGTTTTAGTTTTACAGAAGTAGAGTTCAGTTTTAATCCAAACCTTATTATTTATCAAAACAATCATTTAGGTGCATCAATGTAAGCATGTATAATTGGATGAATTCATCACAAAGTGTTGTGCTTCATGTACAAAGGCAGTATAATTTGTCCAGTACCATTAAAACATATTTCTAATATATAGTGCATATAAACATGCTTTGTTGCTATGTTCCCTTTGTTCTCTATTGGTAATTTGATACATTTTATCTGTGAATATCCAACTGTGTAATTATATTGTATGATGTTGTATCAATTAGCATAAAAGCACAAAATCCCATTTTCTACTGTAGTTGGAGTGCAATTACTATTTCACTATTTCGAGATGAATAAAAATTTAATTAATGTGTAGCAGTTTATTATTAAACAGATATGACTTCAAAGAGTTGCAGTGGCATATACTTAAATAGAATGCGGTAAGGCGGAAGCACTTTTATGGTTCCTTTCTTGTGTCAGCAGCACCAGATGCGTGCCAATCTGTCTGGCATATCTTCCCCTAATGAACTGCGGGACATGCTGCAGCGCCGACTGGGAGTGCTGGAGAGCCGGCTCCTGAAGAAAGTGACGGAGTTGGAGGAGGAGAAGACTCAGCTGTACAACGAGACGGCTGCCCACCGGCAGCGTACGGAGAGCACCCTCAGCTCTCTGCTGGAGAGGATCAGCGAGCTGGAGAAAGGTGCCCGTCTCACCATCTCACACACTTTAGACTGTCCCTCCCCTCTGCACAATCCCACTCAGGCACACAGGTATGGAAAACACATCTACAAACAAGCATCCACTGTAATTATGGGTGACGATTGCCGCTGTCCCTGGTGCTGAACAGACATAGAATAGATAGCCGAACATAATAATTGTAACAGAGGTGCTGCAAAGGGAGTTTATTTGCGCGACATGCAGTATTGTAATTGCCAAGCCTAGCATAGCCTGTAAACACTGTTTGCAAGCTCATTGTTTTCAGGTAAATTTCTGTTGGGCATTTAGATAGTGTTCACTTGCCTTGTACCTTTCATTTGATGTTGAGAAATATCTTCTCAGATTATCGGCAAATGTTATTAATAATTTTGATGTTAATAATATATTTGGCTGTCTGCCTTTGCTGATCGCCCCAATGCCTCCATGTTGTTCTTACTGTATGTTTCAACAAAATACAGTAGCAAACTTATCAGATATTAGTTTAAAGTCAGAGGTTCGGAACTATTTTCAGTAACAAAACAGCATTTCATGAACTTTAATGAATTAGAAACAACTTTTGATGTTAGACATCAATATATATAAGACAATGGGACCATGTTAATCCTTGCTGACTGTTTCGACACTCTTTTATTAGAGGGGGGTTGACAAGTTATGTCTGTGCAATGTTTGGTGATTCTACGTTGTATTTCTAGGCTTCAAACCATGCTAAGCCTTTTTCTGTTAACTATATTGGCTCTTAGGGTGCATTATGAGCCGGGTCCAGATTACCTTGCAGTGTTGGCTTTGAGAACCCCTGTTTTGCATGAACAGTTTGGTCAGAACGTTAATTGAATGTGGTTTATGCATAGATCTTAAAATGGGAGAAATCACCAGTATTTTTAGACATAAACCACTGGCGAAAGTTCAGTTGAGTGCAGATTATCAGGTAGTTGAAGACAAAAATAAAATATTTGCTTTTCAGGAGAGTGTTTGTAAATATTGGAATATATATTTAATTACATATATAATTACACATGTTAAAAACAGCTGTTCTGAGGGTGCAGCCATGCACGTGCATTGGTGCGCTGGCGTATTGAAGCCAGCATGTGACGCTGTCCATCCTTGTCTGGCCTGCAGGAAGCAGCCCGTTCAAGTCCCCAGAGGGTTTCAAGGTGTCCCTCCCCCTGCGAACAAACTACCTGTATGGCCGCATCAAGAAGAGCTTGCCGGAGATGTACGCTTTCACAGTGTGCATGTGGCTGAAATCGAACGCCAACCCCGGCATTGGGACCCCGTTCTCCTACGGCGTACCGGGTCAAGCGAATGAGATTGTGCTGATCGAATGGGGAAATAACCCAATAGAGCTGCTCATCAATGACAAGGTACACAGCAGAGCTCTCTCTGTGCGAACTCCATACGGTGTTATGGAGACACATGGATGCAGTACAAACATGAATGAAGGTCTCATTGTTGGAGCATAGTGTAAACGCACTCATTTCCACCAATCCCGCTGAAGCATGGCGCCCTTTGCATAAAATGTCTTACATACTGTATGTCCTTACTGTTGGTTTACTTAACACCTTCACAACATGTATAATTCTGCATAGTCAAAAAAATATGTATTTTTCTTTTTTTTTACTGTGTTTATGGGTTGTTACTTTTAATTGCGCTCGTAAGAGCTTCCTTAAGCACGGTGCTGTGCAGTGGAACAGTCACTGAATAAGGGCTTTCAGTTAATCGAGGTTTGCAGGGGTGTGCAGTAGGCTCAATGTGTTTGTGCTGTAGCTAGCTTTGGTAGTGATATTCATGATCTAGGTAAGAGGTGTATCAAAGTACGCTTCATTAATATTGATGCTAGGTTTTTTTAAATAGATCCTTTTATATTGATCTTCTTTGAAATAATCTGTTTGACAGGACATTGATTTAAATATGAGCGCAATGCAATTTTATGACCATGCAATAAAAAGGAATCGGAGAAAGAGTAACGGAAAACCATCAAAGGGAAAGTGTTGCTTTTTTTTGCGGTTTTTGGGTGTAGCATGAGCCTGTTGGCACAGCATGAGAACAGCTGGAGCCCATCTGCCCTCTCTCTGTCTCTTCATGTCTGTGCCCATCTCTGCTGGGCTGCACAGGTGGCCCAGCTGCCGCTGTCCTTCAGAGATGGGCAGTGGCACCACATCTGCATCACCTGGACCACCAGAGATGGCCTCTGGGAAGCATACCAAGATGGGGAGAAGCTGGGATCTGGGGAGAACCTGGCCCCCTGGCACCCGATAAAGCCTGGCGGGGTCATTATTCTGGGTCAGGAGCAGGTAAGTCCCTGACTGACACACAGGATATAGGAACCTCAGGTGTTTAGAAGACTAATGTTGACATGAAGCTTAATTAAAATGCACATTATTGCTAAATACAGTAGTGCAGTTACCTGCTATATAATAAAAGTAATTTTTTTGTAATAAATGTTACAATTTGCTAGGATAATAAACTCTATCTATTTTTTAGCAAGACTTATTTTTGGCAAGAATAAATTTCGTTTTTTATGATCCTGACAGGATACCGTAGGAGGACGATTTGATGCCACTCAGGCCTTTGTTGGGGAGATCACCCATTTCAATATGTGGGATCGTGTGTTACGGCCCATAGACATCATGAACATGGCCAACTGCTCCTCATACATGCCAGGCAACATCGTGCCCTGGGTCGATAACAATGTGGAGATCTTCGGTGGTGCTACCAAGGTAGCCCTGGAGATATGCGAGGATCAATTACTCGGCTCCTAAGAGCACCCCTGCAGATGGACGGAAGCAGTCACCCCAGCCTTCTTCCTGTGAAGCCCAGCGGTCGGCGGTTTATAAAGATACACACTTGTGGTTTGTGGTCAGTAGTGAAGAGTTATCATCAAGTACTGGGGACCGACTGAGGCAAAAGGTTTTCACTGTGCATTTCTGTATTGGACTCAGCATTCCTGTCAGCCATTGTACTGCATGTTGGCACCTTTCTGTATATTTTTTTGGATTTAAATGAAATGGTTTGGTTAATCCAGAAAGACATTGTCTTAAAAAGGTATGTTTTACCGCTTTGACCACTCAGTGTTTGACTAAAACACTCCACCCTGGTTACCTGATTTGTGCAAAGGTTCCATATCCAAAGACTTATGAGCGCAATTCTGGCTACGCTAAAATCGATGCCCAAATTGAAATCCTGAGGCGGTTTGTAAGTGGATGCTGGTCCAAAAGTTTTTAGTTTGTATAATTGGAATGCTTTGTTCCCTCCCTATCATTCTGAAGGTTATAGCTTCAGTTCGTGAATATTTCACTACACACCCTGATTCCCCCTGTCCATACCTGTGCACTCGCAGTGCTAAATGAACACAGACCACTACAGAAAAATGACAGGATCTTTCCGCATCAAGTAAATGTGACCAGATGGGTGGCAGCAAAGAGCAGCAGCTCAAAAAACAGGGAAGTGGAGGGAGAATACTCCTGGCGTGTTCGTGCTCATACCCACAGACGGTGGGTTAGGGTTTGGCGACGGGTATGTTGCATTTCTGTGCCAATTTGGTCAAGGCTATAAAGATTAGTGTACTGAGTAGCCGCTCTCTTGCGGTCGTACATTAATGTCACTCTCCAGAAGCTGCCGGCTAGAGGAGATATGTCGAGGGTTAGCTGAGGAGAACACGAAAGTCAGCATGCTCCTGCTGTCAGCTCGCAGGCACTGGGTTTTAACATTCTGGGCTGTGCATTACTGTACCTATCTGCTTATAGATGCACTGTGGCCAAGGACTCTTAGGAGGTAAACAAGAAGATGCTTTGAAAATATGTGTCATTTTCAAAATGTTGACTTTGTTTGGGTGCTTTGCATATTTCACCTCATTTTTCAGTCTTTGATCTAACATCTCATTACGTATTGTGAAATGGTTGATTTCCGTTTCTCTCAGTTGATCTGTTTTGACTTATAAGATCAAGGCAACAAAAGATGTTCTTCTGAATTTGAGTCTATCCCTCTACATCCTCTAAACTCATGTATGGAACCTGGTATTCAGAATATCAACCAGGGATTTATTTGTCTTTAGTCATTCGAAAGAACACCTGGAGGTTATGCACTCTAATGGGGTAATTAACATAGTGTTAATAATGTTGACAAATGTGTTGCTAAGATTTGCAATCGTTTTAGGAATCAGTGTGACTTCTCCCAAGTTACCGAGGAGTGTGTATAATGAAAAATGCCTTACCTGATGAACCTGCACTGTATTCATCCCTTTGAAGTTATTTTTCTGCTATTTTTGACATTGTGTCTTTTGATCCTTCTTGCACTGACCTTTGGATAAAAATGGTTTTGTTTATAAGCATGACAATCTAAGGCTGGGAGTTATCAGGAAATTGGTGATTGCAAAACACAGCAGTAAGTCAGCTAACTTAACTATACTGTAAGTACACTGAGCTGATATTGAAATGTACCAATAATATACTGAAATTTCTGTTTAACTTGAAGTGTTTTATCTCAGCTGTATGCAGCACCTTTTCCGACTAACCATAAAAAGGCAAACCATTTATGGTCCAGAGTTAAATATCCCTGCTTTTATAAAAATGACACGCGAATGTTGGTATTTAATTTTATCCGGCCCGTTTTTCTATTTGATGCCAAATGTTGTGTTTCTATTTTCGTGACATGTTCTGATGATGTATTTTTTGTAATCTGTTCCACACTGTTTTTCACAAATTGTAACACAAAATGACGATAGAGTATTCATTGTGCGGACGCTTACCTGTTAGGCAATTCTCTTGGCTTTCTTATTCCTCAGCACGACTGAAGTCTTTAGCCGATTGGCATCTCAAGTACTGACCCGCCCAAGCAAATGCTCTTCCTTGGCAGTTTCAGGGTCAGTTCTCACATCTCTTTGCTCCAAATGCACAGCCGCTGATTTCCATCAGCCAATGGAATACCAGGGAGACATGACAGTAGGTGAGTTACAGTGGTTGCCCTTTAAAATGTTCTGGGCCCATTGTCAGTGCTTGACTTTCGAACACTGCATGCAGCAGCCAGACACATAACCACACATGACTATTCAGCTGGTGTTCTATAGCCTTGCAGCACTACACAGTAGCCCTGCTCATCACGAACAGCCCTATTATTCTGTGGTCATAACATTGTAATCTACCAGTAATTCATTACAGATCATTAGGATTCCCTGGTGACAGTGGTGTGCCTCATAAAACCGGCATTATCTTCATGTGTTTTGAAAGACTTAATTCAAATTTATTGTACTGCAAGGTATAACACATAGTTATCCCTTATTTATAGATATTCCAACATGGTTTATTCCCACATATTAGCTGAATAGGCTTCTGTCCCAATCTGTGCCAAATGCTATTTCAGTGTTTGTTTGGCTCAAATGCACCATTTTGCCAATGATGAGATTATGATATGGGAACTTTATTATATTGTCTATATAATTGGTTTACTGGAGATTTGGAGGATGATGATTTGGAAGAATGTTCATTTGAAAGCTTGGCTGAAGAGTTCATTAATTTTCCCTTGATTGAGATATGGCCCTTTTGTAGAAATGTGTTCCAGCCATCCAAAATAAATGCAAGATTATGAAAAACATCAAGGATAAATTTTCATTTTCATGTCAAAGCTGACCCATGCTCTTTAGTATATATGTTTCATCATTTTTTTCTCCATGGGAAATTCTGTCATTCAATCTAAATAATGTTATATTATATATATTATAGACATAGAACAAGAAAAATAAATAAATAAATATCATTAAAACTACTTTCAGTAACCAGTAAAAAATGTTTGTTGAAGAATGCTGTACCAGAATGGGAAAGGGATGTGATATTCTGCATTGAAACCAAGGAAAATATTTTTTCATACTGTAAAGTAGAACATAGAACTCCTTTAAAGGCTTAAAAAAACAGAACCCCTCCCGTGAAAGATTTGATCTCCTCCCTGTTCTTAACCATTACATCGCTTACACTATTATCATACGACAGAAACAGAGACGACCCACGGCAGCAATTAGAAGTAAAAGCCCTCCAGGCTCCGTCCCTGACAAAGGCAGCACATGTAGTGATGACAGCGGTTTGGTTCCAAAATGAGGCAAAGGGCTACTTCCACATGACAGCCAGCATGTTGTCATTCCACTGGGGAATAAAGCAGCACCGGTACGAATCTTAACTGGTGGAGCATTTTAAAGCAGACTAAAGGGGTTCATTAAACAGGTGACCTCCACCGTACAGTATTAGCAAGATATTATTTTAATGGATGCAGGCAGCTGAGTGACATGGTGAGAGTTTCAATGAACAAGAATATCCTCCAGTATACTGGGTATATTCTGCCCAGTCAGAAACAGAGAATGTAGCCATAAAATGTATAAAAATCTTGAAGTAGATTTCTATAGATTTTATATATACATATATATGCATTATTTTATTTCTTTATTATTTTTCTTCAGTTTGTTTTGATGCATTTCTCACCACAGAATTGAAGCTTTTTTTGCCCGTTCAATTTCTACAACCTCTACTCAGTTGTGCACATGATAACAGCAATTTGGTTGTTTTCACTCCAGACAAACTCATAATTTTTTCATTTTGTAAGTCATTGCAGTCAAAAGTGTTAATCTTAAATTGCTCTCAGGTGAAACATTGCAGTTTTTTCCAATCATTTTAATGCATGTCTCAATACCATGTCCACTTTTTCCACAAAAAAGTGCCTTTTTGACACAATATGCATTCAATCACCACTTCCCCCAAATGTCATGAATACTTCTCTCAGTCAGTGTTCACCACCAGAAAGCCAATTTTTCAGACATTTAGATAATATAAAAAAACTTAACTTTCAAGTCAAAACCCAATGAAATTTAGAGCACTGTCAATTGAAACATGCTGCATTTTGACAAACAAAGGACACTATGCACTTGCACTAACACAAATAATTATGCCTTTAGCAGAAATTTCCTAATTTTGTGTTTGTTTGCTGCTTCGTTACCATCTATACCATCTATACAAATGAGATCATGGAGTGTCCCTTTCCTTTTTGCAAGGCAACACAATGTAATCTGTACAAAAACAGTGGGTATGGCAACACATAGATTACAGTAAAACATTTACATTTATTCATTCAGCAAACACTTTTATCAAAAGCATCTTATACTGAAGTACGATAACTACAGGGACTGTCCCCCTGGAGCAAGTTGCGGTCAAGCGCCTTGCTCAGAGGCACAATGGTGGCACCCCTTGGGATTGAATTCCCAATCTTCTGGTGTTCCTACAGTTATAAGAGCCCAGATCCTTAACCACTAGACCACCACTATCCCCCTAGATGAGGAATCTCCAAGTCCTGGAGAGCGATTGTCCCGTAAGTTTTCTATCCTACTTGCCTTCTGATGAGCCACACTTGGCCCTGGTATTTACTTGAGTATAGGTGTGACTCATCAGAAGCCAGGCAGGATAGAAAACCTACTGGACAGTATCTCTCCAGGACTGGAGTTGGGGACCCCTGCCCTAGATCACCCTAAGCATTTTGCAATGCCATCTTTGGATTGTAATTTTTATGCTAGGAATGAAATATTTACAGTACATACTGCAAAAAAGAAACAGCAACACTTACATGTTTTCTAATGAAATATATTGCAGCATTCCAGAATTGGGTG
Organism: Brevimyrus niger; assembly: GCA_015164015.2. Lineage (NCBI taxonomy): Eukaryota > Metazoa > Chordata > Actinopteri > Osteoglossiformes > Mormyridae > Brevimyrus > Brevimyrus niger. Next base: position 16,838,897 of record JAABNY020000095.1, read on the forward strand.
GTATTACATTTTTTACACATAAAAGTAGTTCTTGTTTATTTAATTTTTACATCAAGAATGGACAACCTGAAAATGGACATTATCAGGCATGCCTACAAACACGTGGGGATCATACAAACTACTGAGATCGATTTTGACTTGCTGCAATGAAATTTCAGCAAAATGGACCAGCCTACCGCATCATTTTTTCACTTTGATTTTCAGGGTGTCTTTGAATTCAGCCCTCTGTAGGTTGATCATTTTCATTTCCATCAAACAATGTGGCATCCTTTCATTCCTAACACTTTACCCAGTCCATATCAGTATAGATATACAGCATGATTTTTTCCCCATTGGAATCTGATGTGTTTTCAAAGCATTCCTTTAATTTTTTTGAGCGGTGTACATGGGTGAGGTTGGCTTCATCTTGGCCAAAGGAAGAAGACGTGGACGTAATCTGATTGGACAGAGAGCTACTGTTGACGTGCCAGGCCAGCGGGGTGGGAATATCACAATGAGTGTGGCTATTTCAGACAACGGGGTCATACAATCACATCCCTCTTATGGGGCCATACAACACCTAACATCTGCTTGCCTTCTTGAACACCCTCTACAAGGATCTCATTTCTGAAGAGGAGATTGGTCAAGGGAATGTACCACAGTATGCGATCATTTGTGATAATGTGTGTTTCCATCACTGCAACCTAATCAGACAATGGTTTGCCAACCACCCCAGGATGCTGATGGAATTCCTACCAGCATATTCCCCATTCCTCAACCCAACTGAGGAGTTCTTCTCAGCTTGGAGGTGGAAGGTATATGACTGTAATCAACATACACAAATGACACTGCTTGCTGCCATGGAAGCTGCGTGTGAGGATATAACAGCAGAGGCTGGACAAGACATTTTAGGAGGTTCTTTCCACGCGGCATTTTAAAGGAAGATACCCGTTGTGATGTGGATGAGAACATGTGGCCCAATATACAGTAATTGTAGAAAGCATTTAGAGTTTCAGTATGTATATATTGTTTCCCTTTTTGATTTTGTAATTGTTTTTTTTTTCATTTCATATGGCATGCATAAAGCATTGAAATACATTTTTTTTTGTAGACTATAGTTGCAGTGTCTGATACATCACCATATACCTGTACAATCAGCGAAAAATTCGTCTTGAATCAATCTTCCTTGTGCACCAAAAAATGTTTGTGCCAATTTTATATTGATAACATGACTTTACATTTTGGCTGTCGTGTCCGTGGACGATGATTCATGGACTTGGGAATTTGATATCATTGAAATATTCAATTACGTAAATACTCGCTTTTGAGGCATGGACTAAGTATTTTGAAGAGGTTACCGGCTTTTGTCGGTCATCCGTGATATTTTGCCATCCATCCATCCATCCATTTTCCAAACCGCTTATCCTACTGGGTCGCGGGGGGTCCGGAGCCTATCCCGGAAGC
>JAABNY020000095.1:16860228-16912094 GCA_015164015.2 Brevimyrus niger
GTCGCTGTGGCGTGTGGGGCTTCTCTGTGGGCGCCTGTCGGCGGGGGGGGGGGGGGGTGTGTAATGTCAGGTTTTCCTATTGTGACTCTCAACTGTCAGTCATCCTACCCCGGCTGCCCTCATGTGTGGCACCTGTGTCTAAGCTGGAAGCCAATGATCCGCCTGCTTATTCAGACCTGCATCAAGAACTGTCTATAAAAGACAGAGTAATACGTTGCCATACACTCTTGTCAAATGCCTTGGTGTGACTCTGTCGTGAAAGGAATATGCTGTATAAAAACACAGCATAGCATTTAATCAACAACTAAACAATATTTTTTTAACATGAATGATTTAACACAGTATATAAATACGATTTACTCACACATGGGACTAAGCAGAACAGCTGCACTCCCATAGTGAGCTCATGCTCAGAAAGGCTGACCACTGTCTCACATGCTTTGCTTCCACCACCAACATCACATGCTCCTTCTCACAAGCAAGCGGATGGCTCCCTAACAAGTGCAACTTCCCCTCAATGAAGCCATCCGTCTTCCAAACATTAATCCAGTATGGGGCCCCAAGGAAGTGTGAGGCAGAAGCACTTCCCACTGCACCACCGCTTAAAAGTGTATGTCTGGGGCTGTTCACTTTGCCCCCTTTTTTCTCTCTCTCTCTCTCTCTCTCTCTCTCTCTATCTATCGATCTATCTATCTTTTTAATACACACTTCCATCTCAGGACATAATGCTCCTTTTCATGCAAATCATAACGATCGCTTTTCATTTTTGAAGTTCTTAAAACGTATCTGCACATCTCTGTATCATTTACATGTGACCTATTCACCATCTGCACTCAGATTGCATGTGTCGTATGGTGACACAGCCAGGAGGGGACAGCAGTTCGTTGCTCAGCAGGCGCACACACACTAAGGTTGCCTGTGTACCAGAAAACAATGCCACTGGAACTGAGATGGATGCTCCTGTGAACGGAAAGGATATGAAGTATCTCCTCAAACACTCCACAAGGTCTGAATACAAAACTGTGAAACACTGTAAATAATTACCGCAACTAAGTAACAAATTACTTAGTAATTACTTAAAGAATATGCTGCTTGATCTGGTGTGTCCCTAAGAGGCTTAGGGTTATGGATCTGTCCCCATCTCTAGAGGGTTATGGGTTTAAATCCTGTAGGTGGTACAGTAATCATGTCACCATTTGGCACATGAGCAAGGTCCATGACCTAGCATAACATATTTCTGAGATTAAAGGCTCCATTTTATATATCTGATAAGAGGGGCTGATTTGGTCTTGTCATGTCAAATCTCTTTCCACGTCGGAATTCCTTTCCCCGTGACGTATCGCTCAGCTGTTTTGCCCATAACACAATCGTGATGATGCCGTTTCAAGTTACTCTGCAGCTTTCAAGTTTACCTGAACCGCTGTAGCAAGCATTCACATCAATAAAATATTTTTACGTTTTTTTTTTAAAGTGTGTATACATTATTTGTTTTTAAAAATAATACGAGCTATTATAATAAAAATTAAAAATAGTTATTTTTAAAATAATACTTATAAAAATATATATGTAAATATAAATATATTTAGGGGTGGCATGGTGGTGCAGTGGTTAGCACTGTTGCCTCACACCTCTGGGACCTGGGTTCGAGTCTCCGCCTGGGTTACATGTGTGTGGAGTTTTCACGTTCTCCCTGTGCCGTCGTGGGGTTTCCTCTGGCTACTCCAGTTTCCCCTCACAGTCAAAAGACATGTTGAGGCTAATTGGAGTTGCTAAATTGCCCATAGGTGTGCATGTGTGAGTGTGCCCTGCGATAGGCTGGCCCCCTGCCTCGTGCCCATTGCTTCCGCGATAGGCTCCAGACACCCCGTGACCCAGTAGGATAAGCATATTGGAAAATGGATGGATAAATAAACTTACATATAGCTTGATAGTATAACCAACATGTTTTATTACATTATGAATTTATGTTGAAAGTGATATCTGTTAAATAGATAAACTTGGAGGAGAGGAGAAATTTGACAGGACAGCTGCTCAGTTTTAAAATAGAATTTCAAATTTCCTTCCCAGATAATATACTGCATAAGATAATATAGTACCAAAGAAATTAACAAAAACAAATTATAGTAACAGTTAAAATTCACCTGCTTTCATAATATAGATTTAGAGAAAATATATTTAAAGTACAAAGTAAAAGAATGTAGGCAAAGTAAACATCTTTGTTTTCTTGCTAATACATCCCTGGAACTGAATGTCATTTCTATTGAATAAACTGATACTGTTTATTTAAGACGAGAGACTGAATGAAGGTGAGCCAGAGCCGTTGCTAAATACCTGCATTTATCTTTTTATTTGGTGAATCTCCCTAGACAGAGGAGGACAGCCCAATTTAACCTCTATTTAGTCAGAGGCTCAAAACATGATGGTAGTAAAGTTCACTCAGGTACACTCCAACGAGTTCATTCCTCTTTCAGCATTCATCAGGATATGGCTCATTTTCTGTGTGTTTGTAGTTGACTTGTGGGTGTTACAGGCTTAATGCCGCACCCAGTGTTAGACATGCACTTTGCTCTTACACCCATAGACAAGTCTCAAGTCAACCACAAACACACAGTAATGTGAGCTGCTCAGTCTACTCTGAGAACCAACACTCCGCCTGAAAGTGCTATTAACTTCCCAGCTTTCATTATGGTATCTTTTGGGTAAGCATGTGTGGAATTAGTAAGCCCAATCCGGATTTATCCAATCAAACCATAGACATGATAATAGCATATTCATATACCCACGGGTGGTTTCTCTGTATGCTAACACTGCAGAGGTTAATGCTGGGGAACTGATTGCCATTTTCTTATAGGCAGGAATATTAAAAATGTCTCAGATCATCTACTAGCAGTCAGTAGTGCATCTAAGATTGATCCGCCCATTGATTTTAACATCAAGGGGGCCTGCTGAGGGTGGAGCCAGCAAACTGATTCCATAACCACAGTACTGTGGTCGAGCTGGAGCTTATCACAAGAAGCACAGGCAGGGAACACCATGGATAAGATGCCAGTCCCAAATAGATGTAATTGAATAATGATTAAACCAGCCACTGAAACTGGTGGTGAGGATGGCTATTGTAACTGAACAAAGGGGGCTGCTGCCCATAAGAGCTCTGTCATCATTATGCTGCATGCTCCCAGCTGTGAAGAGTATCTATACATCACCCACAATCTAATCATCCATGTAGTCAAAATTATCATTCATGTCCATCATTAAGGACCACAAACCACTCTATGGAACATGTCTATTGGGAGAGTATGTATACAATTTTCTGAGTAGTTCAAAATTGTGTGATTTGGAAATTGTGGGAAAAGCAAAGTAAATATACACTTTGGAAGGTTCACCTGTTCATTTACATTAACAGCCGAATATCATGGAATCGTGTGGATGAGACTCAAAACATTAAATACTCATGTTGAATAGGCTCTGTTAGTGATCTTTTACTTTAGAATGGGCAAGACATGTGACCTTAGTGGTTTTTAATGTGTTATGATTGTTGATGTCAGACATAATGCTTACAGTATCTCAGAAATAACTATACCGGGATTTTCTGTTTACAGAATTTATAGAGGATGGTGAGATTTTTAAAAAAGTGTCAGTGGCAGTTTTGAGGGCAAAAACATCTTGTTAATGAGCGAAAAGGTCATCCAAGTGCAAACATTTCATTGACGAAACCTCTTAAGGAAAGTTTTCGGCATCTTGTTGAATCTATGCCTCGACGAATTCTGGTTATTTTATTGGTAAACTTGGACGTATGCAGGTGTACCTAATAAAGTTCCCGCTGAGTATAAATATTAATTGTTAAAATCCTTTGTTACATAATTTTATTAATGTTTGCTATGGACTCCAATTCCTCGCAGGGCATAAACTTACTACTAGTATCATACTACAATTAAGAAGCACCCACTCCAGTGAAATCACATGATAGGAGTTCCACATATAGAATGCTGCAATAATTCCTTTTTTTGACTGTGCAGCTTGACAGTGATGGCGCTATGCACGCGTGAACGACCGATTTGTACAGCGAGTGGAGCGATACAAAGCTTTCGTTAAAAGAGGAACGTCTCAATTTCATATTCATTTAAACACCTCCTCATCAAATTGCAATGTTTTAAGAAAGTATTTAAGTTAACATTAAATCAGAGCAGAATTATAGCGCGACACCTTGTACTATTACGTTTTTATGTAAGTGTGACGAATCGATGGGAAACACGAATTAGATTTTTTTTCTTAATATTATAATAAGCCAATAATAGGCCTAATAAGCGATACTCACTCGGATTTTATGGCTTTATGGTAGCATGTATTACAAAATACCTGAATTTTATTCCTTGATTTTGATCCAAAGCAGCTTAAAATAATTTCACTATCCGCAATGTCAATAATTTATAGGCGATATTAATTCCGATATGTCATATTTCAGGTCGAATATTATCGCGTACACCGATATTTTTCAGAATGACGTCGTATATAAGCACTTGCACCCGGTAATACGCTCTTCCGAGCGATTTGGGGTTCGTGTTACACACTCTCGGCGTATTGTTTATTCTGCGGGGAGTTTTGTTACACCTGCCACCTATGGGGAGCACTGGCAGGGGTGGCGCGCGGCACCGGCACTGCATTAGGAAGCCGTGACGTCACAGCTCTCACCTTTAGTGTCTCCACACTGCCACACACACAGAATCACACGCACATAAGTTTGACAGTTTGTGTTATAGGCTGCCTTCAGCAACGGGCGTACGTCCGCGCTCGCCGTTTTGGCACTTACACTTTTGCTCCCTGTTTTTTAAATTATTATTATTATTACTATTATTTAAATAGAATTACTTTTGTTCTTATGTTTTAGTTTTAGTCGGGTTCAAAAACGCTCCTCGTGTTCGCAAACGGGAGTATCTCATCTATGGTCCGCGCATTTTGTTACGTTTTTTTCTTTTTCCAGTGAATAATAGGATACCGGCTGGTTTTGATAGTGGAAATTAGGACTGCAGAGGAATACAAATATGTCCAGGGATCCGGAAGAGGTGAACAAGCTCACCGAGAGTACGTACAGGGTAAGGCGGATTTCGGACGCGCGATTACCGTCTCCCATGCCGGTCACGTTACGGGCCGCTCCGGCTTTTTCCAAGTGCTTCCCTTTTCCCATTAGGAGCACCCAGAGAAGTTAAATAGCGATGCTTGTGTTACGCTGCTGGCGTTCAGGTTAATTTAATCTACCGTAGAGATGAAAGTTGAGTCTGGGAGGCATTTCCTTTGGTTTTTGCCGATGGTAAACCATGTTTTATGCGCTCTCGGGGGGGCCGCTGGAGAGACAATGTGGAGCAGACTTATTTGCGCATTCTTTCCCATTACAAGTGTGTAGTTTTCCGATATGCACAGTGCTATATAATTCCATTTACGGCATTGCATTTCTGAAGTAAGCTTTATAGAATGAAAGGCGGCCAGGCGACGCACCATATTTACATTATTGGTGTATCTTTCGCATTTGTTTCGGTTTTCTGGCATCGGTTGAACAGGTATATGCATTACAAAAGCTTGGCATTACTGGCCTCATTGGTTTCCACCAGCATTTTTTCAGTGGCACACCCAAGTAGTTTCCACGGGGACGACTTGCGTTAATGTTCCATTAACATGTGAACTTTATTTTAAATGTACTTTGAATGTTTTGTTATTATTCCTTGCATCTCTTAGCATTGTTGTTAACTTTCTATAAAAGACGGGGCTGACGACTATTTGAAGGTGTCGAATTAACTTTATCTCCGCAGTATTACACTTACACATATTGTGGCAACCGGTTAGTTAAATGCGGTGAAGAAACTTGTTTGTTCTTATTATCTGGGTGTACGCGATACATGACTTTTCATCATTGTTTAAGAGAGGGTGTGCCTTGGGAAATCAAGGAGGACCTGTCGAGCATTTTATTTGGGGAGCTTTTCAATAAAATTTTAACTTTTAAGGTAACGCTGAAGGGACTTTGCACTCCAGGAACAGCTGTATGGAAGAAAAATAAAGTTAATAATTACATCAGGTTTGTGTGTGACATGCCGACACTACTGCGCGTTTGGTTTTGATTCTCATTTGAAATAAACGTGAATGCATACCCGATTGAAGCAACTGAATCATCGCTTTAACTTTTTATTTAGTCTTATTTTTAATAATTTACCTCACAAATTACCCAGTCTGTAGGCAGGTGTGCCACCTGGAATGTGACCTGTGCATAAATTGTAAACAAAAAATCTCTCTCTCACACACACACAGACACATACTCACTCACACTTACCACATATATAAAATATAAATATTATTCCTGCATATGTTTCATAAGTAGTTTATATAAGCAGAGAATGTAGGAGGCAGGGAAATTGATGGTACCATATGGTATGTGTTAGCATTAGCTTAACTTTGGTTGCTAGCTTCTTCACAGATAGACTCTGTGCATTTCTGATGAATTACCCAGTGGGAATGCACCTCAAATGTGTACATGTTTTGTATTAGGTTATATTATGAAGTCATTACATATTTATTCAAGTAATATGAAGTCGGGTAATAATATGAAATTATTTGGGTAATAAGTACCACTTGGCTAATTTTTTTTTTTGCTAAACTGCGCTGTTTAGTGTCTCAGTAATCTAAATCTTCCCCTGGCAAATACAGGGCGCTATCAGAGCAGGTCTGTCACGAAGCATAAAATATACATTGTTATTACAGGCAAGCATTATAGGTTTAGGTCCAAGGTTAAAGATAATGAGGTGCTTCCTAAATGTTCTCATACATGTTATCTTGCAATCACGTGCTGTTGAAAAATGTCTAGTCCTAGTTTTGCCAATATTTTTCTATTGAGCTGCTTACCATAGTTGGTGCAGACCTTAGCAGTCTGATGTTAGAGAGATTTGATCATGTGTTATGGTGATAATCATGGTTTCTCTATTTGATATTTGCTTAACGGGAAAAAAAATCTGTTAAAATGGAGATTGAAAGTAGATTACAATAGGAGGTGAAACCAGAAGATCTGGTCCAAACCTGATATCTGATCACTACCCCGTTGTCTTTCAAGAAGGAAATATATCTATCACCATGTGAGTTTCTGGTAAATACTGTACATATGATTCATTTATTACTCTAAATGGTTAGGGTAACTTTGCTTATAGGTAAATACTGCATTCAGCATGGCAATAATTAGCAGGTTTTACTTTTGGGTGGGGGCTGGGGGGAGTTTGCAGGGTTTCCTTTGTATATTGGGTAGAGTCGATAAAGCTGATAACCCTTTTCTATCCCATTGTTCCTTTACAGGTTTTTAAAAAAACAATTTTAGCATGAACTTCAGTGCTGGAAGGTAGCAAAAGCCAAATTTAGCCTATCTCCTTTGTAGGTGAAATGTGTATATGCAAGGCTTAAAGGCTATACGTTATCACATCCTGCGTCTTAACATATTTTGGTTGGGTCTGTGCACAGGAACGGCTTAGCTGGCTGACTGCTCTTGCTTGGTTGTTGGGAATTAAATTTGACAAAGCAAATATGTTTTGGCAGCACATATATTTTCTACATTGACTTCTGATGCAAATCAATAAAAACATTTTCATTGTTTTTATCCCCCTTTGAAAACAAAGGGTTATTTTATTCTGTTCAAAGGTTTTAATTTTATTTGTTTGGAAATGGACCAGTGTGGCTGGTGACGGGAAAAAAAAATATAAGCTTATGCAAAATCCACAGTTTGGGGTAGTGTAGGACACTAGGAAATTAACCTCTGAATAAAAGCTTGTCAGATCAAATCTCTGCTTGAGGGACATGCTGTTGTATCCCTGAGAAAAGTTTAACCAAAGTAGCTTCAATAAAACTTTCAGCTGTAAATGGGATGAGGTATGTAAGCTGCATTAAAGTTTTGGTTCTCTGGAATGTTTAGTTTCACTTTCATCTTCAGGGATTATTGGCTTGATAAAACCTGTTGTAGATATTTAATCTTTTAGTTACATTGTATAAATGTTACAAAAACATTTTAGCAAATAACATGGTTCTTATGTGTAATTTATAAAATTGGTTCATATGTGTAATTTTGCACTAATTAATATAAATCTATTAATAGTTACTTTACACCCTAATACCCTTAAGTCTTGTATTGAGTAATCCTCATTTGTTATGCTACTGAGGCTATATTTTTCAGGGTTATAAATATATATTTTTTTAAAAACTTAAGACTTCCAAAAGAAAAACTTCCAAAAGAAAAACTTCCAAAAGAAAAACTTCCAAAAGAACCTGTTTATATATTGTATTAAATGATTAAATTATAAATGCTATATAAATTATTAAATTGTATAAAATTTTCTTGTGAGGTGAAGTGTACAAATTTATCGTTTAATCTCACTAGTGCGGCAATATTCCTACAGGATCAGATTTTTGACTATGCTTTTCCATCCACCCAGAATGTCATGGAGCAGTTTAACCCTGGGCTCAGGAACCTGGTCAACCTGGGGAAGAGCTATGAGAAGTCAGTGGCAGGTAAATTTACACATTTAACTGGTGCTTTAGAAGATATTTATATCCTACTTAAACACTAGAGATTCCTATTTATTAATGAGCTGGCATATCAAGAAGCCATAGAAAGGCAGCTGGTGAAGTCATTCTGTATTTGTTCCTTTGCAGCAATGACCATAGCTGGAAAAATGTATTTTGATGCCGTTTCAAAGATTGGGGAAAATGCAGCCGTGTCGCCAGTCTCCAGGGAATTGGGTGAGTTTTCCACTGAGGAATCTGGACTCCGATGTGAGTTCAGTTTTCTGCTCACACATCAATTGCCAAATGCTTCAAACTGATTAATGAATTCCAATGTGTCCTGGATGAGTTCCCTCTGGCAGAAACTTGATATTATCCACATTACGTACAAGTAGATGGTCAGAAAACATTCTGATGTTTACTAGATAGGTTATTTTTTGACCCATACAAAGGAAACTAAATTCCAAAACTCTTTTGAAAACAGTTGAAATGTATTTTTGAATATCCATTAGACCTGCTTTGCTTGGTAGTGCATCATTTATAAGCATTTGGTCAACCTCTTAATGGAAACGTGGTATGCACAGTGAAAATTTCTGTTTAATCTTACTACAAGTTTCCACTCTTCACCGCAGTGTTGATGCTATATGTTGATTATGGGTGCTAACATTGGTTAATTTATTTTGAAATGTTTGCATCTTCAAGACAATGGATGTCTCCGTCAGTTTGGTTTGCCATTGATAAACTGCAAAATAGTGAAGTTTTTCTTTTAAGTGATGCATGCTTTAATAAAACACGTCTTAATGCCTGATTTATTTTCTCTGTTGACCACAGACAAAAAAATGATTTTATCCCATTTCCTCTGAAGAGCATGTGCTAGTTTGGCTTGTTAAGCTTGTTGGCTTCTCATTGTCCTCCATTGCTGCCGACTCGCCGGGTTAAATCACTGCAGATCTGCGGCGGCTCTGTGTGGCCATGTGTTCGAGGCCTGGCCTCCCCGGCCGCCCCGTGCAGCAGTGTGAATTCTCTCATACGCTGCACAGCAGGCAGCAGCAAACAAGCAAAGCAAACAGCCAGACAGAAAGGCTGCTTTTCTCCCCCCACCGCCATCTGCCACTTTAAGTATACCGCAGGCCCTCGTTTGAAGGCGCTGGTGCAAAAGTCAGCTTGTCTAGACACAGCTGGCTCTTGAAAGCAGAATGAGTGGATTCTTGTCTGGAGGAACTTTATTCATGTTACAAGTTATTCATTTCTCTTTGTGGACAGAACTTCTGAATCAAGTTTGGTGTATGCTGAGAAATATTTTGAATCTGTTGGTCCTGTATATCCTGTGGCCTATTACGAATCTGTTCTTGTGTACTTTTCCCTATTATAAGGACACTTTAATGTTTCTGTCAGCATTAACATTTATCAGAACTAAGAACTTGTACTAGATTTCTCCAGGGACTTATTGTATCTTGCTCAAACCAGGCAGTTAAGATTGTTCTGCTTTTTTGAGCTGTGGCTATATTTTTTGCATTAGGAAAAAACTATACAAAGTAGCACATTATTTAACTCATCTTGGTGTGCCATTTCATCGTTTGCATTGTTTCATGCAAAGATATGCTATTTATTTGTTTGTTTGTTCATTTGTTTATGTATTTCAGCTGATGGTACAAATGCAACATTGTTTGTAAATCCACCATGATAAATTATTGCCACAATAAGGATAAACTTCTGTCAGGTCTTTGAGCCAAGACCTACTACAGTCATTGTCCCTCTATCCACACGCTGCATTCTTACTGTAATGTTCACACAGCAGTGACAGGCTTGTAGGCTTAGTTGCAGTCAAAGAATTGTGGTCTTCAAAATAGCAATGTGCCCGTCCTTTTGTGATTCACATAGCGCACTGCCAGTTGTATTCTTGTGATGCTATGCTGTATAGCCAAAAGTATGTGGACACCCTTCTTAGAGGATTCACTAATTAAGCCAAGCCCTTTGCTGACACACCTGTATAACTAAGCACATCTAATCACTAGCAACAATGGTGGCAGCAGAATGGGTGGCCATACAGAAGAGGTTCGTGATTTTCAACTTGGCACCATCACAGGATGCCGTCTCTTCAACAAGTCAGTTTGCTATATTTCTGAACTGCTATAGTTACCTTGGTTAAGTGAAGTGATGGCAAAGTACAAACATCTTGGGAGCAGGGCTATTTGTGAAATTGTAGGCTGCACAACCTCACATAAAGGGACCTTGTCACCCAACATCAAAACGCAACCTGAATGGCAGAAAATCCCACCATTAATGTTCCAAATGTAATGGAAAGTCTTCCCAGATGAGCAGAAGAGGCCCCAATAGACAAGCTTAATATGAAACCCCTTGATTTCAGATTGAGATGCTGGACCGGCTGGTGTATACATATTTTTGGCCATATTGTCTCTGGTGTATCACCTTTTAAAGTAAACATTCTTTTAAATACAATGACTAATTACATTCCTTGTAATTTTATGACGTTTTGGCATCCCCCGCAGTACTTGGCAGATGCCACATACGATCGAGAGAGCACGGTCCGCCAGTCCCTGGCGCAATTGAGAAGTGAAATCACTACTTCAGCCATTGGATTTTAAACGGCAGCCTTTCAATGACAGACACAGAATCCTCACCCACAGAGCTGCACACCGCCTCCTGAGCCGCAAACACATCTACATTGATGACCTAAATAAAAAAACTTCCACCACATTATGCATTAATCATGAGTATGTTTGCATGTGGGATTGATCCTGAAGTAACCAGCTTAGGATGCATGCTGTGCTAGTGCAGCGCAGGACTGCTTTGTAATTTGGACAAACAAGCATTTCTTTCTACCCTTGGCAAAGACGCTGAGTGTATGGGAACCGAGGTTGTTGTCAGGACAGGCACGATTGTAGCTTTCTAATCGCCTTTACAGGAAGGGCTGCGAACTCATGACTCACCAGGGTTAGTAAAGCACCCAGGTGATGCTGTGCTGGGTTGAGCTGATTTTGACATGACTGCAGTTGTCAGGTTTTCAACATTTTTAAGCCGCACAGCCTTTTCACGTCTCTGTGGCTGATTTTTGTTAAGTGGAAATGTTCCACAATAGGTATATATTTTTCATGTGTAGTACTGTAGACAGTTTGTGAAAGTGTCTCAATGGCAGTTCCATAGCTGAGGAAAATGGTATGTTAAAGGTAATCAAAATCCTTTGGTTGCATGTATGATTTGACAGTGTAGACACAGCATGCCACTGACTGTAATTTCACTTTTAAATATCTTGAGTATTGAGTTCTTGATACTGTTCCCAGTTATAGATAAATGCCTGTGTAGTTCTGAAGCTGGATGTCAGTGTTACTTGGCATGCGATTTGTACTTTCCCTTTCCTTGGGGGGGCTTGAAACAAGACATGGCATTGTGACAAAGATGCATGCAACCGAGACACGGTGGTATTTGTGAGCAGCACCTAAATAAATCAAGCAACCTTCAGGGTGCAGCTTGAATGTAGCATTTTCTGCCTGTTTGCTGACATCATAGCTCATGGAATTTAAAAATGTGCGTTTTAACTTTATGCTAAGTCTTTTGTCTCTGGGTACAGAATTTGGTCCTGTGCTTGGGAATATCTCATTCCTTCCCTCAATGAATATTGTGGGTGCATAAAACTGATCTTGAAAAGCATGAAGAAAGACCAGTCTTGTCACTGGAGATGAATGTTTTCTTGGCGTTGCCTCTAGAGTCCTGGCGGTTTGTTGCCGGTGTCACCTTTCTGTCATGGATTAGGTTCAGGTTTGAGCATCTACATTAAGAAGTTACTCTGCTGACTGAATGCTCATTTTTTTGCTTTGACTGAGAATCAATTCATACCACTGACAGACGCAAATGTACATGCTAAATGTACCTGTCTCTGATTACATGAACCCCTTTCCAAAACCCCCTGTAAAACAAATTTTTCATAATATTTCTGGATTCAGCAAATGCTGGATATATTCACTAAGTCAGCAATAAAAATACACATTTGGGCAAAGCCCATCCAGACACTGATCCATGTTCCTTCCATGTTCCTTCCACAGTTCTTGTCTTATCCTCCATGGATAAGATGGTATGTACGAAGTCAGCAAGTTTTACAAATCTGTTTAAATTTGTTGGATACTCGAGGTTCTCTGGCCATCTTTGGTAGGAAAACAACATTAATATTTACTTGAGTACTATATGTATTGAGTACTAGTATCATGCTGTGACATTTTCACTCGTAACGATGCATGCAGCCCTAGCCTTCTATTGTCAACAAAGCCGACCAAATGCCAGTTTGGTATGCAACAATGGAACACAAGGAACATACAAGCTAGTGAGAAATGGCAAAGCTGGGTCCAGACTGCCCGGCTCCTTCCTGTCATTCAGTGACCTTGAAAACACCATTGTGAGTATACTGTATGGTGTGTCACGCCTCTCTTTACATGTGCTACAAGACTGTGCCCTTCTTCTGCTCTGCTTATCCATATTTCAGTCACCTTGTGCCCCAAATCCTCATTACTTCTGTGTACAACCACAGCTTTTTAGTCATATGAGATTAGCTGATGATATATATATATATATGTGTGTGTGTGTGTGTGTGTGCCGGAGGAGGGTTTAAACCTCATTGTTAATTTCCATCCATCCACATTTCCCTATGGCTATTTATGATCCGTCAGCCATGGTAAATAATCCTAAACAATAACAATTTTTTTTATTGTACTCCACACTTGTGCTCTAAATAGTAATAGTGTTTCCTTTGATTGTGCCTCTATTTTAGTCAAAGGAATCATTTTGTCATGTGGTTCTCTTGAGAAAGTGCTGAGTTTCTAGCCTCAAGGGGACTATCAAGGGTCAAGGTAGGTGTAAAGTAAAGGTATTCCGCAGCTTTTCTATTTGTAGGATACGACCCATTAACATGCCGTTATGTTCTGCCTTTTATTACATTAATAAAGCATTCAAGAGGTGGCCCCTTGCCCTCTCTGTCATCTCCCTATCTAGTCATCTGGTCATTCATACTCTTCACATTTTTGTCACACCATGGAAAGCAATGATTCCAAACTGCTTGCAGTCCTTCTGGCTTAACCCGAAATGCAGTGTGACACACAGTAGTATTCATTATCATGCACATTTTTATGTGTGATTTACAGGTTTACTGTTATCTGTGGCTGAAAGTATGGCAGGAAGCTCTTCACCACTCCCTACCCTGCCCCCCAGGATTTAATGTTTATTTACAGTCACAGTAGACATTTGACCATAAACATGGCTGACCTTGACATTAAGATTGTTTGTTTTAGTTTTTTTTTCACTTTCTCTTGGATGCCCACTTGCTAATGATTTGCCACTTAAATACAGGCCAGCTGCCGAGGATCCTCCTCTTCAGATCTGCTCCCCGTTGTTGACTTTGACCATCTCAGCTCTGAAGTAGTCATCCTTTTTAGGCATGACGTAAGACATCCCTGCCCCTCAGACTTGATCAGATCAAGTAAGCACAGGCCCATTACCAGTGGCTTAGGCAGTCGACTGTCACACTTACAGGGTGCTGACTGGTGAATCTGTGTTTGGTGAGATGGTCTGGAAGCTTGGGGGCTAGGTGTTGGGGGGTGGTTTAGGCGAACAGTCATCAGCCCATTGATGACATGAACATAGCACAATCCCATTCTCTCTGACCAACACCCTTTTTTCCAGTGACCTAGCTGTGTGTCACACTCTACACATATTTGATATATCCGGTTTGTGTGTGTGTGTGTGTGAGAGAGAGAGAGAGAGAGAGAGAGAGATGATATACTCATTAATTTCAAACCTGAATGCCATTTATCACTGGCTGCTCCTGTAAGGGAGGCACTGTGAAGCACGGCCTGCTTGATTCCCGACATTGCGCTGACGTACCAGTAACAAAGCTCTGCCTGGTTGCTGTTACTGTTATTTTGGTGTTTTGTTACAGCAGGCAGGTATTGAATGTGTGCTTTGGCTCGAGACTGCGTATTGGGACACTGCCTTTCTGAGTCACGCCGATGTAAAATTAACCAGAAGAAACAACTAATCCATAGCAACCTAACAGAGGTTCTCCTCGAGTCGGCTTCACAGTGCCACTGTAGGTGGGACCTGCCTGTATTGGGTGTGTTCTTGTAGAAACTCCTTGTGTGTAAATGTATGCAACATTAAACACCCTTGGAAAACAAGGAAGTGGGTTTCTGAAACCCACATTTATTGTTTAGACGCTGATATAGGTAATAGTGCATATAAAGAAGAAATATACAGCAAGACACTGACGGAACTATATACATTCATCCAAAATGTCCCAAAAGCCCAATTTATTAAGTTAGCCTATGTATTCAAGCAAAGGTGAGAGTGGGAAAATTTTTCAACATTGAGTAATGAATCCGAGAGAACGTGCACAACCATTTGAGTTGCACAATGATGCTCGTCACTTTTGAGCTAGGTGGATGGTTCTGGTGGTGCCGTCTTTCTCAGAACTTTCTCAGAAGAAGATATAACTATAGAATAGGAGCCTATAGGCCTTGGAGCCTAACCTTGCTGAATATAGGCCTAACCTGGACAATAAGTGTATCCAAAGCTTGTGAAGTTGTACATCAGGTGCACAAAAACAGAAATCTGTTACAGAAGTAACTTTTTGCTATATTTTAGCTGAAGCAGATTTTCAATTTCTCCCCACTCACACAAAGGTGATTATAACTGCCCTGTTCGATGTGTGTATATATAGATATACATTTCATCTGGCTGTAATAATCATCAGGGTTTTCTTAGCCCTACAGTTGACTTTTTGCACACTGTAACCTTTGTGGTCCACACCCTCTGGATTTTTCCCAGTGCAGTGAAAGGTGCTGGTGCGCGGTGCCCCCTTTCTGTACAAAGGCTGCATTTAGCAGGATGTTCTGCTGACCTTTAGATAGCGGCGCCGTGCCTCGTGAAATGCCAGCCCCAGAGAGCAACCTTCACATGCATGTACTTGCTGCTCCGGGTCATCTCTGCCGAAAAGCGGTCTGTTTTTCACCACACAAAGGAGTAGTGAATGTTGAGTTTGAGATGCATGCTGATGACTCCATGGTCTCAGTGGGAAGAGGGATCTAGACTGAAACATCCTTCACATCCTGATAGTTCCTGGGTAAAGGTTTTGGTTCAATGTTCATATGAACCAATAATACCAAGACTGGATTGTCATATATCTGCCCTGCATAGTGAAGGAGAGGAGGAAGCTATGAATATATGTAGCTTCAGCTGGCTCGGCTCCCCACCGGTGCTGCCACTGCATCGATCCCACCTCTTATCGTTCATAACAGCAGATGTTTATTGCCGACGAGCAATAACCATGCTTACAGTGTTTGGCCCGAATGTTTCTGGTTGTCATTGAGAATTGCTGAAAATGATGTTGCACAGTATTATCTCTCTGGAAGCAGGGATTGCCAACAGGTTTTTAATATACACATCTCATAGACTTTTTTTGAAGTATGCTGCTTAAAATGGCTGTTTAGCTTTTTATTGCCAGTGTTACACTTATCTATTAGATTATGTGTAGATACATATATATTTTTTTTTACTTTTCTCTCAAAGGCATAATTTGGCCAGGGCAAAAAAAAATATTGTGTTCGCTCTGTCATTTATCTTCAAAGATGCTTTGATACTTGCGGTTGTAGCTGTGCTAATGGAGATGTGAAAACGCTGCGGTCCTGTTTTCGTGTTTTTCAGGCTGCCTTTGGTTATCATAATGGCTTTGCAAAAATATTAAGCGAGACTGAAATGTCATTTATACTTCAAAATCAACATGGACTTCAGCTGGTTATGGAGGCTAGATGAATACAAAAATACACATAGAAACTGGTTGCTGTGTATTTAAAAAGTGGGGGAAAAAATTTAACCCTGGTTCCTCAGGCTTGATGGGTTTTTTCCACGTATAAGCTCAGTAATACAGGCTGCGTGTTGCAGCCGAGAGGGTCATCGCTTGGCTGATTTTTGGCCCAGCTCCTCTTAATCATTGCCTTTCTTTATCTTAATGCTGAAATCTGCCTTGACGAGTTGCATCCAATCCACAGCAGGGTCTGCAATGAACTGGAAAGGTACCGTTTTTCTTCAGAAGAATATACTGCATGAAAGGAAAAGGTCAGAGAAAAGGTCAGGCCCCGTTCAGCCTGGGCCCAAATTACACCCATCGAAACCATGGCTGACGGCAGAGTGCAGGTGGCCGATGACTGTGCCTCGTTCAGCCGGCGGCGTCTCCGCGGGCCAGTGCGTTTCCCCGTGTGGACGGGCTGGGACGCGAGAACCTCGGCAGCCACAGGCTGCTAATGCGTGACGCCGGGTCACACCTGGAGTGACTCGTGCCCTTCAGCCATGTCCCGGAATGACTCCGCTTCATTTCCTCTCCCTTCAGGTGTGGTGCTCATGGAGGTTTCCGAGGTTCAAAAGAAGATCCACCTTGAGCTGGAGGACAACGTAAGTGTCCCGACTCGGCATTTTCCGTCATGCTGCTGCGAATCCTGTGTTCCCCAAGATGCTGGTCATTCTCCATTTACATTTTTTTATTTTTTTTTTTAATAAATAAAGAAATAATACTTCTCACCCCTTCAGTCTGGCAGCCCCAAGCCAAGCAATCGGCTGCTAAGCGGTGCCTCTGATTCACTCCTGTGCAATTTCATTAGGGGCAGTAGTGTTGACTTAAGGTACACATCCTACCTCCTTGTGTCTCATGGGAAGCGTGACGGCTGTTTTTCCTGTCGAGAACGTAGGGGAGTGCCCGGGCTTGCCCTTAGAGGTCACCCTGTGGGGATTTCAACAGCGCAGTGATCTCGCCAAGCACGTCGGCGCATGCACGCCGCAGCACAGCCGTCACGCGCGCTCACGCTACTTACAGCTCTTTGGCAGGGTGGAGCAGCAGGAGGCATGTACTTAAACGTCTAACGTGTGCAGCGTTCATGTGTGGCATCCCCATAAACGTATTCCAAAAAGTGCCTGCATTTACAATTAAGTAAAGTAAATCGTTTATTGTTCCCGCTCACACTCATACACTGGAGGCTCCCATGTGAAAATTTTGTCTCGTACAAGATTTAAGTAGCTAAAAATATACCAGATAATTTTTGAACATACAAAATTATAACTCGGCCCTGATGGTTTCAGCTACGTTACTTTACTCACTGACAACTATCAGTTGTCAAACTCAAACAGCTGAAACTCAGTCTTAAACATAAAACAGCAACCTTACAATAAATAACATGAGCTACTCAAAAACTGCACATTTGAAGTAAATTCCCTCTTCTACTACAAAAAAGCACCTAATAAATGAACTACATTTACACACAAAAAAAATCTCTTGGGTCATATCATTTTTCTGGGAAATGTATTCCCATTCTGAGATGATCACTAACAACTCTTTGGTCAAAGGTGCTAATGCTCTCAGCCTAAGAGTGGTGAGTTACAACGCAGGAAGTCTAGCATCTCAGCATTTTCTCCAGTGAAATGGCCCCTGTCTGCATCATAAATTTTTATGAGACATTGGTCCTTTATAAGAAGGTGTTCTGCCGATGCTGATAAAATTCGTGGAACCTTAATGAGTCGTTTTGATCAGCCAACCAATACATCGGTTTGTCTGTGGAATGCAGTCTGAAGTAGTTGGAGATATATGCACTGGTCTTGGAGATCATTACAACAGCTAGTACTAATAAAATCGTCCTAGCAGAGACATACCATTCCAGGCTCTGATTCTTGCTATAGACAGGTCAGTACAAGAAATTGAGGCCTAATTTCTATTTAAACATGGTTTGACTAACCACCACCGCCCCAAGTGTTCTGTCCTCTTGGACTTAGTTTATTGTGGGGTTTTCCTGCACAGCGGCTGTGACTCACCAGGGTCTAATCAGCAATGGCAATCGAAACTCTAATCTGAATGATGGAGTAAACTGAATTGCTGTCTGTTATCCAAGAATGCATTTTTGCATATTTATCCAGCACACATTTTCTCAGAATGCCACTGTGTGTGATTATGTGCATTGTGCTATTTTTGCCACTTGGAAACAAAAAAATTCAGAAGCAGGCCTAAAAGGCTGGTGCATTGTGGATGTTTGTTTTGGCACTTGTCAAAGTGAGATTAATTAGTATGAAGGTGTATGATAATTTTCATGGAAGCAGTACTTTGAGAAATGTGATCACCATACTTGGAGCGTCTGGGCCTCGGCCTAGCTCTGGGAAAAGCCTGTCTGTGACACATTTCTTAATCCTTCTTTAAGACTAGTTCTTGCCAGTAAGTCGGGCGGTATTCCCTTTTGTCTTTTGTCTGAGACTTCCTACCTCATGGTTTTGAGTAACTGTTAAGCGTCTCTTCAAAACTAAAACTTGTGTTTCCCATTTGCAGTTCAAAAGGTTCCACAAGGAGATCATTGCCGAGCTGGAACGGAAAACGGAACTGGACGTGAAATACATGAATGTAAGTAATGTTACCGTTTCTTTTATCCCCCCTTTGGAAAGGTTGTGCCAGTGTATGAGTGCGTTTATTTGTGTACATGCCTGAGCCTCCTGTCTTGCCTCCAAAATAACTTTGCTCCTGCAGGCCACTTTCAAAAGGTACCAGACGGAACACAAAGTGAAACAGGACTCTCTGGAGAGGTCGCATTCCGACCTGAAGAAACTGCGGAGAAAAAGCCAAGGAAAGAATGCGTCCAAGTATGAGAGCAAGGAAAACGAGGTGAGCCAAAGAGAGCACCTTACTACTTTATTATTACCTTTCAGTACTGTTAAGCTGAAGTTGACTCTTGGCAGCGAGGTAGACTGCACTTTCCCAGAATGTCCTGTCTGCTCCCCTGGCCTTCGGGTTTCCCAGTCGCACCTTCATTGTTGCGAAGATTTGATTACTGTTGCTTTGTAGATATATCACTCGGTACTGTTTTTTCAATTTGAATAATTAACTGCTGTTGCCATTGAGACGGGGCATCATGGATCAAACCTACTTGACGTTAAATCATGCTAAGGTTCATCATAGTCCAGTTTAGAGGGAAAGATTATTCTTGAGGTCTATAACATGCCAGCAGCTTAACCATGGGAGGCACTGCTGTATTTGCCATAAGAAACGTCTCCACAAGATTAGATTGGACTGAATCTGTCAGGTTACATACCTGGGTGTTGTACATGCATTTAAACGCATCACTGATCAGCCCTGCCTTTAGTTTGCTGCTATTTAAGTTTGGGATCAGCCTCAAAAGCAGGAATGGATGTCTTCAGGCTCCAGGAGCTTCAGTGTCTGAATTATAATTTCTGTGTTTGATGCTCTCGTTTCGGGATACATGTCTGCTGGTTCTGGTACAAACACGTCAGTAACGGACGGGTAATTCTACACCCATCAGCCCGCACATTGGCCACTTTTACTCTGAGGTAAAAGTTACCTTTGGGATGGGTAGGAAAGGCATATTTCAATATGGTAGGCAATGG
This sequence comes from Brevimyrus niger, assembly GCA_015164015.2. Taxonomy (NCBI): domain Eukaryota; kingdom Metazoa; phylum Chordata; class Actinopteri; order Osteoglossiformes; family Mormyridae; genus Brevimyrus; species Brevimyrus niger. The sequence goes on from JAABNY020000095.1 coordinate 16,880,185, forward strand.
AAAGTTCAAAGGAGGGAGAAGCATATTTGTCCATGCAGGCAATGAATAGCTAGATGATGTCATGCCCCTAGACCTGCTCCAACACGCAAGTCATTATATTGATCTGATAGTTCCAAAGGCCAACCTAATGCTGAGAAACAGGAATCCATGTTGGAACTTTCTCTGGCTGTGTGAATATAGGTATACTTAGTGTGTGCAAGTAAGGGAACTCCCGGGAAGTAATGTCTATTGCTGTGTTATATCTCACTGTATGGGTCCTCTTTCAGTGAGTTTATGCCATTGATTATTGTAAAAAAATGTTGGTGATTGTCAAAATAGTGAAAATTGTACATTGTTTGGTTACGCATGGTTAAGCTTAGGGCTGGGTAGGGCTTATTCTACTTTGGATTAGGGTTATGCCCGTAGAAATTAATGGAGTGTCAGACACCTTATCTGTGTGTATATGTGTGTGTGTGTATGTATATGTGTGTGTATGTATGTAACATTGTTTTGCATATATGGGCCGCGAGTCATCTGGGGATTGGTACTGGCCTGCCCTTTTAGATAGAGCCCTGGGTTTCCTTTGCATCTAAAAAGGAAGCTCTTTGTCAGTGTGAGGGTGGCTGTAGAGGGCGGTATTTAAAAAGGAACACAGCTCTCCTTAAAGTAGATCCAGTCCAATACTGTTGGAGAAGCTGATAAAAGGCTGGAACCATGAAGGTTTACCAGCCAGTCTTCCCTTGCTGCACCATGAATCATTTCACATTGTTTATGGATAACCCGTGTTCATAAGAAAGTACATGATTGATCTGTAACATGTCGTTTTTGGGGGCCCTTGTTGTGTGTGTTTGTTTTAAATATGGCACTGAAAAACCCTCATCTCTCTGTAAAATGGTGCCCAACGTGTGGCCACAGATACAGCAGTGAGGGATCATAAGGCTATAGGGCAGCAGGCTGGGCGCTACAGGAGGCCATCGCAGTACAGAGAAACTGAAACGTCACAGACAAAATGCCTTATACAATCACCATGGCAACCCTGCAGAGGAATGAATAAGTGGTAGAGACGGCCCAACACTTTTTTTTTTTTTTATTCTGTTCCATTCTTAAGTCACTGTCCGCTGGTGCAGGAGTGTCTGTGTGTGTGTGCGCGTGCGCGCGTATCATGTTCCAGATATTCCCAAATATTTCCACACTGTGATCAATGTTTGTTTTGTTGATCATATCAGGACCATTTTCTTGGTCCCCATAACGGAAAACTGTTTTGTAAAAATCCATGACTGCAGTCAAAAAATAAACTTTTGAATTTTGTTTGGTTACTTATGGCTATGGTTAGGACTGGGTCGGGGCTAACGTTGTCATAGTTAGCATTAGCATCTGTGCCTTAGATATGAATGGGCTGTCTCCAGAAATACATGATTACAGGTTTTTGTGTGTGTACGCATGTGTTTGCCTGTTTGTGTGAGGCGAATGCTTTGAAACTGAATTTGGTTGCTAATAGACACTCTACTAAAATCTGTGATTAAGCTGGGATCAACAGTGCGGAGAGCAATAAATTTCATAAAATGGCCTTCTGCTATGCCCAGAAACTCATCTCTGCACACCAGGACTCAGAACCTCTGAAAAGCGTCTACCTGATAGTCTTACTGTGCCACAAGCAGCCAAGGTGCACACGGTTGGTAAGATTAGATCTGGAACAGAATTCAGCAAAACCTGTATAATTACGGCACATATACACACAGCCATTGTGACATCTCTAACCTGAGGCAGTTCTGTTGGAACTCGCTCCAGGTGTCAGTAAGTTGTATTGTTGTTATGCTACAGTAGTTGTCTGTAGTTGTAAAGCTCACGGGGTGATGCCGTGTGACCTCTCACCACAGTGCCTGGAGGTGATCACCGTCCGTCAGATGGACATGCAGAAGTTCGTGGCAGATGGCTGCCGGGAAGCCCTGCTGGAGGAGAAGAGGAGGTTCTGCTTCCTGGTTGACAAGCACTGCAACTTCTCCTACCACATGTCCACCTTCCATGACAAGGTGACACATGGAGACCCGGCGCTTATCGGCAAACTCTTCTACTGTATTTTGCTGCAGATGATTTTCTTATTTTGTTTTTCTCCCTGACCCATAAATATGTCTTCACACAATTTTCTACAGTTAGCCTTTTGGGAGATGGTTTTCGTTAGTCACTTGGTGGTAAGCCACTAGAAAAATGCGTAGTTAGGGCTATTGAGGTGATTGATCATATTTATATACATTATGTTTAAAGTTAAACATGTCTGTTTAGTCATTTCGACAAGCCGTATAAGAACTATAGGAGTGTTATGTCTGGCAATCTGGGCGATACAAAACGATCAATAACTATTATGCAGTTTGTCTCCAATATCGTTCCAGTAAGTTAGGTCTGGAAATGACACAATGTGAAGGTTTGCCCAAGACTTGTCTTTGATTAAACATGGCTGGACCCCCCACTGCAGGCCAAGGAGATGCTCTCTGCAAAGCTGCCCAGCTGGCAGGACAAATGCGGAGATGCCACCAAGGTCCCAGAAAGTGTGATGTCTATGATTGAAGGTCTCCGCACCCCGCTGTCTGCCACACCCCAGCCGTCCCCAAAGGTGGAACGCTATACCATGGTCAGTCATGCTATTAACACAAGGGATTCTATCACTGCATGTAGCAGCCAGTGGCAGTGATGATGTTGGTGATGACAGTGTTGTTAAATGATCATTGTAATAAGCAAAGAGTCGATTCTGATTCTGACTGATTGCGATATATCAGGCATCATTGTTGTATTCTCTGGGCTATCAAACAGCCAGCTTATGCATGTCCAGTCATTCCAGTGAAGGACATATTTGGAAGTTTATATGTGATGCAGGTTCAACAAAGTAAAAATACAGTCTTTCCCACCTCCAGGCTGTTGTCATAAATTCTTGTGGCAGTAAGCTGACAGTTCTCTCTCTTTTTTTCCCCCCTTCAGAACAACTCAGACACCTTGATTCCACCCCCAGCCCCAACGCTGAAGGCCCAAACTAGCCCACTGGCTAACATGTTCCACCAGGATGAGCCCAAGGCCCCCGTCACAGCAGAGCGCATCTCTGGTGCGTTCTGGCACTCGGGGCCCTTTTTTGGTTATGGTTCAGAAGCTATGAGCAAAATGTAATATTTATATTTTGTAAGTTAAACAGGATGTATCATCTCTGTCACCACATTTTCAGATTAATTACCTGACACTGTGTATGTGAAGAGTGTGAGTGCGTGTCTTAAGATTGTCCAGCTTCCCATCAAGGGTGTGGAATTTTTTAAACAGTTAATACTCTCAGTACTGTTTTTAACTGTGATGCCTCACTCTCCCAGCATCACAGAATATTACAGAATGCACCATTGCAGCTCAATACTGATTATATCCCTTGATGACCTGTAGTGGGCGCTCTCTGCCTGGCAGATAATAACGAAGAGGGCACGATGGCCCGGTCTGTGTCCATGGGCATGATCGTGGCCCAGAGGCCCAAGGTGCGAACCATTTTCCCTCACACGGCCGGCAACAATGACACGCTGCTCAGCTTCGATGAGGGTGACATCATAACAGTCCTCGTCCCGGAGGAGAAGGATGGCTGGCTGTACGGAGAGCTGGAGAAGTCCGGGCGGTAAGTCCTCCATAGGCTGCTGACTCAAGGGCTATAAACAAGCGCAGCCTCCCCCCTCTGCCTCCTTACAGCGTCCTGTTATGGAGGAAAACACGCCACCTAGGGGAACAAGTACCCAGTCTCTGCCTCGCCTGTAGATGATAGCATTTTGGTGGAATTTGTGAAAAGGTCCAACGTTGACAGAAACCAAATGGCACTTTATCCGGGGACATGACATCACTGTGCTGGAATTGTGCCTATATTTAAACCTGGCTTTTTCTAATCGGACTGGCCACATCTTCAGGGCTCTACCAAAAATGTTCCATGCTATGCGTTTGCAGGCTGTGCGCTGCCTGCGTCCTCTCTAGGATGTTTAATCTTCAACGCATGCAAAAAAAGCGAAGGATCGGCGTAAGTCCTGAATTCACTTGCAGTACTGTGTTGACCTGGGTCCCGGTGGAAACGTCGAGTGACGAAGGGAAGTGGCAGCTGAGTGAAATGGGGGCTGACTGACATTTGCAAAAGAACAATGCGTGTTCCAGAGTCACTGCAGCCCAATCTGTAATTAAGGTCCTGTATGACTACAGGGTGCTAAATCCTGCCTGTAAATGAAGGTGCTGATCTACATCAAATGTGGCTTTCTATGGGTGGCCTGTTCATTCTCAATAGTTTATTACATTCGTATACAATTACAAAGTGCCCAAAGTGCATCATAGTTTTGTGTTATTTACCAAGTCTGTCTCCAGTTTAAATAATCTATAGTTCTTTTAACCTTTGCATCAAAACAAGCTTTTCCTCTTATTCCATGGAGATATTATTGAAATGAGATCAGAGGTCATAGTCGGCTATGGTCACAGATGTAGTGAAAAGCTGCCTTGAATGTTAATTATTGAATAGGCACAGAGTGTCCTCTGCGGCTGAATCAACATACAAGAGGGAAAAGGTAAAGGCACCCTAAAGTTAGTAGTCCACATGACACGTATTAATGCACCAACTTCCTTGCTGTAGGAAATATTTATATTACCCATTCAAGTAACCTTTGCCAAGTGCCGTTAGTTTCAGTCTGCTCACAAACACACACACACACACATATATATGTTGCATCTATTTGGCAGCCACTAAGTAAGGGTCAGTGAGCAGGGTCAGACAGTGTTCCTGGTGCTGTAGGGGATAAGGGCCATTCTCAGGGCTGATGGCAAAATCACTCTGTCAGCCACAGGATTTTTAACCTGTGACCTTTCAATCACAGGCGCACAGTCCTAACCCACAGAGGCACACACTGCTTGTGCAGTTCCCAGAAGAACGTTATTGAAATGTTCTGTATTCACAGATGGTTTTCTCTGCCACTGGATTAGTTTTGTTTTAAAAAGCAGTAACAGGATAATAGTTGCCAAGCAACATGAGTGGCAGCTGCCAGTGTGTGTTGCTGAAAACACTGGCTGCTGTATGTTGAACTTACCGGAAGGGTCGTCACCTTTTTCCCCTGCTAGAGAGTGTAATATTCTATTAATTAGACTTTTACCAGCTGAGATAATGAGAGCTGGTTTCAAACAGGTTTCTCCTTCAAAGTAAACGGCATCTCGGTCTGTAAGGTTGTATCTAAGCAACCAGATAAGACTTTTCCTAAATGGTTTATCTTCTTTTATGCAGCTCTGTTGGAATGCTAGAATGGTCATTATAATATTTTTTTCTTTAAGAAGGAAGGAAATCCCCTATGCGCGTGATCCCTTTGTTCACTTGTGGTATAATCATTTGAATGATTTAAAGTGTTCATTTAGAAAGAAGTTTATATTTACTTAAGTGAAAAATTACTATATACAACTTACTGCAGTGCCATGTGAAATTGTATTGATTTGATGTGCATCAAGGAGTCCACACCAAAGTACTACACACATATATGTCCATTACGTCACATTTCCTTCAGTGAGCTCACCTTTGACATTTTTGGTATCATATCATGATAAGAATAATTAAGAATAATTAAATGCTTAAAAACTTAGGAGAACATTGTTTTGTGTAAAGTGAGGAGTACTGCCCACATGAAAGCTGCCACAGCCTTTAGTTAACAATGCAGTTACAGGAACCAGCTGCAGTTCCATGTAACTGCACAAAGCTTTGAAAGAGCATGCCAGACATAACAGGCCCTGCTGCCTGACAGGGGGCTGAGCGCTTTTAATTAAAGGTGCACGATTTCTCAGCCCTTCGCTCCTCTAATTCCCCTCTGGGCAGCCAGCCCTCTTTCAATATCCAGTTTTAATTATGTGCTTCATTCACACATATTGTGTTAATAAAACGTTTTATATAAATACTGTGCAGACTCACGATGTATATTAAAAATGATTTCAGAAGATCCTGTGCTGAAATCCCAGCTTAGCGTTCTTTTCCTTTTAAATGTTTATGGCCACTTTTAATGCTCCCCCTCTCGCTGTCTTTTTCAGACGGGGTTGGTTTCCCTCATCCTACTGTCGCCCCTACATAGAGCCAGTGGTCAGAAACAGGTGAAACCCGCACGCATGCACCTTTCTTATTTCAGCACCTCCACTTCCCAGTATTTTTAGATAAGTTCATGAAATTAGTTCTATATTCCCGCTCTGCGATTTTACTTGACTCAGAAATTTGCTTCCTAATAAATGTAACATCCCAGAATATAACTTTGATGCACATCTATAATATGTAATATATCTAAATTTTGCAATTTAGTACCTCATGTAGGAAAATGTTTCTCTTAACCCTTTGTGTTGCTTTAGTGTCCTTTTTACCACTGTGCAAAAAGTTTTACTTGTGTGCGCATATTCATCATGCATCTTTGAGACTGAAATCTCCAAGTGTCAGTTTTGCCAATGCTGATGTGAACTCTGAGCACTTAGGGTATGAGGGCTGAATGGTGTGCATTGAACATGGTGTGCTCTTTGGAATATTATAGAACATGCTCCTCCAGTTGGTACCTTACATGGGGTTTGCCATAGAAAAGAAAAATTAATAATTAAAGAAGTTGCTGGGGATGGTCTCCAACCATTCTGGCTGCTGTTTCCAGCCCTAGCACAGAGGTACCAGCACCTGTGCAGAACCTGGCCAGCTTTGTGGAGAAAGAGCTAGCCAGCATGACGCTCCCTCCGCCAGATTATAGCGACTCCCCTACGAAGAGCTCCACGTCAACGCCTTCGCCAGAGAACACGGTCAGCATGTCACTCCCGGCTCTTCCTGTAACTGCTCCCCTGTGATAATGAGATTAGGAAATGCCTGCCCTTCTCGGCAGGCATGTGTGTTAGTGATTCTAAACTGTCGTCTGTGTTGAGTTTTAGAGGTTACTTGTTAAGGAAGTATTGATGAGAGGTGTTTGTATTACTGTCAGTGGTTGCCTTGGGTCACTGGAGACCTACCTTGCTGAAAGTGAGATGAAGACAGTCAACCATTTTCTCATCTTTTTATTGACCACGCAGGGAAGACATGAGCATTGCAACATTCCAATATGTGGGCAAAGAGATGTTCAATGTAATAAACACTTTTGTCAAAGTCTGTTGTATTTAAACAATGTTAATATCTATTATGTAAAGCATTTTATTAGCCGGTGTGTAGGACTACTGAACATCATATGTTCTAACTACACTTACTACACACAACTACAGTAATGTGCCAGTACAAACTTTGCCCAAAGGTTATACAAGATCTTATTTTTAACTATTTAATTTGCTTTCACAATGTATGAAATACCAAGGAAATAATTTCTAAAAACTAGACTTCAGCAAAATGTTTGTACGCTCAAATTGCAAAAAATCAATACATTGACGTCAGTAAAAAAAAAAAAAAAAATGCAGTTTAGTTTCTTATTAATATTCTCAGTGTAAGAGAATCCCTGTCACGGCTGCATGGTTGCCCTGGGTTGGGATGCTGTTTTCATTAAATATTTATGTGATAAACACCTTACAGTCATAGTGATGGTCAAATGGTGTGACTACTTGTACCCATGCATCCAGTAATCCTGTCCAGGCAGAAAGTCAAATTTCTGGAGAGATGTCACAATACAATATTTATTTCTGTGATGTTAGTGCCAAGTCTCCATCAATGTAATATGCAGTATCTGAAGATCCCTTTCACCTTAATTACCTGTATGTGGTGCGTGACAGCAGGGGGCGCCTCTGCTCCCAGGCAGGTTCTCTGGCACTGACAGTGGTTGTGATTTGTGGCTCTTGTTCAACCACTCAGGGCGTCTGCATAGTGCTTCCCCACTTGGCTCGGCCTCCCTTTGTAGCGGTATGAAATATTAAAGGCCCCGTTTTTTTTCCCCCCTGTGGTCGTGGGACGTAGCGGCACAGTGGGAGGCAAAGGCCAGCACTGCACATCCGGGGTCAGGCTCCCGCTTCTGATAGAATTTCACCACGAGGACGAACCTGAAACCACTGGGCTCCCTCCTCCCGCGAGCGGCTGCCGGTGGGGTAAATAGGGGTCATTTAGGGAACAGCCTCGGCTCTATTCATCATATTGAGTTCGGGTAACACAAGCTGGCTTGTAAAAAACCAGCAACAGACAAGTTTTTATTAAACACAGTAGCAAAATGGTAAAGTGGGAAGCATGGTTGTGGATATATTTGCTCCTAGGTGGAGACTGCTCGTGTACTGATATTAAGAATGTAGTATTGGGGAAAAAAAAAAAAAAACTAGGAATTTTAGAAATGTGTTTGAGCAGAATGTTCTATTGATTAGACCTTCTGGAGTATGTTTAGTTAGTTGTCAGCATTCCCACGGTTGCAGACATCTTCAGAATATTGGGTGGGGGGGGTACATTCAGTTGCTCCTGGCTTGGTTTTGCTCCTTCACTGGGACATGTAATTGAAGGGGGCTATGAGCAATTCTTGTACGGCCTGCATAGACAATTAGAGCCTCTATCGAGTCAGCTGATTTCAGAGTGAAACTGTTGGCTTTTTGAGATTGCTTCTTCCACTGATTAAATGTCCTTTGGCTGTAATTGCTGCCTAAGGATTTTGGCAGAAATATGCTGCTGTTGGTGGAAGAATAGATTTGCCATGTGCCCACGTGACCCAAGAGAGGTGACTTTGCCCTGGAGGCAGGATACAAGTTTGGACAGCTCCTTTGAGTTATGCCGTTGTTGCTCTCTCCTGTCCGAATCTGCCCTCTAGTGGCATGTCTTAGCAATTATGACTTAAACCTGTTGACAGTTTGGCGACACTTAGCTAGGTTATAGACATTCGCTATAGACATCAAACCTTAAAGCATATCAATTTTTCTTCACAATATTATGCTGTTTTAGGCAGGATGATTCATTTTCAGCAGTCAGAATGCCTGCAGTTCTTGCAGTTGATGATATGATGAATTCTGTTGTCAGTCGGTTTCAAGTAATTCAAACTTTTAAGTGAAATCACATTCTTAAGCCATTATTACTTTGTATTCATGATGGTAGATCTCAAAGAGGCTTATAACCTGAAGCTGAAGTTAATGTAGATTCAAACAGATACCATTCCTGGTCAGGTTTTTAATTCCCCATTTCCTACATGAACTGTTCCTGTTCTCATTTACAGGTGTCTGAATATAATGGTACTTCAAAGCCTCCTTTCCTCAGGTGAGTATTTCTGTCGAATGAGACTGTTGCTTCATCTGCATTTTCTGGATGGTACTAATAACCAAACTAACATCTTAACCGGTTTCCTTCCCTTCACAGCGGAGGGAATCCCTTTGCCACTGTTAAGTTGCGACCAACGGTGACAAACGACAGATCAGCACCAGTCATCTAATGGGCAGACACCCTGTGCATTCCGTGTGTGCGTGTGTGTGTGTGTGTGTGTGTGTGTGTGTGTGTGTGTGTGTGTGCTCACGTGCATGCGTGCAAGAGACAGGCTATAAGCTCCACCTCATACTCTTAGGCTAACCAGCATATCCTCATCCCCATCAAAGAATCTGCTACCTTAACCCCTTCCCCCCCGTGCGCTGTAACCTGCTGGAGGTCGAGGTGAGATGAGGGCTTAGCTGAAACGAGAACAAGACGGGCTGCCCTGGAGAACCTGCTGTGGAAGCCCATTTACGTCAAAAGTGTTGTGAAACTCCTGCTACTCACATTGAGATGCAGAGACAGTTTATTTATACTTTCAATATAATTCACTGCTATATTTTAAATTTTGTTACAAATGACTGTACACAAGAATTGCCTTATATGGACAAATATATTAGAAAGTGTTAAATCAATTTATTTTTCTTTGAAGAGAAATGTATGTTTTAAATGGAGAAACTGACTTTTTGGTGAGAATTTCCTGGTAAAGGTTTTTAATTTGCCATAGGACGCTAAATGTGTGTTCTGTATGGGATATGGAATGATCATTTTGCATTACTTATTCATATATGTAAAAGGTTGCTATTGTATCTATTATACAGGTGCAGATTTTTCTTTGTCAGGTGAGTTCAGTACTTCACTGCTATTGTTTGTAGTTTTTTTCCACAAGTTACAATATCCTGGCACATATATTTCACAGGAATACAATTTTTGTTACGTATAAAATATGCTTCTTGGGGTAAATGTAGTGTAGGCAATTTCATAAATAAATCATACATAAAGTATTTCAAAAATAGTTTTGATTTTCCTGTTCAAATACAAATGCATTTTTCATTTGTGGTGATACAAGAAAACTTGTCAGACTTCTGAAGAAAAACAAACTACTTTTTGGATTAAAGGTGCACTCGCTAATTATTAAAACGAGTTTGACAGTGTGTGAAGAAATATGGCATGCATTTTAATTCTGCAGATATTGTATCTTTATTGTTAATTTACTGGTAATCTGAATGTTTCTGCACATGCAACCTCCACTTTTCAGTAAACATCTTTTCATCTATTTTTTGTGTGTGCAAAAAGTCGCATGTTTCCTGATGACCCCATACTTTATTCTGTCTGGCTAAAATTGCATTTTTTGTTTGATCCCATAGGTATCCACGTCCAAAGCGATCATCCATTTTCTTGATATACCTTAATGACTTGAGAAACCATAAAGGAATTCATATTTTTATTATATGGATTGATCATTATTTCGAGGCCCTGTGTTGGGTGTTTTGTTACCTGCCAAAAGAAATCTTCTCTTAAAATGTCGATATTGTGTAATTATTTTTTTAACTTACCAGAATAAAAGAGGATTTGTTTAACCTGTTAATCCATAATTTTTTGAGAACCAAACCAAGAATTCAGTCCAGACCAATTACATGCTCAATTTTATTTACAATTGTTATATAAAAGTTACAATAAATCATAGGTTTAGTGTATTTCAAGGTAAAATGCCTGTGAAATATTTATACCTCAACCTAACGTATGAATGCAACACAGCTGAACAGACTTGATTGTCTTTCATTAGAAGAGAATGGATATCTTGAAGAGCTTAAGATACTTGAATCAATCCAGTTTAAGGTTTTTTCCATCTAACATACCTTCACAAATTTCCCTGATATCATTCACAGTGTTGCATTTTAAATGACCAAGGTCCAAAAGTGATTCCTAAGGTCAATGCTAATAGCAGTTGAATGCTAACCAATACATCGCCGATGATATGCTAGAAAAACAGAGCGTACAGTGACAATTGTAGAACTTTCACCTAGTTTCTACATTATCAGTTCCTACTAAAATGGTTTCCTTCAACAAATGTTTCCTTTACGTCATTCAAGGGAAAGAACTTTTGATTGGCTAGAGGTGCCTGTTTGTGATGCAATTAGGTGCAAAAGCACTTCCTAATATGATTGCTTAGACGCTGAAAAAATAGGGAATTATGCCCTTGTGATATCAAGCAAAGCTCAAATGGAATGATAGATAACCACCAATTACCAGAAGACAGACAATCTCTTTTGAGAAAAAAGGAAGCATATTATTTTGGTTGGTTGTGGGTTAGGATGCACCAGGGGGTGGGGGGGGGGGGGTGTTCCATCCACAGAACACCACTCCATTTTCATTTCACCCCTCAGTCTTTCATTGGTATTCATACATACAGATGGCACATTCCCTGTTCAGATTCCTGCATTACTAAAAATAAAATGATTGTGTGTTTATTTCAAAGGCACCGGCTAATAGGTGGATAGTAAAGTACAGAATTGCAAGATGACAAAGTTACTTGCTTTCCTCCTTTCCATGCATGTGAACAGGAATGGGGCAGGTGTGGGGGGGCTACACGTTTTCACATGCATATCTGGGTTTGGCTGCCACAAGGTAATTTTACAAACATAAGCCTAACGGAGGTAAGTGCATATGGCGAATGGCAATTGAAAAAAAAAAAAGATCAAAAGAACAGTAAAGGAATTTCTTTGGAGGCTGCGCCCCCCCCAGCCGGCACGTCGAGGCCTATCCAAAGGTGGCTCCGCAGTTGGGACACCTTCTTTGGCGCAGTGCAAGGCAGAAGAGGATCCCAATGGGAAAGAAGACAATGGCACAAAGGATTCCTAGGCAGGTGAAGTCATCCTCCAGCACGCCAACTCTAGTGCAGGTAGAAGACGGATATTCATATACATACACAGATTAGCCATGACATCATTTGTCCAATGTGTCCCTCGTGTTACCTGCCACTACTTTTCCCCCCAATTAAACAGCTGAGTTAAATTAAAGATTAATGTGGGACTATTACATGCTACTGAAGCATAAAACTATTCTGCATTGAAATATTAACAATATTAAATACTGACAATATTGACCTATTTCAATATTGCATGTGATAACACTAGTTTCTGCTGAGGAACTTTTAAAATCCATTTTCTTTTAAATGAAACCTTGTGCTCATTTAAAATAAGGAAACATTAACCTCTGTTAAAGAAAATCTCAGAACTAATTTCAGTTTACTTACCACAAGGAATCAATACACTACACAACCTCATATCACATGTCATTGGTTGATACCACTAATGAGAAGTAAGTTACTCTCACAAACCCTGTTGGGTAGACTGCTTGATCACACAGCCGCAGATAATGAGGAACTACTTTAAATTACACAAATGAATTTTGCATGTTAACCTGCAAACATGCTGGTTTACATGTAACTGCATGTGTGCTGTGCAGTACACCGTGAAACAGGGTCAGTGAAAGCAGCAGTGCACAACTCACCGGCAAGCTGGGCAGCCTCCCACCACCACGACAGAGGGCTGGATGATGGTGTACGTCCCTGTGTAGTTTGGCTGTTGGGCAACAGGGGCCGCCGGCAGGGACGGGTGTGTGTATCCTGTGTGAAAAAGAAAAGTATTTTTACTCTGTCCTTCAGTAAAACTACTATTAGACACCACTAGTTGCATATCAGCACCTACATGTTCCTATGGACACCACTGCAAAGGGACTAAGCAAATGAAAAAACATCATTTGTTTTGTTGACTAATACACAATATCAATGTATAATAATGTTACAAAAACTTGTTTTGTCAAAAATGAAAAGCAGGAAAGCACTTTTATGGAAAAACATGACCATATTTTATCTATTTATAGAGCTGGATAAGTCAGCTTGAACACCAGTCTGAAATAGAACAGTTCTGTCAGACCAGCAGATTACAAATCAGCCTACTAACATGGATTCAGCGCAATATCGTGTACAAATATTTTAACATATTTTAAAAATTGGACTAATGGCTTATCAGTGCGCTAAATAATGCGCTTAGTACATAATTAAAGCGGGCTAATGAGCGAGCCTTCACTCTAAAAGATGCACATAAACGCTTTTGAAGAGTTTGTTGTGTGGACAGATTGGAAACGCCGACATTATATTAATGTTTTATAGTTACTGTACAGCAGTTTATAGAGTGCAGCTCGACACACAAATTAGCACCGATAAACTGCCGTAAGACAAACCCCAAACACTGAATACCTAAATAGAAAAGCCGTCGTCCAAAGCAAACGGAGCGCAGTTAAATGGGGTTACGGCGGCGAGGTGTCGCTTACCTGGTCCCTCGGGATATTGATACGGAGGCGGTGGTTGCTGGAATCCCGGCTGCGGCTGGGCAGGCGGAGCAATGGCCCCGTAGTTATGCTGTGGTCCGTATTCATAAGCACCGGGTACCGCGTTGTAGGCAGGAGGTCTCTCTTGCAGCAGCGGTTTGCTGTCCATATTCGACGTGTTGCTCCTTCAAGTTCGATTCCGTCCTACACGCTTTCAGAACGACAGCACCGATCTAGCATACGTTTTCCGGGCTCGATTAAAAACAAGAACTTCGGATAACGAAAGTATCACTCCCTGACCCTACGGCTACTTTCTGGTCGCTGGTAAATTGGACATTAGACCCTTTGTGTTCAATGCATGTCGCCCTAATATATCAGCAATCAATGCCGATTTACACGTTGTTAGTTTTTAGAGACCTCCTGATTTTAGTTTTCTAAATATAACAACCTTTCCGCTTAAGGCCTCGATATTTCCCTTTCCTTTTGATCTCGGCAGTATCTACTTAAAAGTGTTGGTGAACTCTTGAAAATTGTGTTCCTGCTCTTGGGCCGGTCACAAGACTGCGGTCACGTGAGGCGCCGCCGAATTCTTCTTCTTCTTCTTCACGCAGACTCAACTTTCTATTTGCGCTCCTGCCGACACTGGAGTTTGTTACCACCACCTACTGTCGTGGGGTGAATGTGTGCAACATTTCCGCATTTGACATATTACTGGATGAATATGAAAATGTTACCTGTCGATAACATTTATGAGACCGCTGTTCAAAGGTGAAAATATTTTTAAAGCAATTAGCGTGACTTCTCTTTATACATTTCAGTAAAATATTTAGGTCCTTTCGAGTTTTTTTTTATATGAGGTAATATTTATCCTCTCGTTATGTTTTGTTTTGGATATATTTTATTTGTCCCGGTTTAGTTGATAGTCTTATTATTTACTAGTAAATATATTGTAAAATGAGCTAGATATCTTTCTCTCTATCTATATAAAATAATCTAAAACCGATGCTATATAAATACAGATACATTAGACAATAAAAGCAGTTCTAATTGCATGTAATATAAATAACAGGAAAAGAACATAAGCATTTGGAAGAATTTAGTGGGGTAGCGATAAAGTACATAAAATGCATTAACCATCATGCAGTGCTTTCCTCTCTTTGAACAGTTTGAAGTCTCGTTGTATAACTACAATGACAATGAGGTCTTATCTTAACAAATAAAACAAAATTCTGATGATTGGGTTTTTCTTATGATTTTTTTTTAAATAATCCATAATTTAAACGTTGTTATTATTGGAAAGAATGACCAAAAGATGTGACCATAGTATGAAACATATCCATCATTCATCCTACCATGCAGGGCATTTTAAAAGATCAGGGGCTAAGTCAAGTTTACCTGAGGCTTGACGTTTTATTTTGGAGGAAGACTGACATATAAGATGGACTGATCGGACCTAACGACGCTTGTGCATCATACTATTTCCAGCTCATCCAGTTCAGAGTAGCCGAAAGCCTGGATCCTATCAAAGATAACATATAACACAGTGAATCACACTGGAATTGATACATTTGGGATATGTGCTACATTACATATTGTAGATTAATCCTAATAAATGATCCATTTGAAATAAAATTAAATTAAATTCAGCTGTCTTCCATCCATCTTATCATTGCTTATCCACTACAGCGTCATGGTGGACTACAGAGCACAATGTAGAGGAACGTCCTGGACGCGATGCCAGTGTATCCGCGGGCACAAACACGTGTGACTGACAAACACAAGAAAATGAATGACTGGATGTTTTATATGTCATGATAAGTGATGTTGAGCTACAGATATTTTTACGCGTTCGAACCACACAATTGCGAAGTACTTTAGTCTAAGTATCAGCTTTGAAGAACCACCATATAAAATGGATATGGATCAGTACCCAGAGGCAGTAATTATAAGTACAGGTTTGAAAGCAGATTCCGACGCGGGCGGCAGTACGATAAGCCGGCTGAAAAGAGTTTTACGTGTGCCAGCCAATATATGTTAATTGCGCAACTTCCTGTTGTGGACGCAAAAGAAGTGGGTGCCAGATCTGGCTTTAAGAATATGAGCTGTCATTTCGCCTATATCGTGTATTACAGTTCTATGAAAGTGAAACAGTCGTTTTTTTAACTTGTAAAGACGTATGCTGTTAAAAGTCAATTAGATCTATAGCACTCTGTACCGTAATTGTAGGGGACTGTAGAAAAAAGTACAAGGGATGAGCCAAAAAAATAGGCTTTTATTTTCATATTCTGTGACATCAAGGTGCCACCGTTGGGTTGTTCGTGACGCGTCTGTTTGAAGTCTCAGACACTTTCTGGTAACCCTGCACTCGGCGTAAATATTGAATGTGGTTCTACAGTAGTGCTGAAGACAGGGCGAAAGGACTACTGCGAAATTCTCATTTTAGTCACCCGTACTTTTGTATGAAGGACAAAGGAAGGTATGTTGTGCGCTGCTGGTGTCGTCCTTCCATTTTAACCGACGTTATTAAGACGATTTGGAAGGGGAACGACGACAAAGATCGATTTTCGAGTCCAGCTATTATAGTTTAGCCGGTCAGCTAGCTAGCTATATTTTAATTTACGTTCGTATATGCCCGCATAATGTAGAATGAAGCAGATATTTCACTAGAATTATGCTTTTCTAATTTATGTTCCTTTAAAATGTTGCCACCAAAAAATGCATTTAAATTATTAGCTAGTGCAGACCACACGTCGAAGGACTGTAAGGTAAATAGCCCGTTAGTTAGCCAGGGATTTAATTTTAGCTACTAATAAAATATAGGGATAAACACTATTTTGACCTGAAGCCATGTTGTTTCTAATTTAAGCGATGACACCGATGGGTTTTGGAAGTGTCAGAACTTACCTGATGTAAAAGAAGTTACTGCAGTTGTGTGTTTTTCTGTGCCTTCATTTATTTTGCGGTCAATTCGTGTATATTTTACTTTAACCTATCTAGCATTTCAAATCATCGTAGCTGTCCGTGTATATTTTCTGAAAATGTATTATTTGTATGTCCTAACCTGTTAATCCTTAACTGGGCATCATTTTATACCTGCCATATATGCACATATGTATGTGTGTGTTTCAAGCAGTCTTTACACATATGGGACAACTGTGTGGTTGTACAGCTAAAACTCCAAGTAGTCTGCATATAATGAGACATTCCAGTGACCTATAACATTCAATGACTGTAATCCTATCATGCCCTCATTGGTTTCAAGACTTTGAGCAGAGGAGAAGATGGTGATTCAGGGATGTATTGTTTGTGCCTCTACTTAACTACATCCCTTCATTCATCAGTCCTTCCCTTGAAGAGAACAGCAGTCAGTTTTTTAATTTTTGATTGTTTTTTTCCCAAATGGCAGTCTGGGAAACACAGGGAATGAGGCATATTGTCTGATGAAGATACTCAATAGAATTCTGCCCTACAGATATGGGTCATTTCCCACCAGCATTCCGTAACCTATGTTATTGCAGGTGCTTTCTCTGAAGGTTCATTGAAAACCATGCCTTCGGTTTTTAGCTTAGTCATGCATAAAGTCCCATTGCAAGAGCTTTTATGTGTATACAGAATTTGGTGTCCTTGGTAAAGGGGCAGCACATCACCGATATAAGAGTTATCGGGACAGGGAGACATTATGATCTGCTTTGTATGATGGCAGTCGCAACAATAATGGCACGATTCCAGTAAGGAATATAAGATCCATCAAGGGGACAAAATGCTGCATAATGGCAAGTTGATATCTTCCACCAGCTGAGCCATCTAATGGAAACAATACCAATGTGTGTTAATGACCAGAAATTGTAACTGACTATGTGAGATGACTGGGAGCTGCTGTGTCTTATTTTGCAGTGTGTTTGTTTTTCTGAGACAGTTTACAGGTCAATTCAAATATATTGTGAGGATTAGCAAATGAACATTAAATTGAGTAAAACGGTATATAAGGATATCACTCCACAATAATGCTGTTGCATGCATGGCTCATCAAGAAAAACAGAACACCCTCTTGAATTTTGTTAGCATATGGTTGGCAGTTGAAGGCTAATTACACTCAGAAGGGATGGATTTTGAATCTTGAAGCTCAAGGGAAGCTACTTGAGGCCAAGTTTGAAAACATTATCAGCCTTGACGGGTCATTGGATTGAAATATTGTAGCTAGAATTAGAATTTAGTGATCATTGTCAACACACCACATAGTGCACAACAACGAAATGTGTCCTCTGCATTTGACCCATATGTGACTTTCGTGACATAGCAGGGGGCAGCTAATTCAGCCCCCAGGGAGCAGTGCTTGGGGACCATACCTTGCTCAGGGTACCTCAGTGGTGACTTGCTGGTGGGGGATTCAAACCTGCAATCTTTCAATTACAAGTGCGCTTCCCGAACCATCAAGCCACCACTGCCCACGGTGCTGCTGCCCAGGCAGTTGTGTGAGCTGCTCCAACAGTCTTGAACCGCAGATGGCAGGCGATGACGGGATGTCAGGAGAGGAGAGATGTATGTGGAGACCATGCTTGCCATGCATCAATAATTAGATTAAGTTGGGAGATTTGGTTTGACACATGTTGTCAGGAGAGGAGATGTCCATAGCCTGGACCAGCAACGGCAGCTCTGTGCAGTATGAACAACTCTGACAGATTTTATGTAGTGTAAGTATAAGGGACTGCAGATACATACTGGGAGAAGGTGATGTTCTTGTCAGTTTTGTTCCCAGTTGATAATGTTATCTTCAAGTACTTTGCTGTGATGATGATCTTGCAATGTGGTAATTGACTGACTGGGATACTAGGTGACACATTTATTCTGTAACTGCCTTCTTGCATTCAGTGAAGGTGATTTCCACGAGACTTTGCTTCATGCCTAAGGTGGTTTTGGTTGTGTTTGGCTGCAGATGATGTGTTGCTGACACAGTTGTAATAATTTGCCTCCGCACAGTCGAGCTGCTAAGAAGGTTGCTATGGACTCATTCTTCATCCAGAAGTACCAGCAGTGCACAACCGATCATAGATGTGAAGCATAACAATGTTCCATGACTCATGGAAGAGCACTGACTAGCTTGCCTGCCACATGCTCTGAACCTCATTAGATGCAGTTTCTTTTCTTTTTTTTGGGGGGGGGGGATCAGGTTCCATCAGGAAGAAGATAAATGTAAGGTAAAAGCTACATTCAGCCTAAGTGCTTTGAACACAGTTCATCAATACAGCAATGTTCAGCTTATGATTATTTCAGTAGTATAAGAGTATTGCAGTTAGTATGCCTCATACATTACTACAAGTTTTTTTTGCCTATCATTCCAGCTGATGTGCTAATGACAGCAGTACGGTCATATTACATTTTTCCATCTACACGCGCATGTAATATGTATGAGGACAGATGTGTTCACAAATCAGTTTCTGGACAGATGTTGTGCTCCAGTACCATCTTGATTTTACTTTCCAGTGTGAAAAGCATGTGTATTATGCATATTTGTCTTCCAAATTCATTTAAATGAAAAGACAAAAAAATAGTGTTTGTCCTTTTAACAGGAAAAAGGGAACGTACAGTTTCTCCGATTTGCTTTACGTTTTCTCGGTCAACTTGCACTTTATCACCTCCTTTGATTGTGGGATTCATTACATGGTGCCAGCAGGATGCACAGTGTGATGATGCAGAAATGAGCTTGTGTAACTAGAGCAGGGATATATGAGAACAATTTCAGGGACAGTAGAACTACCACAAGAGGTATAATAACATTTTAGAAAAAAAGCAATTAATTAGAGGTAGTCAGAATTACTCATTTTACTAGTTTTGGGTGTTTAGTAAGTGTTAATCTAGTGTTGGTCAAACATAAAATGTTTCCAATGAAGAAACACATAGAAATATTTTCTGTATTTTGATTTAAATGGAATATTATAAATATAAAGATGCATCTAAGAATCTTTTCTTATCATTACAATGTTTGAATAGTAACACATTTATGTACATGTGAAATTTTTGCTTGGAACCTGTGTCCTCTCATAGTTTTTTATTTACTATATGCATGGAAAATTTCAGATTGTCTAGTTTATTCCCAACATTTCAGCTTTCATTTGCACAGACTTCACTCTCTGTGTGCTAGTTGCCCATGCTTTGACTTTTGTCTCCTGGCCCAGTTGTTCCTTGACATTTGTATTTATTTATTTAGTAGTTGCTTTTATACAAAGTGACATTCAATTGAGAAGGCAGGGTCAGCCACTCCCTCGAGCAATTTGGGTTAAAGGTCTTGCTCCAGGGCCCAACAGTGACCACAGGATTTGAACTGGCGACCTTCTTATTACGCTTACAGAGTCCCTACCCATAGAGCCACACACTGGTACAAAAGATAGAAAGACTTTTCATTGCCATATTTGAACTGTAGACCAATATGATGCTTTTCCACTGGCAGTGAGGAACCGTCTGGTTCCCGAGGCGTACAGAGAAGATGGTTACAGTGCTTGCCCCAACTCACTTCGGTTTCTCCGGCTTGGGAAAGGCATTGGCGGCTTTGGAGAGCGACAGTGATGTAAAACCAAAGAGTTGCTCATTTACTGGTCACACGGTGTGCATCACGATTTACTGTGTGCTAATTTCTGCTAGCAGGTCAGCGAGAATTACTGTCTTACATTAGCATCAAACTTTAACAGAATTAGCCTTCATTTGGGTAAATTTGTATTACAAATCCATTGCATGCAGCAGTTCACTTTTTAAGTAGTTGGCAGGAAATTATTTTTGAGTTATTGGGAATGCATAAATACATCACAAAGTGCAGTACTATTAATAATGAACGATTAATAGGATATGCCCTTTTTTCCTTCAGATAATTCATGCATGTTGACGCAAAACACACAAATCTCCCTGTCTTATGACCAATTGGATAGTGGATGGTGATGCAACCATTTCGGTTTGGTCAAGCTTTGGGCCTTGCTAGTAAAACATGCCATGTCAGCTTGGATACAGCTCAAGTATAGTTTGGTTCTTGGTGACAGTGGAAAAGCCCAGTTAGTACTTGACCCTAGGGCTGGACAATATTTGAAGAAATAATATATGATATTTTAATTTAAAAATATTTGGATAAATAGTAAGAGTATCTTTTATTTGTATAGCAAAATCTCATAGACACCTAAAATAAACAGATAAGAAAATGGGAAAACATATATGTTTACAGATATGGAAGGTTATACACTCGAGCAAACAAATAAGGATTTTAGCTTGATTTTGAAATCTGAGACCAAGATTGACTGACGAATAGCCGTAGGGAGGTAGATAATATTGAGTCATCCAACCCCATTTCCCCACAAAACAGGATAAAATGAGAGGAAAAAAAAATATGAGTGCTTTTACAAGTTCTCACAATGCTTTTGTGTTACGATTAATAATTGCACTGTGTTTGTTCAAAGTACAAAGGGTTGAATTAATGGGCTAATAACTGTAAAATTAAATGCCGGACATCTCCAGTAAAGCGTGCCCTTAAGCATAAGACCATAGGGGACAAAGCATATCATTTACCTTTAAGACTATGTATTGTTGTACATATTTGCACTTTGTCTACTCATCACCAGTGACTGTAAGTGAATAACAGCTATTGAATGGAAAGTGCGCATGTGAACATTGAACTGTCAATTAAAATTCACCCATAAAGGTATTTGGGAAACTAAGGGGTGTTACTTGCTTTTGTCGAAAGAAAGTTCAGCTGGAAAACTGAATTTTAAATATAAAGTGAACTTTAATGGCATGTCAGAGTTAAGGTTTAAACCCAAACACACAAATGCAGCAGCAAATCTAGTCCAAGTCAAGACTGAGTCCAGCAGGAGAAAAAATCTAGGATGAAACGGAGTCCATTACCAGAGCTGGGTAGCTGAAAAACACAAATTCAAGTTCAGAATTGATTCTGGAACCAAAGATTATGCAAAAAACAATACAGTTTCTTTAAAAGGCATTTTTATATAGGATTTACTATTCATAACACAATGTAGCTACACATAAAGTTCACAACACATCTATGTAACACTGTATGTGATATGTGTTATGATTGGCACTCCAACACTACAACAATGACATGTTGCTTTTCAGAAATATAAGAACTATTTGCATTTTATGCCTTAAATGTGCACAATAGGATTCAATCATTCTTTTTACACCTGTCTAGCTAGCTGCTTCCATCAGCAAACATAACATCATTGATTTTTTTCCACATTCAAGTGTCTGAAAAATTACTGGTTTGATTCCACTCCTATCAATCACACCATCATTAGGTTCTTGAGCAGGAGACCAGGGACAAGTGTTGAAGATAGTCAGTCAGTTGTTGAACAGACTTTTTGTACAGTTGTTTAAAAAGAGAAAAGTCAGATCAAAGGACTCTTTTCCACCAAGTCCAGTACTTAAATGTACTGTCCCTTTTCTACTGACTTCCAGTTGGGTACCGGAACCAAACCAGCTAGAGCCCTTCTTTGTTACTTCGATACTTAGAAGTGGGACTTTGCTTTCTTTGTCAATTGGTCGTGAAAATAGCCTGCCACTGAAACACAAATCAAAACAGTTACCTCAGAAGACAACGATAAACAAAGTAAAAGGAAAAATAATAAGAATTAATTTTGATCGGGTCGAAAGAACAGATACAACAAAAAGATCAGAATTTCATGACCAGAATTTTTTTTTAATATACTCACACATATACCGTTTATAGCATTTAGCATGCTGTCCTAGCATTGTGATTTTGTTGTAAACATCGCAATATGATTTTGTTGTAATAAATATTGGGGATTTTATAAAGCATAAAAGCTCATACATTTCTCACAAACCCTTCTAGGAGTGCTTTTAAACAGCAAGGATGAAAATCATAGTCACGGAGAATGCATGCAGCACTCATGCAAAAGCAGCGGAGGTTAAATTTATGTTGATTTTTAAATATTTATTAGATAAGCTATAAAAGGAATAATAATTAAAATGGCAAAGAGCTTTTATTTCTATGATAGAGTAAAAATGTTTTAGCGAAACTGAAACTCACTGTGTTATAATGTCCGTATACAGTATTGAAAGTAAGAAAAAGCCTGATCTAATTTATCTTATTAGCCATGAAAGAATTGCATGTCATAACAATGTGATGTTGGCATTAATATCGCACATTGTCCAGTCTTACTACAGCCATTTTTCGAATTTAGTGCAAAACACCCCACCTCGCATTGTGATGTCATTCAGCACCAGTACCAATTTTTATGCCAATGGAAAACCAACATTTTGGAGTACCCTACTTTTGGTACTGTTTCGAAGTACCAAAAGTACAGTACCAGGTGCAGTGGAAAAGCACCCAAAGGTGTGAATGTTGCACATACACAATAATTCCCTGTCACATTCAAAGGCTCAGTTTTCTTGATGATGTAGTGTGTTGAGTCCATTCAGCAACTGACCTAGGATGGGGCAGTAGGAGGGTAATACATTTTTGGAAATTTATCTATGAAATTTAGCCAGGGGACAGTAGAAATTGGAGATAATGCCAGCCACCTCACAGTTATTAATGCTTTGCTCTATTTGCATTCCTAGGTGTGCTTCTTTATACTGGATGTCTTGCACAGAAACATTTTATGGTTAATGTACACAAACCGTATAATTGACTTGGTAGACATGATGAAAGGGATGAATGGGTGCATGGACAATGTTCGAAAAACATTTAATATAAGATATATTTTAAAGTTAATATAAGAATTTGGAGAGGGTGCTGAAGCAGCATCCAGGCTGCAGACATACCGAGTGCAAGAAAAGACCGAGTCTGTTCATATGTAGACTCAAGAATCCAGACTAAAGTACTACAACAATGTATTCTACTCTTTGTACTTCAAATGGACACAGTGCAGCTTGTAATAAATATGTATAAAAGTACAGCCTTAAACTTCCCAGCTTGAATGATGAAAACACTATTACTGTAACTGGCAATTTTTGTGAAACTGAGGAGCCCGTCAGTTTCTTAGCAGCTCTCATAAAGCTTGGCTCTTTATCTCCAGTGTGTTTTTGATAGTAAAAGGCAAACAAACCTGGCTTAAACATTTGGGAACCCTCTGCTGCCCATCATTCTCCATTAAGTGTGGCTCCATTAAGATGGTCTACCAACAGCCTGGATAAAGTCAAACGGCAGCCGGGTAACAGAGGGGGAATTTTTTTCCCTCCGTGGATGAAAATCAAATAATAGGCATTTTTTAAGCCTATTTTCCTCACAAAGGCGATAATCGCCAGTTAGTCACTGTCAGTGTCGACACTGAGTTACTTATCTAATATTGTTTGATATCATGGACTGCTAATAATACCATCATACCGTAGCTTAGGTTTGTTTGTATGTCATGCCTGCTTTCTCACTGATGCTCTTACAGTAATATTTTTAACTTCTCCACCTACGTTTGTGTAGCGAGTTACTGCTAATAGAAAAAGCTTAATTGGGACACCAATAATGTGTTCATTGTTCTTTTCTCATTAGTGTTAATTGGTACTCATGGGGGGACCAGAAAAAAAATTAGCAGCAAGGGCAGTGATTGGATAGTGGAACTGGCATCCCAGAATAAATTAACCAAACTGGTCATTGCAAATAAAACTTAAGTCTGTAGGATTCTCTAAGCCTCCCAACAGCAGATGAGCGATTGTGCTGATGCATGGAAATTAATGCTATGGCAGGAGAAGATGAATAGATTTCATAATTATGTGTGTAAAACTGCTTAATAGCCAAACTGCTTAATACTGACAAAAGGCATCACACTATTGTGTGAAGTATTGTGTGACATGAAAATAAGTTTTTATAGTCTTGTTAAAAGGGGTTCGGTTATGTGTCTGTTTATCGCCAGGCTTCGCCTCTTCTGTGTCTGTTACACCTTGGTTTACTAGGTGAAGGTAAAGACCAGTCATGACTGGTGATGCTGCTGCTAATTATTTCTCACCTTGGACATTTTTGTGTTGTCTATGATATAACATCCACATGTAGCTACAGTATGTATGAGACGTAAACTAGATAAAGTTTTAACCAGGGTTCAGGCCGTTTATTTTCTTAAGCAGAAAGAAGACTTAAGGGTACAGTATTTACTCCTCTGCTTTAGGCTTTTACTCCTCGCCCACAGTGGATTAGAGCCAATTGGTTAAAGAACCATTTGCCTTTGTTTGGCTGAACTATTCTTTTGTTGCTGTTTCCACTGAGGTTTTTGTTCTGTAGGTACTGTAACAGGCACTGCTTCCGAATGAAGTGAACAAATCATAATGCATGTTCAAATGCTTTTGACACAAAAGAGGTGTGTATATTATATATAAAATGTTTGATAATAATCAAATACACTTCTCAGCTTTAAC
The DNA here is from genome assembly GCA_015164015.2 of Brevimyrus niger. Lineage (NCBI taxonomy): Eukaryota > Metazoa > Chordata > Actinopteri > Osteoglossiformes > Mormyridae > Brevimyrus > Brevimyrus niger. Next base: position 16,905,029 of record JAABNY020000095.1, read on the forward strand.
ATTAAACTCTTTTTTACAGATGTAATTTTAAGTATAATTTGTCATTGGATTGTTATCAATTGATTGTTATTATTGTTGTTTAAAGTGTCCTTTTATGCATGGCTGTATCACATACAGGGTTCCTGTGTTAGACCTGCTCTTGGCTAGAGCAGGATTTCTGATGTGAGACCTGTTTCCAGCAGCACTGTGTGAGCAGTAATCTTCATTTTATTTTGTATGTTCTCTCATTACTTCGTGTTACCTGCAGATACTCTGGCTTTCACTGGCAGTTTGGGGCAACACTGTCGAACTGGCATTTCTAAACTGACAGTAGACTGTGATCGTGTTTGCATGCGTGTGCATGTTTGTGCCCTGCAGCCTAAAACAGAAGCTTTCTTGTAGGTACATGCACATCTATCTGAAAGATAGTTAAAGCCCTTAAAGTCTTTACTTTGTCCAGTGTCTGCTCCGGTTTATATGGAAGCTTATTAGCTCCGCTTACATTACATTTCTGTACATGTCATGTTCGAACAACATTGACTGTTTTTATTCCACACAACAGAGCATGGTTACAGTATCTATTTGAAAATTTCTGCTGTTCTTCTTCAGATTTGATCTGATTTTCACTTTGCATGCAATGAGTTAAGCAATTTTTATATATTAAATGCTGATTATAAGTGTGTTTTTGCACCGAAATCTGTGGTACTTGGTTGTGAAGAAAAGAAGTTGTTGGTCTTCAAGTAATTTGCAGAACTGTGCCTACCTGCAGTGAGACTGAGACTTCAGTAAGATCCCTCTTGCTCTCTTTAGCCCCAGCTAAAATTGCTGGTGGTCTTGTCAGCTGTCCCATAATGAAAAATTAAATGCTGTGTCCCATTTTTTAACCAAACGTATTTCCTCTGATTGAAAGTATCAAGTGGTGAAATAAGTTGGCAGTATTTCCAGTTTTAGTTGGCAAAAAAGAATTGGCAGAGGTCAAAGTACACAGCCCCAGTCTGCTGCATGTCATACTTGGAAAAAAGTAGCACTACTCCGCTGGCATCTTCTCACCTTGTTGATCCACAATATGTCTTTCATGCTGCGTGCTCTGCTAACTTAACAAACCTTGCTGTGCATTTGTTGGTTATAGGTTGTAGGTTCTTAAAAGACTATCATATGATTGTTTGGAATTGCATTTGTGGCTCTGAGGTGACAGGCAGATGTGAGCTATCAATTAATGTTCCGCATCGACAGTTTAAAAATTTTTTCTCATTCTCTTATCATTTAAATTTTATATGATGGTAAAAGTTTTATGTGTAAATATATGTTATATTGCCTAGCCCTACTTCTCAGCATAATTTTCGGCCCCGGGAGAAAAAGAATACTCTCCATATTCTATGTAATGTGACAGAAAGGTGTGCTGCAAACGAGGCAGGAAATTGTAGAAAGACTGCTATGTTAAAGTTAGTCAGTTGGTGAGTTGGCCTTTAGGACCAGACATTAAGGTAAAAACTTCTGTTAAGGTCCCTCTGGGATGGGCACTTGCAGATTGCACATTGCAGTTCTTCTGTTGAAACCCCTGGCTTACAGTATAAGGAATTGGAGAACTCTGTGATCCCAAAATAGGATACAATTTACGTTTTCCAAATCGTGTTTTAATTGCATTAAATATACAATTTGATTGGTTCCTCCAGCGGAGCTTTGAATCATGAAACTGTAGATAGAAGTCTATGAAGACAGGTTAGTTAATACTCATAGAGGAAGCAGTACCATATGGTATTTGTACTACGATGCTTTTGGGCAACTCACCCTTTTTGTAGTGCAGAAGGCTCTCTAATGGTTAAGATAATTGCAAAACAATGCTTTTGAGAAATACTTCTGTTTTGTCGTGCAGGCATTGCAAACTACTTTAGCATTGGTGAATATCCTGAGGTATCCAACTAGGTAGCTAAGTAAAAATTATTGTTAGCCAACTTAGCCTTACAGTTGATACTTCTTAATAATCAAGATATCGGCATCGGTTCGATGTGTCAGTCGTAGTGTTGTAGTCAAGACCGCCTAAACCGAGACCAAGACATTGCCGAGATCGGAGGGTATCAAGACCAAGACACTGCTGAGACTTGAGGGTACCAAGACCAAGACACACTTAGGCGAGGGCAAGACCAAGACTGGCCAAGACCAAGACCGAAAACAGGCTAGGGCTAGAATTGACATCACATTACTCAGATCAACTGTAGAGAAAAACAGCATTGCTGTGAAATGTCATTACTCGTTAAATAAAATTCATGTTATCTTTTCAATTATATTGTCTATATGTCCATATGTCTCCAACTTAAAATGTCCCAGATTTGTCATAGTTACGAGGCCTGATGGAAAATAATATTCTCAGCAATCTTCTCCTATAAGTTATAGTCTATATACCAGTATAGGCTATAACAATATTATCAGACCTCGTCAAGGGAAAGAGATGGGATGTACTAGAAAAATGTTCATATTAAGTCTCTTATACCAGGGACAGAGGCCTCGGGTAAGCTATGAATACGGCTATGTACTGTAATGATCCTTTGCTTTGAATTGAAGAGAATGAGCCTCCAAATTGACTTGCACTTCCAAGACTGTGCTTTTTAATGAATGTAAAATACCTAATTTATTTGAATTATATTTATGCTATAGACTTCTCAGACATTTTCGGGCATTTCTTTGCCGATTTCGCTATGATGTGATGTGTATGATGTGTGTGGACGGTGAAGCACTGGCAGTGTCCGTTGAGAAAATGTATATAATGTGACGTTTTTAAAATAGATGCATCTGACTGGTTGCATTTGAACTGAGGCGCGTAATAATGATACGGTTCTGTGAGGATGTGCTGTTTTCTCTTTTTCCCCCCATTCCATCATGACCGCTATGTCCAAGACCAAGACAAGACCGAGACCAAATAGACTCGAGACCTAGACAAGACCAAGACCACAAAAAATTGGTCTTGAGACCGGTCTCAAGAACTACAGCACTAGTCAGTCTTGGCGTATATCGCCGGCCGATATTTAGATTTTTTTCAATATTCAAAGTTCTCCCAATAGTTGTAATTGAATCAAATTGCCTTGCAGCCAACAGTTTACACCTTTTGTAATAAGTGATGGATGCAACCATCGGATCCTTTAGGAAAAGGTTCTTTTAGCAATGCCTGTTGCAGCTTTCGGGTGACGGCCCCCTGCTTCCTCTCTGACAGGGTGCACCATGCCTAGCTCCCTCCTGTGGGCAGTGGACGTGTTCGGCAGGGTGTATAGCCTGTCCCCCACAAGCCAGCAGTGGGACCTGTGCAAGGAGGCCCAGCTGGAGATCAAGCGCATCACCGCCACACAGCAGTGTTGCTGGGCCATTGCCTGTGACCACCAGATCTACCTGAATGTCTACGCCAGCGACGTGCCCATCCGCTACCAGGAGGAAACATATGAGAACCAGGTGCTTTTGTCTGGATGCACTACAGTACTTTGTGTCTGCACTGTGTCAAGCTTATGGAGAAGTGGGCATGTTGTAGGATCCTCTGTGGGCCATGTTGCCTCTATATACAAGTTAAAATTACACCTCTAAGCCTAACCCCATTTTATTCCCATTGTGCTGTATGAAAATGGAGGAAGTTTCAGTTTCATTCTTATAAATCTATATGCTTTGTAAAATAGCAAGTACATACATGTTGTGTCTGCTTGCTTAGCTTTTGTGTAGGTCTTGTCAGCTAATCAGTGCAGAGTGTCCTGGTTAGAGGCGCATGCTGGTTGGCCTGTGTTCCATGTACCCTGCTCCTCTGATTGGTCCTTAAAACATATTCCAGACAAATAGAAACACTTTGGTTAGACCGGGGACCACTAAGCCTTCTCCTGTTGGTATTCTCCAGCGATGGAACCCCATGGACGGCTTCTCAGACCGGCTGCTGCCCAGTGACCGCTGGCAGTGGAGCGATGTGACAGGCCTGAAGCACCAGCCGCTGGACAGCTTCCAGCTGCCGTCGGACAACTGGGAGTGGGAGGCGGACTGGTACGTGGACGAGAACTTCGGCGGGGAAGCCACCGAGAAGGCGGTAAGTGGAGCAGAGCCGCGGTTGCACAGTGGCAGTCGTCGCGGTCAATTACTGGTCAGCTTTTATCAGTGCCATCACTACCCCACGCTAAGGCTGCAGTCTGGTCTGCTGTCTGTCATTTGGGGGATGGGAAGGTGCAGCTTTGTCAGGAGGCCTTGGTGTCTACTGGAATGGGTAGAAATGAGAGAGGCCTCACCAGTGTGATAGAAGCGAATACATTACTACTTTAAGGTCCGCTTTTTGGGGGGGCTGACAGTGGCTCTGTCCAATACCAGGCTTCCCTTGTGGCCCTCCTAGAACTGTTCAAATACTTCTTTCCTTTCATTTGTTTTGGTTCCAGTTGGCCAGTCTGGTTATATGCAATTCCTACACTATAACATTTTTGAACTATAACAACAGAAAATGACAGAAGTATGCGAAGTCGTAGATGTAATTATGGACATTTTTACTATCCTCTGATTGCCCAGCATTATATCATTCAAATCATAATCATCTTCAAATCATAAATTGCACGTTAAGTTTAGCTGGCAGGAGGCCAGGTTAGTGACATTTACTGGCTGCTGTTTTTTAAGCGCCTGTTTTTGTGACCAGGGCTGGACGTACGCCATCGATTTTCCAGCCAGCTACACCAAAGACAAGAAGTGGAACTCCTGCGTCCGTCGCCGGCGATGGATTCGCTTCAGGAGGTACAAGGCGCGGGACACCTGGGCCAAGGTGAAGACCCGAGAGGTAGCCCTGCATAAATTCACCACTTGTTAACATGGTTATATGACCTCTGCATACAGGATCGCTATGTTTGACTGTACTTTTTTGGGCCCGTCTGGCATCTGAGCAGGTCTCCACAGAACTGCCCGGATCGCTCCCAGACCCATTCAGTGACATCAGCTGTGGGGGTTGGGAGATCACCGAGGAACCCATGGGTCAGATCTCACTGTGGGCGGTCACTCTGCAGGGCAAGGTACGCAGCTTTTCACCAACTGCTTTGTAGTTTCATCATTTTGCCACTAGAGGCCACTAAAAATCCATATCTGTTATGGTGTTTACTCGTCCGTGCCTGTGTGTGTGCGTGTTTGTGTGTGGGCTGCGACAGGTCTGGTTCAGGGAGGGCATTCACCACCAAAACCCTGAGGGCTCAGCCTGGGTGGAGGTGCAGTGCCCTGGGGAAGTGGTGCAGATCAACTGTGGCCCGGGGGACCTGGTGTGGGCCGTCATGTGGGAGGGTCACCTCCTGGTCCGGGAGGGCATCGGGAGAGACTGTCCCAAAGGTCAGTCGCTCCAGACACCTAGCACCCATGTGCTCTGCAGCTTCCCAAAAAAGCTCCCTTATCCCCTTACTTCAGGCAGGTTCTTTGCCATGCTTAGCTTGTCCATGAGCAGCTATAGGGATTAATCCATGTTTTTATTGGAAATATACACAAATGCGAGGTTGAGCCAGTGTTTCTCATTTACCCCAGCTCTCTTTTTCTCAGGTCAGTCACTGGAAGTTTAGGCTGGATGTGCTTGTACCTCAGTTGGTTCCTTGACAGCAGTACGCTTGCTATGTATTCTCTCCCTCACTTGTGTGTGACTTTGTACAAACTGCCAAATAAATCAAAATTATTGCAAACACCGGACAAACACTCCCAAATATGTAAACATAGAGGTATTTGAAAACTCTTTCTCCCGCTTTCTCCCGTTTTGCCTGCTAAGCTCATGTTAGTCCTATGTTGGGTACTCTTCCCCATCAGCTTGTAGTGGTTGCACGTCCAGACGAGTTTTATTTTTGGCTTAAATAATAAACGTTAAATATGTTGTTTCGTGGTTTGACCGCAGGCCCCGGCTGGGAATTAGGCCAGCAGCCTGAAGCTGTAAGCCCAGTTCAGCACTTCAGTACTGATTTACATGCTGACTGTATGGTGACAGTGTTACGAGTTCAGTGGCGTGTTCTTTTTTCGGGTCGGGTGTCTGGTTTAACATCTGCCACATGGCTTGGAAACTGCAGGAACCTCCTGGGCAGTAGTGCAGTCCCCCAGCCCCGAGTTCGGAGCCATTCACGTAGCTGTGGGCGTCAATGTGGTGTGGGCTGTCACCAAGGATCGCAAGGCAAGTGTGCATTCAGAGTCACTTTCATCTGTTTACAAATACACCCCCATGCACACTCTCTCTAGCTCCTTGTTTTATCCAAAATTCACCCCGTAATAAAAATAAGTACATGAGAATTATTTTCCTTAAATGATTGGCATTGTTATATATTTGTTTTACAAAACAACAAGCACTCCTCTTATTTGCATTGCTGCTAAGCATAAACCTTGTAATGTTAATCACACTGGTTGAGGTTTTAAATGTCTTATTTTTCTCTTTTCCCTCCTTTATACATCAGGTGTGGTTCCGACGGGGCATAAACTCTCACAATCCCTGTGGTTCAGGCTGGATTTCCATGGTGGGAGAAATGGTGATGATAGATGTTGGCGTCAATGACCAGGTAAGGGAGAAATGGGTCTCTTCTGAAAGAGTTCAGCATACTAAACAGTTTTTTCTTTAGATTTTTGTACAAAATCATTGACTAAAGAGACTTTACAGCAAATTGCTGGGATTTGTCTGAAGGTCATTTTGCAGAAAATAATTGAATATGGTTTCTGTCTGGGGAGACCCCTGTGCTACAGTTAATAAGGGAACCACTAGGCACATGGCTGCATGTTTTTCTTTTTTTGAGCCTTGCATAACGCCCCCCCCCCCTAAGTATCAGTATGTCCCTCCCAGTGTCTCACTTATTTTCTGCTACTAATTTGGGTTTTCTTTTAATATTATTAAATATCACCTTTCACACACTTAGTATGTCTGTACGATTCACATGACCAGGTGTGTATTTCTGAAAAGCAGGCTTGGCAAGTGATGTGGAAAACCCCCTCTCCTGCCCCCCCTCTTTTCTTTTTCTCCTTCTTTTTCTCTTTTTTCTTAAATAGATTGGACGAGGGGCGGGTTGGGAGTGAGTGTAGCCCTCAGCGGGCGCGGTGGCATCCGAAAAACTCCCCCCCATTTTTTTTTATAATTTAGCTG
>JAABNY020000095.1:16912109-16933110 GCA_015164015.2 Brevimyrus niger
CCCACTGAAAGCTTTGATCTCACAGAGCATGCCAAACCAGCTGTGGTATTTCTTTTGTTACTTACTTTTGGGGTGGGACTTGAAATGCTTTTTTTTTCATTTGGTTATGCAAATAGCCTGCCGCTGAAACACAATAGAAACAGTTGTCTTCAAAAAGTTACAAACTCAGAAAACACCAATAAATGAAGCAAAAAAAGAAATAAAAATTGCAATCTGGTTGGAAGAACATATACAATAAAATCAGAATGGCCTGACGAAAAATTAAAAAAGTATTTTCTATAATATGCTAAACAGCATGGTATTAGAAAATTTCCAAATACGGTAATCTTCTATTATTGTATTGTGATATTAATTATGATTGTCTCAGAGAATTCATGCAGCACTCATGCGAAAGCAGCGGAGGTAAATGTTAAACTGATTTTTGAAACATATACTTGATAATCTTGAAAAGGAGTAATTAAAATTGCAAAGCTTGCTAAGTTTTTTTTCTTGTAACACAGTTAAAAAATGTTTTAGTGATACCTTAATCTCCTGCACTGTAGTGTTCATGCAGTATGATGTATGAAGCCTGATCTGGTTGGTACCAGTTGTTATGCTAGTGCAATACCAACACCTTGAAGTACCTTACCTTTGAAACACCAAAAGTACGGTACCTGGTGCAGTGGAAAAGTGCCCTAAGTGTCTGAACCAAACCATCCATCAGCAGAATGATTCCCAGTCAGTGCTTCCCCCGGCTTTCACTGGACTCTCCAGCCCAGTTGCTCATGTACCATCAGCAACTAAGTTGTCCTTCTTAGGAGGTCCTCTCGTCACGCTACACAGCCTTCATGCTTTCCTTAACTTCATATGTGCCTCGAGTTTGCACTCTTGCTTTGTACCTCCAGGGCTGTGAGTTTGAATCCCATCCATCCTATTTATGTGGCGTTTGAATGTTCTTTCTCTCGTGTACAAGCTCATCCAGATACTCCAGTTTTCTCTTACCGTTCGAAACATGCAGCCGAATATGTTTGTGGAGTCTCTGAGTTGGCTATAGTGTGTAATTTTGTGTGATCATGCATGACGGGGCCCACCTGGGGTCCCATCCAGGCTGTACCCCAGCCATGTGTCCTGTGCTGCCTGGGATGCCTTCAGATCCCCCCCCCTAAAAGCAGCCCCAATGACTCACTACCTGTATGTGTGAAATAAAGGCCCCTGCTTAGCCCGGGCGTTTCCCGAATGCTCCTCTGTGCTCCAGGTGTGGGGTATCAGCTCGGAGGATCGGGCCGTGTACTTCCGGCAGGGCGTCACCTCCAGCGAGCTCAGCGGGAAGGCATGGAAGGCGCTGACATCGCTCCGGGACGGCGACCGGTCCAGCTCCAGGTCCAGCGCCGGCAGCCTGGCCAGGTGCCACAGTCCGCCGGGTCACCTTACGGTACCACGGTGCCGTGTCTATGTTAAAAAGTACCCAGTTTTAAATGACCAGTTCTCAACAGAACTATTAATAAATTCATGTACAGATATATGCTCAGGTATATTTTTTGAAATGACTGAGATAACAGAATGACACAAGTTATTTAGTCCCAGCCTCACGTTCTCAACTGAGAACGCTCCGTGCACTATTAGAGCAATGTTTTCTCTAATGGGAAAGCCATTTCCCATGTCATCATTGACCAGTGAAAACACACACATTCTCGGCAGTGAATAAGGGGCAGGAGTTCTTGCCTTGAACAGGAAATCAGGCCCTTTTCCCAGAACAATTTCCCCTTCTGTCAACGTAGTTCCCACTTGCTTTGGACTTTGAATCCATTAGCCAATCACAGTGTGCCATCACAGAGAGGCCCCGCCCAACACTCCTCAGTTTATGATAAGTCTTTTAACAGCATGGAACAAAAAAAAACAGTTCAGTTGATGGGAAATTACATGGTAAAAAGCGCTGCATGTAGGGGTTCTGAGAGGACTTCGGCGCCCCCTCTTGTCTGCACTGTGAAAGAAAAATATAGAGTTATATTAATTAACATTCACAATGGCTCAGAAGTGACTTGCTCCAAGAAGACTGCTGTTGTTAGCTGTGGATAGCTGCCGAAGATACGAAAGAAATTTCATTAAAGTCTATTGGTTGTTCCAACGCCCTGCCTATCTCTCCCTTACCTATGGATCCACCTGCCAGAAAATGGCACGAAGCATGATAATTGCTAAAGTCCAAGGTTTATTGTGTAGTTTATACTATAACTGTCATCTTACTGTGGAATTTCCCTTTGAATTTTTAATTGCACTATGCGTGAGTATCTAGTTGTTGGTACTGTACCATTTCTGAATGGGCGCCTTCTCTCGGTCACTTGCAGTGCTGGCTGCTTCTTCAGTAATGAGGTGACAGTGCAGTCCCAGGGGTCTGTGCCCTGTGACATGGACATGGAGCCGGAGGGGGCTTCGGGGGGGAATCCAGATCCCCAGGAGCAAGCTGACGCTTCCAAGCGGCGCATTCCGAAGGTGACCAGCGACAGCTTCATCTCCGAGCTGGTGTCCGACCGAGAAGGCCAGCCAGAGAAGCAAGAGGGCACAGTGGTGGCCCCCATCCCAGAGGAGGAGGTCGAAACGGAGCAGGAGGTGAAGGTGGCCCCCGCCGTGGTGCCCTCCCCCAGCCCGTCGGGGAGGCTGGATCACGCCTGGAGCAACGTTGACCTGGAGGAGGCGCAGGGCCGCCTAGCCGTGGGCTCCCCAGCCGTGGGCCGCCCGGCCTCCGACACCGGCGATAGCTGCAGCCTGTCCTCCGTGGCCACATACAACCTGGACGAGCCGTACGGGGCCGACGATCATCCCATCTGGGCATGGGCCGACGGGGGCAGCTGTGCCGTGGACTCGCACTCGCAGCTCAACTGGTTCAACTCGGGTCAGCACCGTGCTGGGCTCTCAAAACCCAGCTATAAGCAGCAATGCACTGCACATTATATCGGCACACTCTGGTGTATCAGAAGTGAGCTCTCACTGGTCATTTGCTTCTAGGAATGTGAAGACCCAGAATGCAAAACCAGGATACATTGTTGCCACGTGTCACCAGTCCCTTTGGCTTGTGCCTCCTCGGGAGCTCAAAAGGACTTTCTGTCTGTCTGTCCCTCAGGCGTTTCCTCTGCACAGTCCATGTCCTTGTCCGTGTCCCCCGCGCAGACAGTGGCCTGGCGCAAGCAGATCTTCGAGCAGCTCAGCGAGAGGTCCAAGCGGGAGATGGAGAACTTCAGGCATTACGAGCAGGCGGTGGAACAGGTAGCGACCCACCCCCCACAGCACAGGCTGCTGGGTCAACCACCCACACGTGTGCCGGCCGTGTTACTAAGTGCGTCTGTCCCCCGGCGTGTGTGACATAGGCGGTCTGGGTGAAGAAGGGCACCATGCAGTGGTGGAGAGACTGGAAGCCCTACAAGTGGGTAGACGTCCACTTCGCACTGGAGCAGTTCTGCAGCACTGATGGCAACAAAGAGGGAATCATCTTCATCTACTACACTTTTAATGAAGAGAAGAAGGTTGGCTCTTTGTCCTACTGCCAGATCGGCTATATGTCTTAGTCATAAAACCATGCTTGTTATGGTTTTAATTTCATCATCTTATGTAATTGTCCTAAAAGGTGGTTAGTCTCTTAGTCATGATCCCTTAACATGCGGTCACATAGCGCAGAAAAAACATTTGCATGTCATTCCCTTGCATTATAGCTGCGTGATGCAAAAATCAGATTCCTCACTTTGGGTAGCAGAGCTTAACCAATCAGGTATGGTGTGGGTGGGACTGACCTTTCAGCTTTACTGGCTGTGGCACACAATGTTGATTGCCGTAATATACATTTGTAAATAGGAGAAAAGCTGCATGACTGGCTGTGAGCATTGAAACAGGTCTCAAAAGTAGAAAACATATTACAGTGCATTTTATGACATTGGTGGTCAATATGCTTCACAGTTAGCTGACCAGCCTAGAAGGCTAATAATTACAATATAAATTTATTTCATTATTTTACTAATTTCACCAATCCTGACTAGCGGGGTACAAAATCTTATGTTTTTTAAAATACATTAGAACTCGAATGTCTTAAAAGTCGAACCAACCAGTTCGAAAAAAATTACCTAGAACTCGATCTGAATCTCAGAAGTCAAACCTGTAACAGCCGACCTAAGGTAACTTTTCTGCACAGGGAAATGAGTCACGCGGCTTGTCACTCAGATGAAACATAGGATAATGCTTCAGTCTAAGCCTTGCATGCGCTGTGATAGCATTGTGCATGTTTACACTTGCCGAAAACATATATTTAGACAGTAAAAATACATTTAGACAATAATTGACAGTAACAGTAATTATTATATAATAAAATACATTAAAAAATAAATATTTCTTATTAATTAGTTTAATGTTAATAATAAACTATTAATACATTTAATTATAATATTGTCATGCCGAGTGGAACGGTGACAAAGTTGCAGACATCAGGGTATCGTGGAATACGGGGTTTAAATACAGGTAAGGCAGGGAAACGCAGACGGACAATACAATGACTGGACTGGGGAAACAAACCAAAACGCAGACAAAATACAGAGGACTAATGACAACAAAAAGAAACAGCTGATCACATGGGGATTCCACACAAGGTTAACGAGGGGGCATGGCACACGGAAGGAGCGGACGATCGGGGCAGGACAATTGGTGTTTCTGAAAATGCATGATCATCAAATCCAAGCAATCCTGTGGGTTTTGGAAATTTTCTTGTGGTACTGGAAAAATTTTGGAAAGTCATGGAAATTTATTCTGCCAGAACTGGTGGAACCGTGATTCGAGTTGTGAGGTACCACTGTATACATCCTAAAGGCGAAATATGTGTGATTTCCTTATTAAAATCATCACTAAAGCAATACTCTTGAAACAAAAATTCACATCTTTCACCCCGCCGCTTTCACCCGACGCCGCGAAGACGGCATGATTTCTTCATGCTAGGGTGACCGCTCCTTAGGCCGCTAGATGATGCCGTCTTTGAGTGTCTCCCTGTTTCTTCGCAGTACCTGCACACCTTCATAAACGAGGTCACCATCTTGGTGCCGGTGCTCAGTGATTCTAAGCACACCTTTGCCATCTACACCCCGGAGAGAACCAAGCAGCGGTGGCCCATCCGCTTGGCTGTGTCCACAGAGCAGGAGATGCACGACTGGGTAAAACTAGAAACCCAACAGGCTGCATGAGTTAGATATCAAAGACTAGTAACTAAAAGTAGTTAACAAATTTGTGGAGCCTGTTGTCGGAGCTGACATATTGCCAGCATTGTGTACTCATTCTGGATCACCGTTGGCCTTCAGTTGTGTCCCCATTCCACAGCTCGCTCTCCTCAGTGTGTCCTGCTGTGACTCGAGGGGCATCCAGGGACCCCCCTGCAAACAGGCCATATGGTCTGTCACCTGCAAGGGGGACATCTTTGTCAGTGAGCCCGCACCCAGCTTGGAGGCCTCGCCCTACCCCATGCCTTGCGATCAGATGTACGGCACTTCAGGGGTCGCCCGGCATACTGTGTTTCCTTGTACAGTTTTTCCATTTATTGCCACTGCTATATGTGCTTTAAACAGCTACATTCTGTAATTGTTGCTTCACTAAGAATGAAGCTTCTCTGGTCAAGAGGAGAAATCTCTAGAGATTTGGAAGTGTATGAACATAATTGCCTTCCAGTACTCTGCCTCATTCTGTAGTAGTTCTGTTCTTTTGTTCATTTACTTTAAATTTTGTCCTTAATTTTAAACACATGACCTGGTATTCCTAGGGTTCTGTTCATGGGAATTGTTCTGTCCTGTGCCTCAGGTACTGGCATCAGATCGGGGGGCACCTGCGTGTCATAGAGTGCAATAGTTTGGGTGTGGTGTGGGGCATTGGGTATGACCACACCGCCTGGGTCTACACTGGGGGCTACGGAGGCGGCTTCTTCCAGGGTAAATTCTCCTTCCAAATCTTTATCACAGGGGTGAGCAGCTTGAGGGTCGGTGTGGGTGCCGGTTTTGGGATGGCCTCTCAATCGGCCAATAACAGAGGGTCCCCGGGACTGGAGCTGAGAAAAACCACTGCTTTATATTAATGGCTGATCGAGAGGCCATCCCAAAAACCGGCACCTACACCGGCCCTCCATGGAACAGGTTCTCCGCCCCTTCTTTAATGTCAAATGGTCTGAAGTAGCCAATAGTGTCTAAAGCTTGCTTCCTGGTGTGCTAAAAAGAAACAATCCATGTAAGATTTTGGTACAAGATCTCCAGTAAACGTGTGTTGTGTGCAGGACTGGCCAGCAGCACAGACAACATCTACACGCAAACGGACACGAAGAGCGTCTACATCTACGAGAATCAGCGGTGGAACCCAGTCACAGGATACACCAACAGGTGCCAGCCTCCGGGCAAGAGGCTTGCAGGGCTGTGCTCTGGTGGCCTCCGGCCCACGTAACCACTCTCTTTGCCCCCGCAGGGGTCTGCCCACAGACCGCTACATGTGGAGCGATGCCTCTGGACTGCAGGAGTGCACTAAGGAGAACACCAAGCTCCCCTCCCCACAGTGGGCTTGGGTCGGTACTCCCATTCAGTCATTCCAACATTAGCCAGGACATCAGTTGGAATGATTATATTCAGTGGATGTGTATCTTGGCATTGTTTTACTCTCTGTTCAGTGATCATGCCCCGCTGTGCTCTGCCATCTTCCTCTTCGTCACCTATGTCTCATGACAGGTGAATGACTGGACCGTCGACTACAACGTCTCCGGAGGAACAGACAAGGAGGGCTGGCAATATGCTGCTGATTTCCCAACGTAAGTCTCCTCTGATCTGGCTACATTGTGACCCTCCTTTTTACTCTTTTCGGGATATTCATACAGCACTTCTTTGTCATCCAGGTCATTTCATGGCTCTAAGACACTCAAGGACTTTGTCAGGCGTAGACGTTGGGCCAGGTATCTCAAGGGGTTATATGTCCTCGCATGAGTATTTTTGAAGATACTAACATTGTAAAATTCTAGCCCATTTGCTTGACATTTTTGATTGGTTCCTTTCTCAGAAAATGCAAACTCACAACGACTGGCCCATGGAAGGAAGTCCCTCCCATCCCGCTGTCTGAAATCACCATCCTGCCCTGCATGGCCGCAAGCAAAATGGAACATGTGCCTCTGTGGGCCATCAGCAGCAAAGGGGACGTCCTGTGTCGCCTGGATGTCACTGTGCAGGCTCCCGCTGTGAGGAACCTCCTCTTCCGCCATTCACATCCTCTATCCAGCGCCCACGCGTGTCCAGATCTGAGGGCCACTGCCGTGTTCAAATACACGCACGTTATTTTGACTCGCAGGGCACCTCTTGGCTTCACGTGGGGACAGACCAGCCGTTCAAGTCCATCTGCATAGGGAGCGCTCACCAGGTGTGGGCTATTGCCAGGGACGGCTCCGTGTTCTACAGGGGGTCCGTGTCTCCTCAGAACCCTGCAGGCGAGTCTGTCTCAGTCATACCAGTGAGGAGAAGAAAGTCTTCATGGTGCCCTGCCCAGACAGTTTAGTTATCGTCATTTGATGATACATAGATTAGACATCGATTGCTTGACTCCTTTAAATAAAATTACTTTTACATGATGTACCTGAGGTACCTTTCCGATGAATGCAAAAGAAATTCTGGAACTGCTGGAAAGTGTTCTTGACTCAAGCACAATGAGGACCAAGACGGATCATGTATTCTTATTCGTGGTTTTTCAATCAGCTGCGTTTTATGCAGTTGAAAATGTTTTACCTTGTCTGTGAGCAAAGTGTTATAACTCGGGTCCATAGTGAGACTGGCACCTTGGTTTGAGCTTGCATGATGTCTTGTGACTTGCAGGCGACTGCTGGTACCACATCCCATCTCCACCTCGGCAGAAGCTAAAACAAGTATCCGTGGGGAGAACGTCTGTGTATGCAGTGGATGAGAACGGTGTGTTTGCAGGCCACCCGCCAAATGTTTAGATCGGCGTTTCCCAACCTGGTCCTCGAGGACCCATAGTCGGTCCATGTTTTTGGTCCCCCCCCAGCTCCCAGCCCGACAGTCCACTCTTTGCTCGGGAGCTGGGAGCGAGCAAAAACATGGACCGTCTCTGGGTCCCCGAGGACTAGATTTAGAAACACTGCTTTGGATGATGCCGTTATAATGAACCTGCCTCATCCAGCATCTCCAAAAAGCTCTTTACTGCTACGAGTTCACTGAAGTTTGAGAATGATAAATGGATTGTGTGATTTTGTCATCTCTCTCCTGATTGGCCCACTGTAATACCATACCTTTCTTCTAATCTTTGTCTCCCTGCAGGTAACCTGTGGTTCCGTCAGGGTCTCACTCCCAGTTACCCGCAGGGCTCGTCTTGGGAGCACATCTCCACCAACGTCCGCAGAGTCTCTGTTGGGCCCCTGGACCAGGTCTGTGACTCTGACTCAGTTCATCATACACAGTTCAGCAGGGAAATAATATGCTGCCGTAGAAATAGAGAAAATTTCTCATATTTCAGTGGAAAACAGATCTGACTCTTTAAATAGCCTATGAAATAAATTCAAATGAATAATGAAAGAGAACCTCTGCTTAGTGTACGTTTCTTCTACGCGAGCAACAAATGTGAAATGAATTACTTGTGTCTTTTGTCTTATGGACACCTTATGCTGAGCTGTCAGTTCACTGTTCCGTTATCGTTCTGATCGGAGAACCGGGGAGAACAGCTGTGCTGTGGTTCCTAGCAGGTGAGGGATGTTAGGGTGACAGTGTCTTCCCTTGTGTTCCAGGTGTGGATCATTGCAGATAAAGTTCAAGGCAGCCACAGTCTGAGCTGTGGCACCGTCTGTCGCCGTCTGGGCGTGCTGCCCATGGAGCCCAAGGGGCTGTCCTGGGACTATGGAATCGGGGTAGGTCACCCAGGGCCGCAGCTCCCTGCGCGCTGGCGGGGAACGTCACGGGAACGTCACGGGAATGTCGGAATGCCACCAGCCACTGGTGCTGAATGGCTGCCGTGTTTCCTGTTTTTAGGGGGGGTGGGAGCACATCACTGTGAGGGGGAACTCGACGGAAGCCCCACGCATCAGCATGCCCAGCATGCTCGGGGGCCCCACCCTGGCCAGCGAGACCCCACGTGGCCCCCCACCTGTCAGCATCCCAGACGTGATGAACGGGAATGCCGTCAGGCCGTAAAGGAGGCGAGGCCTTCTCTCCCTCCACGTCACTCCAGTTCCCTGCTGCCCCTGAGCCTTCCCCATTGTCCCATAATGCACTTCAGTCAGTCACCTTGTTTGGCTCTCATTCACTCCTCAGACATTCCTGTTACATTTCAGGATAGTCACTCCCATCTTCAGTCCACTCCGTTATTCCTTCGTGGTGTTTTTTTGTTGTTTGTTTTTTTTTATGTTGCTGTTACTGTTCCTGTTTACTGATTTGTTCAGTTTTTGTTTATGCGTTTGCACACTGCATGACATTCCAAATTTTTTTGTGTGGATCAGTAGGTGACGCTGTCATTCATATGCTTGTTTGACTGTTTTAGTCTTTAGTTCTTACCTGAGATCCCTTTTTTTCCAGTATGTTGAAAGGGACACTTAACTGACAATATCAGGCAATATTGTATGGTACTGACAATAAAGTATGGGGGTTTGCTGATTGTTATGGTGATGTGAGCAAAGCAGAACTCAGTAAAGCGGATTTTCTTTTTGATCTTATTTTAGGCCAGTTTTCCTTGATTAGAAAATGTGACAGAAAGTTTGGAACTGATAGCATATAATGCCAGTTGCTGGCAACAGGTATTTTACTTTTTGCACTAGAGGGAATGTGGGATAGGACAATAATATAAATCGAATGTTATAAAAGCTGATAGTAAAACTGATTTTGCGCATCAGCCGACGTGACAGATATTTCCCAACTTCCACTGTTTTGCACTGTTTTTGAGGTAGAAGCTTTGAGAAGGGGGTAAGGTCATCTTTTTGGTGGACAGGTATTTTAAAAATGTATTTTAGCATTAATTTCACTGTCAAAAAATATATGTAAAATACTAATATTTATTCTTTTTTCTGTGAAGCTGAAAAATTTATATTTTCTTCTCAGGTACTTATACCACATCACTCCATCCCTTTGCACAATCATGCACTGTAATGGTACCATTCATGTTTTTTTGTTTTTTTAAAAAAAAAAAAAACAAAAGTTTTGGGGGGTTAAAAGGGGAAATTATTTATTATTCAGTATATTGATTATTAAAGAGAAGTTTACATTTGTCATTACAAATAACTGTTTTAAAAAATCATAAGAATGAGTTTAAAAAAATGTATGGAAAGCAGAAAACAATCATCTTTTGACCTGTCACGGTGAAGTGAGTAATGGTACGACAGTTTATTATTGTAAGAATGACATTAGGCATTATTTGTACAGAGGTCTGTTTGGTGTTATTGTGCTGTCACACTTCTGATTTACACAGGTTGGCCTGTATTTAATGAATTATGCACATTGAGGCATTCTGCACTATGTTGGGTTTTCAATTCCTTAAATCATTACATTTCCATTCTACATTCAAATATCTGTGTTTGTTTTTTAGGAGTGATCTGTAACATGGAATGATCAGCCTAGCTTTCACAGACAAGCGTTTCCCGTGTCATCGTGTGCTACCCAACTTGGTGCAGTGGTACTACTATACACTACGATTTAGTTTGTTGTGCATTCCTCCCAGCGTGTGCATGGTTAGTGTGTCCTCATTAAATGTTTTCTTTAACTCACATGATTTTTGTGCAATTTTATCATAGTTTACTCAATGTGTTGCTCTAAATTAATAAATGCTAGTGTTGACTAAAAGTGAGTCATTCTTTCAAAGAAATGCCATTTCGGTTGCATTTGGAAAACTAAAGGGAGGTCAAGTACTTCAGCCACTGTTGCTAATTTGTTTCAAAGGCAGCTCTAACTCCGACAAGCATTCAAATAACTGTGTGCTTTGCTTATAAACTGGAGGTTGTGTAAGCTGTACAAGTGAAAACTAGCGCACCATTTTGTTATATCACAATTTAAACGACTATCCAGACAATGTAACACAGTGAGGTAAAAGCTTTTTTGGTCAGCCAGTAGTCAGTAAATGTATACAGTCACAAGTTTTTGGACACCATATATTTTAGCACTTTTGTTTAAACTTTAAGCGGTGCACTCATTGTGATCACATTCACTTTTTCAAGAAGACAAATGAAGGAAAGGTGAAAACGGTCTGCAGAACTTGACATCACAGAGTTTATTTGGAATGAAGTACTTGGAAAGGTGAAGGGTAGGTGGACGGTTAGTGTCGCTCATCCGTAGGTCCTTTCCAGCAGTGTTAAAGTGAACCTTGAGTCTTTAGCTGATAGGATTCTTAGAGCGCCTGATTAGCCTGAATGGCTGTAAAAGGTGGCTATTTTAATGGCAGTTGTCAGGAGATGTATACTTTTGTGTAATGGCCATTTCTAAATTTTTTGTTTTGTATATAGCACTGATATTGCTTAAATTGTAAAAAGACAGCATTTTCTTTAAGTTGTTAAATATGTTTGACTGTCAGTGTACATACATGCATGCTTACATGCTGCGTTCAGGTTTAATGTTAATTTGTAAAAATATATTTAACTAGATAAAATTATAGATTAAAACAGAAGTAAATATTATTGGTGCATATGCATGTAAAAATTATTTTGCATAAAGTAAAACTAGAAGAGAATCACATGTATAAGACCCAGTTAACATGAATGTTGTATAAATCATTCAGTGGTATCAAGATGTTCCAGATTTGTTTATAATACTTATACATGACTCTTCAAAGGCATTATTACTTGTTTCTGTCTAGTGGTCATTTTTTTCCTTTTACAGATTAGATATCTAATGTTCAGCCTTCTGATGATGAAATTAGAGTTTTATTAAAGAATGTCTATCAGTATTTTACAAGTAATGTCACTACCATCAAGGCAAGCATTAGCAGTCTCCACAATATTGTAGAATTATTAAAATGTTATCCTAAACGAAAAATGATTAAACATACACACATTAAATTCGTGAACTGAAAACTAAAGCATATTACTGACATTGATTCACTCTCCCGACACTCTGACTATTTGATTGGCAAAAAAAAAAAATTATCAGACTGTTAGAAAAACAAATACTTTGATCAGTGAAGCAAGTTCTAACTTTATTAAAGGTGATTCAGTAGCCTTGTTGAGACCTCTTAAAATTCAAGGTTAATATCAGGCTGTGAGCACTGCATGATCATCTGTATATCGTCCTATAAGCAGAGACCAGGAGCCCCCATTCCTTGTCTTCTGGGGGCTGCATCTATTGTCTCATTCAGAAGTGTTCAGTTTTATGTCAGTACTGTCACAGTACTGAGGTCATTCCTGATCCCAAAGAACAGCAGCAATTCCTAGCATTTCCAAGGCATATTGCCTGGAAGTTATGATTCCCACAACAATTTCAATGGCATGTTTTCTAAATACACTGAAGATATTTTTTCAGATGCAAAATATCAGTTGCCTTGCATTTTGCATGTATCACTGGAATGTTATTCTATTATGGTGTAAAATGATTCCAAATAGGACTTCTGGTAAACATCTGGTAAGAAATACTGCCCTAAGGTTCCTAGAGCATTCCTATAGCTGGTCCTGAGTACGTCCTCAGAGTCAGCACACAGAAAAATGTTTAAAAATAATAATAATAATAATAATTTCTTTGAAGTAACACTCCAAGAAAAACAGAAATTGCAGTCTGGAAAATGTTGGGCCAGGATTTTAAACCACTTTTAAAGACCAGGCATTACATAATTGCTTTTCAGATTATAAATTATGAATAGGTATTTTGAAAAATGTGAAGTTAGTGTATTTTATACGTTTTGTAAAACTTGAAACATTCATAACATAAAGTACATGGTGGTAGAATTAAAAAATATATATATTGAAGAGTCTTGTAGGGTACAGCATATTCTTCAGGAAATACGGCACCAAAAATTATTTCAAAAATTAAGGACACAAAACCACAGGATATGTTTGCAGACATCTATTAATACCAACAAACTATTCATTTAAGTTAATGTACCTTCTGTCACAAATTTCTACAGGTTTAAAATACAAACAACACCATATTCATCAGAGCACATTTTCTTCTCAAGCCTTGCGCTACTTACATAAAGCAGAAGAATTCTTTGGCAGAACTGTGTAATTAAGCAGCAAAAGAGCAAATATGCAAAATATATATATATGGGCAGAAGAATAAGTCTGAGTCCTTAACATTCCTGTTCCTCCCAGAATCCCTTTAGACCAGCTGGAAAAAAGAGGTTCATATCATTCAGCAAACAGCTCAGTTTCTGTTTTCCTGTTCCTGACCTTGGAGGGTGCATGTGGCTGCACAAACAGTCCATGGGGCTATCTGCCCTGGCTCAAGCTTTGGATCTGACTGAGGTACCTGGACAAGCATTCCTCGCCCTCCGCCTCCAGGTGCTGCCTGTAGCTCTGCAGAAGCTTGGATGCGTTGGCCTGGGCTTGACTCTCGCCGTGTGGCAGGCAGCCACCCGACATGCCCAGAATGATGGTGGTGAGGGCCTTGATGTAGTTTTTGGCAAGCGTGAGGGTCTCGATCTTGGAGAGCTTCTTGTCAGTCCAGACGTGCGGGATGACCTCGCGTAAGGCCTGGAAGGCGTTGTTAAGCTTGTGCATCCTCTGTCGCTCCCTCTCATTGCTCTCTAGCCGTCGCACGTTCCGTTCCTTCGTGCCCCCGTGTGGCCGCCGGCGTCTGGAGCCTGCCGCGGTTCCCCTGTTCTCTCTTCTGGGGCCCCTCCAGGACCTGTCAAGCCGCAGAGAAGCCTCTGAGCCTTCGTGTTCACTGCAGCCAAGCTCATTCTCCAGCTGGAAATCCGGCTCCGGTTTGGTCCAAGGCTGCTGACTGTGCTTCGCGGCTTTCCCCTTGGCCTTCATCGTGCCACCTTCACGTCTTCGCTGGACCTGTAATCATTGCTTATTGTCAGCAGGGGGAGCACTCCAGTCAAGACTCTGCAAACCTGGCCGCTATGGGCACAGGTGCCTATGTGTGTAAATAATATTTTTAAAAGTATTACACCAGTTCACACAAAGATTATTAATAGGTTATTTAAGTCTATTTTTATTATTAACTATAAATATATGTTCTAGAATTTCTAAAATTGCTTGTAACTATAGTTAAGATTACATTCAGTTCAATAGTTTTGTGTAGCACCCTGCACTATTCGACTATCCCAAAATGCTCTGAGATTTAATAAAACAGTTTTGCAAAATGGCGTGACAATTAATGTTATGCACTAAAATTCGCAATGGGGGAAAAAGGCAGAAGTAAAAAGTTTTGTAGTGGTCAATCTCCCCCGCGAATTAATATAATAATGTGAAAATCTTTCACCCTAGGGTAAAAACTTTTACCCTAGCGTAATATCTAATCGTCCTCTGTAAGAAAAGACCTTAATGTATTTTTTGCAATCTGCACTCCTTATCTGAGGCATTTGAGATAAGACCCAATTCAAGGTTATTCTAAGAAATGGTAAATTTGCAAGGTACCGTGTTGTAAAGTTACATCTGTCAATGTAATGGTTTTTCAGTTTAAATAGGTTTAAATAGGGTTTACAGATTTAAATTATTAATATGCACTCAAGCGGAACATTTATATGAAGGCTTAATTTAGAACAGACCGAGATCCTGCAATTCAAACACAACATGTTTGCAGCAAATAAACTGAGTCACATCTGTTCCTCTTTTCTTAGTCGTAGAAAAGCAAAAATTACTAGTAAAACAACAAGGATGTGTGGGTTTATTTTATTGCCGAATCTTTAGACTACTTATTCGTCTTATACCAAAATATAAAAAAGCAAAAAATGTGGCAATTTAATGATACTGTAGTGATACTGATCACTGTTACCCAGGAAATAATTTAAAGTGCACAGCACAAGTGCCCCAAATTCAACCAACAGTACGATTCTCTAAAAATGGCTTTTTTTTTTTTTTTACTGGCAAGACTAGACTACGTAGTCATCCCCGACAGCATGTTACCTTAAAATGAAATTCGTCTTCTTTGAAACCACTGCAGGCTACGAGGGTGATGTTGCGATGTAAAATGCGTTCCTCTTACACGTAAAAATAAAATGGTTTGGAATTCTTAAAAAGATATTAACTGTAGTAAAAGAATGACAATAATAACTGCTTATCCCAACCCCAGTACCCGGAGACAGACAGCCGACAAGCGAGAAAGGAGCAGTAACTGTTTCGGTGCGAGTACCTGTTGCTTGGGGAAGTACACGTGGCGCTAGGCCGGCCAATGGCTGCGCATCTCCGCTTTGACAGCAGCGCCCGGTGCGGCTGACGTCCGTCGCCACAAGACCGATTCAGTCGTATTTTACCTCCTGAAAGTGGCAGTCAATAAGAGCGACGTGTGTATTTAAAGGAGCGGACTCATGTTCTGTCAAAGCCTAGATGGACCTTCTCAGAACCAGTTTTTAACTAGATATCTGAATTTAGTGCGCATACTTAACTAAGTACATTATTAAGAGATATATAGTTTTATTTTGTTTAATGTAAATGCGTTTTTTTTGTTAAACCAAAAACAATAGTATATAGGCTACTAGATTCTGTCCATATAATTAAAGGAAGAAAACATGTTGAAGCCGCAATAAATGTCCTGATTTCAAAAACGGCATTGTTCCACACATCTAGTACGATGATTCGATAATATTACGTTTCCCCGTATATTTACCAACAGGGTCATACACGTTTCAGGCAGGGAGAGCTTGTGAATAAATAAATAAATAAATTTTGGTTATTTAATGCTAGACAGTTTCGGGGGCGAGTTTAAGTCATGGACTCAAGTGCCTTATGAAATAGTAACTTATGATTATGTTAAAATACAGTGTCGATTAACTGGTGTAGATTAATAATCAATATAAAAGTGAGTTTATTGTGAACCCACTTTGCCTACAGAGCCTTGTTGCAAGAACGCTTCACCAGCTTAAACTTCTTCAAATATTTGCATATGGGCATTTGCATTACAACTGGGTGTTACCTGTATTCACAATACCTGTGGCTTTACAGCATCTAAGAGGATTTAGATATTTATATTTGGACAAGCACCTTAAGGTCTACGAAACAGCTTGAGAAAAATTGGAACAGCCCCAACACCCAACCCCAAAGAGTGACAAATCTATTATTGATGTCAAAGAGATACACAGGCAGGAAGACCCACCTTGGTATCCATATGAGCACAACAGAAAACCTAGGTATGTTAAAAAGCTGTTCTGATCAGAGGCATTACACACTGAGCCCCTCACCAACCTCCTAAAGTTATACGTGAGTCCCAGCAGCAGAGGAGACCCAGTTAGTGTCATCCCCGCTCATCAAATTTTACAAATTGCCCCTTTTAATAAGACAACCATTCAAAATTTCCAACAATTAAACGTCACCCCTCATCCTTCTAGGTTAGCAAATTTAAGTGTCGGGTCCCCTGCTGTGAGACCTTTCCTCCTCCCCTGAATATCCCTAACCCTAGCAGACTCCTAACCCTAACCACAGCCCAACCCAAACGCTAACCCTAACTCCAGCCCCACCCTAATGCAAACCCAAATCCTGATGCTAACTCTAACCCCCAGTCCACCCTGTTAATCCTTGTCCAATAGTCATTGTTGTATTTTGATGTGCAGCTGTTTGGCCACTCAAGATGCTACAATAATTATCTGTCGTTGAACAGTGAATTCCCAGTTCATTACTCCAGTCAATATCTCCACAGTGTCAAACAACTCTACCATTTGTCCAGAAGCTCCACAAAATCATTTGCTAAAATTCATTTTTCATCAGGCTGAATAAACTATACATTTGTGCTTTATGGACACCTAGAATGCAAATCAAACAATTATGACTTTGGATTGAGTCAAAACTAGAACAAAATGCAGTGGGCATTTCTTAAATTGTAACGTTTGGGGGGGAATGCACCTATAACAGGCAAAATAAGCACTGAGAGTTTGTAAATGGAATATAAAAGGCATTTTTATTTATTAATATTAAATAACCATATTGTATTTAAATTTCAACAAATTACGTGTATGAATCAACATGAAGTAAAAATACCACTTCATTAAATGTACATCTTCAGGGATAGAGTAAGCCATTTTTTTCTACCACAATTTAATAATTATACTGAAATGTGTATTATTACCCATTAAACAAAATGCCTAAGACTTCATTACATCACTCCCAATTTACAGACAACTATTTATTTACATTTGCAAAATTTAACAATAAGTTACACTTCAAATGTGCAAGGTGAAGCAATATTTGCAGAATAACTTAAATTTTCAAGTCAGGCTGGAGCACAGGTTCTTCTTATTGCAAACTTTTGTACATAAAAAACCATAAATAACAAGGGCATTTATTTGTGATGCACAAAAAAATGGAGATTCAGAACCATTCACTTGAATCTTTGGGATCCCTTCTAAATTCCATCATGAGAACCAAGACAAATAGACCCCCTGCTACAAATCCTCTACTTCATCTGGACAAATGGAGAATAAAGCTAGTTAATGACAGTGACAACCAATCACATTAGGCAGCTCACCTTGCCTTATGATTGGATGGTAAAAATGTTTAAAGTTTGAAAAAAATAAATAAATAACAGCTGCTCACATTATTTTAGGACCAATCATGTTTAATGTCCCACTTTTACGCTGTATTGCCATTAGCCCATATTCAGAATCTGCTGGCTATTACATCTCCCCAGATTCATTCAAGAATCAAATAAATACTGTACCTGTTTCAGACATTCAGTTAAAAATATGTTCGACCTCTAATAGGGTTTTAGAGGAACAAATTGCAGAAGTACCATGGAGACCATAAACCTTTGCTTGCAAAACAGTTACACATTATCAACACTTCATATCAGACAGAGAGCTTGTTATTGCAGCTTCTTTGCAAGTCCACACAGTTGCTGCTTAGCTTATGTGGTTTTCAGAGTTTATATAAAACTGAATTCACGAAAAACTAAAGCATCTCAAACTGAACGCTTCTCGATCCTGTCTACTTCACATTACACTCTAAACAGTCAGATCAAGTAAGTCCAGTGTTGTGGCATTTCAGAGAAATGCTGTCTGCCATTCAGTGGCCCGTGTGAAGTACAATGGCACGAGGAGAGATGAGCAGCTTCACAAATGACAGCATCTCCTCATTTCTTGCTCACCTTCATCTGGATCCAATACAATCACACACAACACAATGAACACTGGCAGAGAGGAGCAAGTGACATCATCTGAATGCTGAAAAAGTACAAAAAGTTGCCAACTCCAAAAAAATAAAACACAGATTTCTGCAGAATTTAGTTTGCTCCGATTGTTAATGTCTGTCTTTAGCTCAGGGTATCAATGGCACCGGTGAGGGGAATCCCCCCCCCTTGAGAGGCAGGCCTTGCTGTGGCCAAACTTGCAGTCTATGTAAATGAAGGTGACCCATGCCGTTATACGTATCTGCTACCTTGAATCACTGCTGTCAACATAAGAGATGGTGTGACCATCGCTGTGCAATGCAACTGCAAAATAAAAGAAACAAGACGAAAGGTCTTTCTGCCAAGCATTGGACTAGCAACCCGAAAGATGTTCTGAGAAACATCTGTAATTTGCAAGGAGAACTTTGAAACCAAATAGTCTGCTTATACCCCTCTTCATAAGATTAGCCAGTACAAATTAGACGCGTTACTAAATTTGTTTTAAACAAAGGTACCATGTGCATTGAATTGAACCGCGTCTCCAAATAGCACTCAGGGCAAAAAAAAAAAAAAGATTATCTTTAATATTTTCAGTCACTGCGGCAGAATCACTAATATGACGACAGTGACGGCACAGCTACTGGTGAGGACACCATTTAGAAGGTAACAGGGAGTTTGCTTCGTAACAGAAAATAAAAGGATACGAGTTGTACTAGCTGGTATTGCATGGTGCTTACAGGCATGATAGGCACGGATAGCGAGGGGCTTTGCTGTGGGCGGCCCTACACACGTCTTCCTTACAGCACTCTGTACAAAAGAGCAGCACTGCTAGAGATCAGCATCTATACGATGGCTGTTAAAGTACAAAGTTGTACATCTTGCAGTAAATTCTGAGGTCCACTTCCTCCACACTTAATCCTTGTCTCCATCTTCACTGCTCCCTAGAATAAAAAGATAAAACGAGACAAACCACATCAAGTACCGGCAATATCATAATAGATGTATTTTGTAAGAGTTCTTCTTTGTCATGGTATTAAACTTATTTTTTTATTTGTATCCAAAACGTTCTGCTTCAGGTTGACCATTAACCATACCATCTGTTTGATGTGACCTTCAGCATGGTCTGGGATGTGTAACATTATCATTGGGATGTGTAACATTATCTTTGGAGGCTTTTCCAGAGAAGGGTGGAAGGCACACCTGCACGGCTCCCAGGGAGGGTCACCATCACCAGCCAGCTTAATCAGTAAAACTCTACGCTGCTTCCCTTCCCCTTGCCATGGCTGAACAGGACTACAGGGACATCACTAAGTACACCTGGCAGGCACGCATGCTTCAGACGTTACCCATGGTATGTGACTGATGACTGCATTCCCCTCAGCCTTGGTCCAACATGTCAAGGTCCATTTCTTTGATAAATGCCACCGCTGCCTTATTGGTCAAAATGTCCAAAGGGAATGTTATATGTTTATAACGTGGCTACTGTGTGTCGCTGCAAGCATTTGGTGTTTTACACCTACTGCAAATGGCACTGCAGATGGCACTGCAACTGGCACTGCCAATGGCACTGCCAATGGCACTGCAAACCTTCCCATTCAAAAAAGAACAAATGGAATACAATTCCCACCAAACTGGTCATGTACCTCCCTCCTTTTCTACCCTGCCATTTATGCCAGTGCAAACACACATTTACACACGTATTACGTATTAAGGTACTTAGAAAAAGGCATAAAGTAATGCGTTTATGTATTTCTTACAGGCATGTATATATTCATAAAGCTTTATAACAGAGGTAACAGTTGAGGAACTGCTAGTTGTTTTATCACACTATTTACTACATAGAACTTATCATTTATAACTACAAGAACTTACTCAATGTGAATTTACAGAAGTGGTTAAGACACCAGGACTGTGATGATAACTCCCAAAAGCAGAGGCCCTGCCCTGGTGCCCCAATGACAGACCTCACCTGAACCGTGGACACAGCATTTCACATGCAAAGCAAGGAGCTGCAGGCTTCACCCTGGCTGTGAAACGAGGTCAGAACACATGCTGGCGAACAGCAGATGGTGTCACTGCATTAAGCTGATCTTACACACTGCATGCATGACAGGGCACTTTCGAAACTTCAAGTTTTGATCTAAACCGCCAAGTTTCACTCTAGCTTGCTGGAGCTATTATTATCATTTTGTGAATTATCGCTTTCAGAATAAGGCTTTTCAGTCACAGAAATAACCACTCTGCTGGCACCAATGTTACTAACAATTAAAAAAAAAAAAACATCTTAAACACAGTTTAAATGTAGCGATACGGCTGGTTCTGCACATTACAGCCACAGACTGAGGGCGGCCTGTCCTTCTGGCTGCAGACCCAAGGTCAGGGCCAGGAGGTGGCCAGCAGCAGCTGCCATGGGGTAACCCACACTGCCTGTCACAGCTGTCTCTAACACTCGCACCCCACTCAGCGCCCACACCAAGGCCGAGCCCCCGCCCCCCGCCCCCCGCCACACTCTGGGCTTCTCCACTCTACTCGTCTCGTGTGTTTCACCGTGAAGGCTGAGATCACAAAGCCATCAGAGCTGGCTGGCGTCAGACCGCAGGTTGAGAGCTGCACGCAAAGTCTGCTGGTTTCATGTGGACGTCTGCTGTCACAGAGCCCCCCCCGCAGAGACTGCTCCCGTCTAATGGCGACGTGGAATCACAAAGAGGGCTGCCAGGTACGTGCACACACCCACCCCGCTGGGCACACTGACGTCAGCACCCCCCCCCTTTAGAGGGTCTGGGGTAGCGGGGGGG
>JAABNY020000095.1:16943158-16961173 GCA_015164015.2 Brevimyrus niger
TGCGAACACCCAGTGTAACCTATCCAATGGGAAGCAGGCCGAAAAGCACACAAGAATCCCAACCAATCGAAAGGCAGCATTTAACAATGCAGCTGTCAGAACCCAGTTTCTCCTGCTTCCCCAGCCATGGTGAGTTGAGGCAGATGAAACAGAATTAGTGGGTGAGAAGTTACTGTACAGCACCAGGTACCATTCCGGGTGCAACCCTGGTGAACAGTGTGTACAGGAACCTACACAACAGCAAACAAGCAACCAAACAGAGGGCAATGTGTCAGCCTGTGTAGACAGTGCTTACTGCATTTTAGAGACAGAGAAACTGTCTGAGTCAAACAGGAATAGAAAGGTGAACCTAGGTGCTTTAGGTGATAGGAAATCGTTATCATTAGAAAATAGACAGTTTGTGACAAACCTTACAAGGAAAAGGTCTTCATAGTGGGCTTGGAAACCAGCTTGCATTTGAAATTAAAACCTTTGAGTCACTAACACAGGCGGAAAAGCTGCAGTTGGAATGGCCACTTCCTGCTTGAGACACTTACAAGCATTAATCATAAAAGCCAGTTGGGGTTATTCTCAGGCTCCAGAAACAAAGTGCCTCTTCTCCCTGCCGTTAAAATGCATTGCTTGCAGGCAGGCTGACAAACACTCACCTAACCAGGGGGGCGGGGGGTGTAGGTAGACAAACAATCTCACAAGCCGAAGGTAATTGCCTTCTGTGTGCTGCTGTCAGCTGGCAGGCTGTGGACTGTGGACTGTGCCCCCTCCCTGCTAACACCCCCCCCCTCCCCCCCACAAGGTCCAGCTGCTTCAGTTCACCCCCTGGCAACAAAATCACTGATGCTGGAGCTTATCCCATCTCGCTCATGCAGCACCGGGATCTTGCTCCCAGGGAGGAACACCGCTCTCGGGAAGAACGGGGTGGGGGGTGACTTGGAGAGGATGGAGGGGGGATGGCAAGCCTGGTATGGGGCTTGGGTTCCGAGGGGTACCACCCTCCTCAACGCAGCCCAGCTCGGGCCAGGCCAGGCCAGTCTGCCCGCCGTCCCTCCCAGTACCCCCTGCCAGACCCCTGACACCACCTAAAATAAAGAGGGATGTATTTTAAACTCCTCCAGCTCACTTGGCAGCTATTGGTGCATACAGTACAGCTGGCCAGAAAGGGTCAGGGCAGTAATCTTCCCCTACAAGGCAAAACGCAGCCAAACTACAACCACAGACTGTAAAATTTATCAGCATTCAGTGATTTACCTTAGCCAGGGGAGTGTGTTATATTTTCAATGCTTTCCAAAAGATTTCATTTCCTTTTTAACTCATATCTTTATGCAAAACACTGATAACCAATATGGGGTATTTCAGGTCCAGAGGTTTCAAATCCAGACCAAGATTTTGTTTTTACACCGGCCTACTTTCCAGCACACGCCCCAGAAAAGGGCCATTTTTCGCCACGATGCTCTCCCCCGTCTTCATATATTCTGTAGGATAAATATAGCACCGTCGCTGCGGCCCAGACGGTCGCCCTCCTGTGAGGATACACCCTGCTGGGGGCTCCGGACCATGTCGAGCAATGAGGGGTAGGGCCAGCGGGGGCGGAGCTATGGGGGCGGAGTCATGGGGGCAGGCTTGGGGTCTGCGCTGTAAATCAACTCACTACCAAAAGCGGAGGTCGGCAGCAGCAGCGTTTCCATTGGCCCGCTGTGACAGTGCCACCTTTTGGGTTATAATGCATTTAATAAAAAAATAAAAAAAAGTTTACGAAAATATCCTTTACACACAAAGCGTCGAATCATCATGTCTCTCCAACAGACAGTAAGTGACACCAAGCAATCCGTGGGAGCTGTGCAATTGGACACCCCAGGGGCTTATCCGAGCACGCAAGACAGAGACGGCGTGCTAAGAGCCCGCGTCACTCTATACCTGTGGCCCTCACTTGCTTGGATGCCTGCTGCCTCAGGGGTAGGAATGAGACTGAAACGGTCACTTCAGCTGCCTGGTGGCCCTTTTTAGGGAAAGCGAAGTGGCTGGCAGCGGGCGCCAGGTAATGCACAATAAAACTCTGAGATGACAGAGAGGACAGGTGAAGTGGACTGCCACGAAAACACTAAAAAGTCATTCTGTTGCGCACACGCCTCCGCTGAAGTCCCAGGCTCACAATAAGGCGGGTTCCACCCTGTGGTCTGGAGCACAAGCCAAATCAGACAGGATCCCAATATCAGACATCCAGGGGCTGTTGATGGAAACCGTACAACACTAAACCACAAGTTCCAGCCACAGTGACTTCAGGACACGTTTTCCCCACTGTGTGGTCATGTGACACCTCTCAAGCAATGATCCTAATTCCTAAGCAGGGAACTGTAAGCATTTAAGCACAGACCAATAAAACAACTTTAAAATCTACAATGAACATTTCAATATTTGTACTTTAATATACAGACGCTCCTCTACTTACGACCGAGATATGATCCGAACGGCCGTTCATAACTTGAAATGTGCGCAAGTCGTTATTAAACATCATTTTAAGGGTATACGCAAGCTACGCTAGTATGCTGGAAGTACGCAAGCTACGCTGCTGCGTGGTGGGAGTAGCGGCCAGAAGTTGTACTAAGCGGAATTGGCTCGCAGAAAGAAAAAAATCAATGTTGCGGATAAGAAACGAGAGCCCAATGAACACAATTTGAACTTCTTCGTTCATATGTCCGAAAGTTTCGTAAGTAGAAAAGCATCTGTATTTGAAAAATACTCATACTTGTTATCATGGGCACCGTAAAAGGAAAAAAGTTAGGACAAGTAACGGGGCTCTAATAAATTTGGAACATAACTGGATTGGTCTGGATTGGGGGCCCTAACAGCTATTTTGCCATGGCGCCCCAAATCTCTAACAGCACATGATATGATAAAAATCGAACCAAAAACCAAGACACCGAATTAAAAGAGATAAATCATATAAATCCCTATGTAATAAATAACAAAGAATTTTATTTTAATTGCTCACATCTCCAAATGAAGAGGAGTATGAGGGGAATACGGCAGAGTCCACAGGTGGACAGCAGAGTGGAGTCGGGACGGCAGCATACCTGTGCAGGAAGGAGTTCTTATGCAGGTGGGCGACCCCAGCGGCGACCTCACAGGCCATCCTCTGCAGCACGTCGCTGCTCACCAGCACACACTCCTGCTGACTCAGGTAGCTCCGCAGGTCACCCTACAGCGAGGCACGAGGGACATCTATCAGCCCACTGGCCAAGCGGTGACATGCGGGTAACTGGCTGGGAAGTGTGGGTTGGCCTGGGTCAACCCCTGGGCCTATTGATAGAACAACACAAATGAACAACACAAATCCCAACTACTGCAAGAATTAAAGCTCCAATAACAAAATTATGAGAATGTAATGAGTTTTCTCTCTCCCTTTGTTTTACTAAGGCTGGTAGGGATGAGAGACCACAGTGCCTTGCATGTCTTGAAGAATTAGTTGAGGGTAGATTAGTTTCAACTTGGACAGATGTAGGTAAATTTGAAATACGATGTGGACATTATTTCAGAAAACACATGGTGTATCAGAAAAGGTTAGAAACCACCATGTCAAACATAGCTTACATGTCATAGTTTGTCAAGCAGACACTGAAACAAAGCTAAATAGTCACTTTTAAATTAGGTATAAAGTTACAGCGTTAAAAAGCACTGTAGTCACTTGACAACGATTTTAATTGCTAATTCAGCCTGATATCACAATGAACAGATTCAAACCAATTCGCGGCTAATGAGAGCAAGCATCGTTTTTTTATCCAGAAAAATGAGCGTAGTGCAGAGTTCAACCATAAGAGGGCAGTAAACATTCTGTGCAATATGAAGGGGGCAGCTGCGCCACCCAGGCACCCAAATTAGGCCTTAAAAGGTAAAGGATATTAAATAGATTATGCTATATGCTGTGTCACTGCAATTTAAAAATAAAAGAGGCTGCCAGCCTGGCAGAGCGCCGCCGTGCTGCTGCAGCAGCTCAGGTTTCGTATACCAGCGGCCTAGAACCCAGTTTGGATAAGAGCAGAGTCCTTGTGGACCAGACGGCCTAACCCCTATGCATGACTGGAGGAAAGCCTAATGTACAAGAAACATACGTCGTTCTACAAGATAGATAAAAAGAAATAACAAAAAAAACAGGTGACGGATCATAAAATCCGGACTGAAATCTGATATAACACACGGATATGAAACACAGGTTTATAAGTTTCAATCAGTTAACGCTAAAGTTTCTAGTGTCAGGTAGCAAAATAAACGTCTTCATACTGACATATAATCCGGGAAGTGCCACCGATTCTTTTTTTCACTGCAATTACGTATCTTCTGGAGAAAAACTACACAATACAGCCTCCACCCAGGTTACGATGGACTTGCGTTCCAATAAAGCTATCGTAAGGAGAAAATATCGTAAGGTGAATATGCATTTTCATACGGTACACCTAGCAAACATCATAGTCCAGCCTAGCCTACCTTAAGCATGCTTAGAACACATTTATCCATCGGTCCATCCATCCAGTCAAAAACACGCACCGTTGTAACCTGGGGAGTGTCTTTAATTATAGGTACATGGCAGACTCTGACTATGCCATTTCCTTATTGATTTCAACGCGCAGGTCTTTGAGCTGATAAAAACACAGAAACGTGTTGCTTCTGTCCCTGCTGACTTCCTGCTCCCTGCTGGGGTGTCTGACAGGGAGGGGGGCAGGGAGGATAATCGCAAGAGTACAGGGATGCAAATAAAAGCAGCTCGTACAGGCCACCTATCTGGGCTGCTTACATGTTAATTATCATATCATACATGAGAATAATTAGCAGTATTTAAACATAAAGGAGCAAAAAATTTACTATTTATAGTTTAAAAAATATATATTTATCTTCAGCGCATTGATTTTTAACTCACTTGAACAAATAAATGACAGCAGACCACACATATATGGGTGTGAACTGCTAATTTGTCTCAAGAAACCAATCTCTGTACAGTTATCTGCTCAGTCATCCCAGCGCACACTTATACTAGCTAACAACATATCAGCTCTTCCAGCACTTAACAATTCAATGCTGGAAAGCCAGGGAAAGCCGCAGGTTACTAGCGGTTAGCAGCTAGCCAAGCTTGTTAGCATTTCTTTCCACTGGGGACTCAATCTGATACAAGTGGTCTTTTTGAGCTCAATGCAGGGCTGGGCTGGGAGTAAAAGTCATACCCATCAACCCACCAGCGAAATGCCGGGTACGCCAGACAGCCAGCAAAACCGGCGGAGCCAGCACAGCCCTGACTCAAGGGCTCATTCTTTCATTGTAATTTGATTTTTGCAGCTAATGAAATTCCCTTTTACCATTTTAATTGTTATAAAAAACATATACAACAACCAAATAAAAAACTTACTCAAATTTACCTAAATAAAACTGATTAATTAATAGCTAAGAATACTCCTAAGTCTGTATAAGATGTAAAGGGACGCATAAAGTATACAAGTGACTTTTTATTTTTGCTGCTAGTTATATAGATGAGGGAATGTGACTGCTGTCTACTTAAGTGTCCATTATCAGTGTAAAATATAAATAAAAGACAAAAAAATCAGATTTATTATACTTTTCCATTTGAAAGAAGCATTTGACTAGCATAATAGTGACAAGTACCTGTGCTAAAAAAGATTAGCACAATTGTCATACCTTGTAATATGTTTCCCAAAATTTTTTTCCTTTTACTTCTGCTCCCAGATGAAACCCAAAAACGGCACCCTAAAGACCGATTTTAGCGAATGAAACCGCTTACTTCTGCCCTGCAGAGGAGCACAAGGCTGCAGGGAATGTGGCTGTGCGGCCATCGCTAGACTGCGATGAGGCAAGCTAATCCTGAACTGGTGAGACCTCGCCTGGTCAGACTGAGCAGGCCGCATGACATCACCTGACACAATGGAGAACCCAGCTGAGGGCACTGTGCTGTTAAGTTACCGTCTCCAGGGGCTGCCCCGGAAAGCATCTAGCTGCTGGGAGCCGGGGCCATCCATGGTCCTGTGGAGCCCAGCCCTGAGGGACTAACGCCATGCCGTGGGACCCCAAGCCGCCGCAGCATCCTCAGGGTCGTCACCCAGGACCCCCACAGGCTTTTCATTAACCCCCCAAAAGGGAGTGTCAGTCAGCACTGCAGCATGTGTCACTCTGCTCCAATTGCAATGACCCTCTATATTTCTGTCCCAAATGCATAGAGTCAGGGTTACCGCTAGTTACCGGTCAAACAAACGGGAAACAAATCTGTCAAGTGTTCAGCAACGTTGACAGCCTAGGCTCCCCTCGTCTAACTAACCGAGGATGGTGTACCGTTTGGCCGTTACTTTACCATTTGCTCGTTGTCATATTCAGCACATGACTATTTGACTAAAGTCTCCATCCTCAGACGGCAGCGACATTTTAACGCTCATACCACAGCATAAATCACCAGTGCAACGTAACAGACGCATCTCTACCAGTACTACTAAACTGGGAAAAATCAACAGTCATCTGCCTTGTCCTCAAACAGACAGCAGGTACATTTAAAAAAAATAAAAATAAAAACACCTCACCCATCAGCTACAAAGTAAACAAAACAATATCTAGTCTTCAATTGTACCAAAGGTAACAAATAGTACAAAATTTAGCGCCTTATCTTTTTGAACAGACACGGCAAATTTGTTATGGTAATGGAAACACAAACTCCCCCAACACCCAATCCCCTGGGGAAGGGGGAGGGGGGCAGAGTTAAATCTTATACGCCCCCTGCCTCCCGGCAAGAAGCCAGCACTTCTGACTGTATCAACATACAGTTGAATATGCCAACCTCAAAAAAGGAAACCGAACAGCAGAGATGGGGAGCTGCTGTACTCCAGCCTGTGTGAAGCAATAAACCCATCAAAACAGTTCTTGACAGAGGGACAGGGAGGAAAAGCCAATTCGGGAGTGCAGAGACCCAGCCTGGTGAGGCCACCCAGCTGGAATTGCGAGCAGCCATTACGCAAGGTGCGGCTGGGGTGAGATCACCCTGGGAAGGGGGGGAGGGTCCAGACCAGTGCTGCTACCCGGGTCAACCTGGATCAGTGGCTCACACCTCTAAATGTACATGGTGTTCACTTGCTGCTTGAAAGACGTCCCCCCTGTGCTCGTTTGGGCTCTCTGCTTGTACGCCGAGCCAAAGAGGAACACGGCTGCCATTTTTGTACATCCTGGGCCGAAGGAGGCTGCAACTCAGCTGAAAGTGGGCAGATTTTTTTGACCAGAGATTTGGAAAAACGCTAAAAATAATAATATTACTGAAGTTTTTTTTTTTTTTGATTTTCTTCCCAAAAGTCAACAGAACGCAAAGGAACCGCAAGACAGCAAAAATATAAGAAACAATGAAGTTACATTCAATAACAGCCCATACACTTGAGGATAAGGGATGAGTACTGATTCAAACGTAAGGCTTGTGTCCCGAAAAGGGGGTCTGTTGTGGCCGAATCAATGTACCAGCTGCATTCCTATTTCACGACCCGTCGGCCAAAAATAGGCTCCACGGGGCCCCATGGGGAATCGGGAGGACAAACTTTGATTAGGTAGAGATTGAAAATAAAGGATGCCCCCTTATCTATAAAAACATCTGGGGTGGGGAGCATTCCTTGTTCTTGTTTATCACCGTAACAGAGAGGAACTCAAAAATGTGGAAATGATGAAAACCCTAAACCGCGAGCCTGACACTAAAGACAGGAGCCTGAGGACACCATGGAATCTGAGAGGACCCTCGCTATGCCGCTGGAATCTTTGGCCAGGACAGTCGGCGGGCAAAAAATAGACCAAAAAAAAAAAATGCAGGCATACATTGATTGAAAAGCAGCCAACACAGATGTCTCTCCAAACGAGATGTCTTCAGGTGTGGAAAAAGCCAACTTTCAGTCGTTCATTGGCATTAGTGTGATTATGTCATATTGTAAACCAGCACCATTTTCCTGGGGTCCCCAGAAAGCTACATATTCATCCAGTCCAGCGAACACAACATTGCGACACCTACCAGACGCAGTGTCACATTTCATATACAGTGCCATTAGACACATGCATTCTGTCAATCTGAGGACTGGATCGTGGCAATTAGCCATATACTCTAACACTTACCAGCTCACAGCACTCGTAGACCAACAGGAAAGGGACGGTCTCCACACACTGACCCAGGCACCATAAGATGTTAGGATGCTGCAGGACCCTGTTACGGTCAGAAGGCTTCGGGTTACAGACGGGGAACGTAGGCAGGGTACCCACCATCAAGATTCACACACAAGAACCACCGTCAAACACTAACCTTAAGAAAAGTACTGCTAAATACACCCTCAGAAAAAAAGGGAGAAAATTTGTATTTGTAAGGGTCTGCCAGTTGTACCCTTTGCAGTAGGTAATTGTACCTTTTAAAGTACAGAAACAGACTCTGAGGAACATTTCAGTACCGTTGATGGTACATTAATGCTGAATGTACCTTTGGGATGTTCTATTTCTATACCTAAAAAGGTACAATTAAAGGGTACAGCCCCAGTGACAAGCAAAGGTACAAATTTATAGGCTTTTTTTCTGAGTGTAATCGTTTAAAATGCCAGTCAATTTCATTCATTACCTAGCAGCTTTCCCCCAGACAAAAAACTACATAGCATTGAAAGTATTCTCCAAACTACTCAAGAACAAAAGCACATCAACTTTTACCATTAACTAAATATACAGATTTGTACAACTTTCATTGAGAAATGGCTGAAACGCACAGCGCGATCGTTAACCTTCAGCCTGAACCTGCAGATGGGGACACGGCCCAGTGTCCCTGGGTGTCGGCGCCGCCTGACTCACCGGTACGGATCCGCCTGCTGCAGGAAGTCATCCTGCTCCGTTACCCCGGCGCTTGCCTTCAGCTCCTTCACCACGAGCCTGATGGCCACAGGCTCTGCACAAAGCTCCCCGAGAAGAACCTGATTCGGGTTGGGGGGGGACAATAAGGGGGGGGGGAAAAACAGGAGCAGAAATGAGGACGGGTCTTTTATACCCCAAAGCATCCACCCTCCCCCCCCACGCCACTTCACACAGGAAACCTGGACTTCCTGCAAACAAGCGGAGCGGAGCGTGGAAAGGGACAAGGCCGCGCACTGCCGGGAGGGAGGATGTTTTGGTCGCGGCTCAGAAGTCGGTGCTAGCGGGCTGGGAGCAGACCTCCATCCTGAGGAAGGAGCCTCAGGAAGGAGGCCCACGTCACTCCAACCACGCGGAACCGCCTCGGGGGCACCGTGGGCCGGCACGTGCCTCCAGCAAATGGGGAGGGGCACAGACACAGGGCAGAGGGAACTGCCCACCGGCCCCCAGCCAGCACTCCGCTAAAACACCCT
Source organism: Brevimyrus niger (assembly GCA_015164015.2). NCBI lineage: Eukaryota > Metazoa > Chordata > Actinopteri > Osteoglossiformes > Mormyridae > Brevimyrus > Brevimyrus niger. The sequence continues at coordinate 16,952,527 of JAABNY020000095.1, forward strand.
CGACCATTTCAGTGCTTCGCTTTTCATTTTTGAAAGTCACGTTTAAAGGACAACAGACATGTGATGTAACACATAATGCAAACAAGATGACAGTCTCCTCTAATGAGACACTACATCGACTCTTCAGTGAAACAGGCTATTTCCAATTTACCAGTTTTGCACACAAAAGAACGCACAGAATGTTTTCCCAGTCATCAGAAATCTGTCATACATTATTACACCTCAATATTAAACATATGATTCTGGGATATGGTAATTCGGTAAAATAATAGAAAAGCATAAATTTTATATTCCAATCAAGATTCAAAATGGAGCACTAAAATCAGAAAACATTTCAATAACACAATTGTGTTAAAACCATTTGTTTTTGCATAGTATACGAACACTAAAAACAAACATACACAGTGAAAGACAAATGTGAACAGTGAACATTAAACACAAAGCCTTATTCAGTTAACCACATAATAAAAACCTTGTGACAGAAGTATGCATTTGTGTTTCACATAAAGTTTTAAATTCTTAATATTAATACAACTTGTTTGATTATGGGGGAAAAAAACATTTTAAAAAGGACATTGTGAACATTAACAATGCACGTTTGTATCATGCACCCCTAATGAAGAAAAAAGGCTTCTGACGTAGATTTTGATCTAAAATAAGGCAGCATGGAAGCTGTTTTCAGGCAGGCAGAGCCAGACGGGAAGTACGTACCTTTCCAAACCATCCAGTGCCGATTTCCTGGATGTAGCTCAGCCTGTGCCGGGCCACCTGCACGGCTGCAAGGCCCTCTGAAAGAGCGAGAACCATGTCAACACACAACACCCACAATTCCCCAGGGCCAGCCCAGACCCCACAGAACTGCACGATAAAATGACCCAAAACAGGATTTTATTTCATACGGACCAGCTTGCAGTTCACAAAAGAAGTCTTTGAATAGACCATTTGGTGGCAGGTCTAAAGGGATCCGCAGTGATTTCTGTACATGGAAATCTCTTTGGCCGACAAACACGTAAAATATTTGACCGTTTGGTGTACTGTACAGTTGTGATTGGAATTTCTTAATTCATAAATAAACTTTTTTTTTAAGTGTTCTAAAAATGTTTATATATATTTTTATGATGAACATTTTATAACTTCTGTATATTACTACTAATATTATACTGGATCATAAAGTCAATCTGTGCCAAAATTCCACACTGCTGTAAGAAGCAAGCATGGCCACGACAGCATTTGGGGAGAGACCCTGCGTTTGGGGAGAGACCCTGCTATAACATCTGCTTTAAAGACCTGCAAATCAGCACACCTGCCACGCTAATCCCTGGAATGATTTGGATCAGTAACATTGTCCATTATTCAAATTTTATTCAATGTGTCACAGTTACAGTAAAACCGAGGATCAAGCAACTAGATCATCTTGATACCATCTGTAGGATCCCCCCCCCTAAAAAAAAAAAACACTTCAGGTTCCCATGTTTTGGCACAAAAACCCAAAACTGAACCCACCCTGAGATACAGACTGGTTCCTTAATTAACTAGCCCACATGCTGCCAACTGCATTTCCAAGAGGCCATTTACATGAACCAACAACCTCTAATGTCCAAACACCAAACTGCAGTGAACCAGGTGATTCAGGTAAGGAATTCTGTGACTAGAATAGAGCAGTCTGGCTTTTTCGCTTTACCTCCACTACCACTCCTGATGCTCTATGCAAATTATTTTCTAGAGTAAATCCTGGGGAAAAAAAATTCCAGTCTCTCATTGCTGACAGGTCATGCGGCATATAGCCAGGTTTAAATAGAAAATCTCAGTCCATGTCCGAGGGCTTTGCACGTGCATTTCCCAGCAAGATCGCACAGGGTGACACGATTCCACCTGCCAGAGCGCACCACTTCTCCTCTCGTTCACCAGGGGCCGACAACATTTCCCTGTTGTGGCTCCAAAAAAAAAAAACAGCTATATTTAGTTCAGCCTAAGATACAGTTACTCAGCTGGCAGTACCTGCAGCCGCTCAAGCACGTCCTTACAGGGATGTGAAAGCCGTCAGCGAGCACATTTGGCATGCGCTCCCTGTAAACATCCTGTTTTTCTGTGGCCGACGCTACAGGGGTTTCCCGTCTGCTCCGCTGATTGTCGTAACCCATAATCGCTAGGCAATGGTTACTATGGAGGCTTTCATTGACTATCCTATTTCAGGGATCTCTCTCACACTAAAAAAAAAACAGATTAGTTAATGCTTCCCATTCTAAAAATCCCAGTTACAGCTAGGAAGAGGAAACCAAACTGAAATGCTTTACACGTGATACTGCAACTAGATGCTTTCACGGGGTCTCATGGGTTAATCGGGGGGTGTCGGACCCCTCCGGACTCCCCGTATTTTGCACACTGCCCACCTCCCCCAAAAGCACGACTCAGTGCTACAGATGCTCTCTTACACCCATTGCCGCATGACTGTATAATGTTGCTACCTCTTGTAACAGCAATAGTATTCTCAACAGACATGCATACCATTAGCACAACCATTTTGCACAGTATTGTCTTCTTAATTATTCTTCAAATGTATTATTTTTGATTATTACAATACTAAATTTCCTTTATATATGTTTAGTTTATTTTAAATTCCTTTGATGTATTTAATCTTTTTCTGTGCGACTGGATAAATAGATTTCCCACTACACGGGTTAAATAATGTTCTTATTTTACAGGAGCAGCCTTACTTTATTGTGTCTTATTTCGGTTACCTAGACGCTGCCGTGTTTTTTTCTGAAGTCCGCCGAGAGGCTGTTGTGACATTCCACAGGAAACAGGCAGGTCATGAACTCGTGACTCATGCAGGTCACGACAGGTAACCGGACTGCAGGTCACAATATAAATGATCAAAAATGTTTAGCTAAACCACTAATTCTTCTGCAATCCCACTTTTCAGTCGTTTGTGATCTGCAGTTATATTCTATACGAAATATAAACACACAACATTTGTATAACAAATTTAAACAGGCCCTCATAGATAAACATGACACATCACAGGTCATTTGCAGGAGTCACTGCAGAGGTAATTAACGATCTTTTAGCAGCTGTAACTTGTAGATCACTTCACACCTCAGTATTATTTGCAAAGAACTTGGCTCTGTGACAGCTGTATGCTTGTAACGTATTACCACTTGTGCCTGGCTTGTATATCTGCCAAATTTATAAATATAATTAATGTAAAGAATGCTGTGCCCACACTAGTAAACACAGGCCAGGCTGCTACATTTTGACTTCTTCATGTGCTTCAACAAAATGCAGAAACAAGTTGCTCAGCCGCTGTTCTTAAAGTTGCTTATCCAAGTGAATTAAGTGGCACCCACTCTAAAATTTAATAATGAGCATTGTTTTTTGTGGAAACCATTATACACATACATACAAACATTAACACACATTACACACACACACATATTCATGGTCAACATTATTGGCACCTTTGATTTTGGCCTATGGTGTAGACAATTAAACAGCTTTGGTCAATATTTACTGGTGTTTGAAGCACAAAAGCACAACAGCAAATAATAAAAAGGTACTTAAATGTTGATGTAACACATTTATTGGCACCCTAATCATTTGATTAGAAAAACTACATTTTGCTTGTGGACAGAGGTGGAGATTTCAGGTCCCAAGAGTACAAATCCAGACCAAGAGTTTGTTTCAACCAACTAGTTCAATATGAAGAGTCAAAGTCACAGAGCACTCAGCTGGCTGAATGAAACAAAATCTTGATCTGGATTTGAACTCTCGGGACCTGAAATCTCCACCTCTGCTTGTGGGTGATAGATTCATGGTATCAGTGGTGTTGTGTTAATCAAACCAGGTAGGCACGTGCCTACTCTATATTCTGTAAAAATGTAACGTATAAATTAAAGATTCAGTCAAGCCATAGTGTGCTTATGTGACATTCACGACTCACGTGTCAGCAACAGTAAACAAGGTTAACTGGACATGTCTGAATGTATAATAATTACAATCAGTTTCAAGAACATTATTGTTTGCATGTGTATTTTTATCTTGTGTGTGTTTTTGAAATGGTGCCTAAATTTGGTTTGCACAACACCTCTAAAAAGTATTCACGTTAGAATTAAACAACAGTCAACTGTGATTCACATTCTTACTTGACAGTTGGGAAGACGAAATAGCTGACTGAGGCCATCACAAAAGCCATAACAATCAGACATGAAAATTCCCCATCTCCAGACACCTTTGCATGCCTGTTTCTAAAGATTTGTACATTTGCTTGTCATTGGGGCTGTACCGTCAAGGGTCTGCCAACTGTACCCTTAGCTGTAGGTAATCGTACCCTTTAAGGTACAGAAATGGTCCCTGTGCAGACCTAGAATTTTCCATAAACCACTATAAATATTCTTCAACCTCCCAATTTATCATAAAGACTTGAGGGTTGAGGTCAGTGACCGAAAAACGAATGTAGCCCCGAGCACATTCATACTGTTCATAATATCATACAAATGACTCTGAATTTGATGCAAATTGAGAACAATCATCCAGATAAGTATATGCACTGGATAATTTATGCAATGAATGTACAATTGAAAGCAGACCTGGAACAATCTGGAATGATGCTTTCAACCTGTTCCATATGCCATACAGAAGAGCTTTAAGGGCAAAAGGTAAAATGAAGCTTGTGGACGAGAAGCAGTGTGTGGCTCAGCAGTTAGGGTGCCTGTGACTGGTAGGTCAAAGCTTGTAGTCTGCAGATTGGGTGCCTGAGTAAAGCCCCTAACCACCAGTTACTCCAGAGACCGTCGAGCCCAGCTTCCTCCCTAATGACATATGTTGTGTTGGATGAACGCGTGTACTAAATTAATATGGTTGAAGTTGTATAATGTCATGGGGTCACTTTGTTGGCGCCGGAGGCTTTGAATGCCTTAAGAAAGTCTTGGAATTATAGAACTACCGTAACAGTTTCGGGCAGGTGTGCCCAACACCAGCCAGGGCTTTGCACATTTTTGGGTTTCCCCTCATTTAACCTACCTGATTCAACTCCTTGTGCTAATTACCACACAGCGCTTGAGCTGAATCATTTACAGTGGAACAGGGTAAGAACCAAGCTAAACAGGACTCTGGCCCTCCAGGACTGGAGTTGGGCACCGCTGGTTTAAAGTGTCTGGCAGAACAATGACCCAGAACACAACCAGCAGCAGAAAATAACAGTTAAACTGGAAACACTGGACACTGATAAAAATAGAAAATTGGTCCAGGTTAAATTAAATAAGTAAGAACTTTTCTATAACAAATAAAGAAAAAAGATTTCAAGTCATTATCATTATCAGTTTTTGAGACATGCATTTTGGGGTATTCCCTGACCTGATAAGGGGGAACTCACTCATTTTCACAGTAAAGTGCCGCTGTTGATTGTGGGATTTTGTTTTTCAAGTTTTATTTTGGTATCTGAATTTAGTTTAGTGAAGGAAATTTCTGTAGGCTTCTGCAATAAAACAGAGCAAAACTGACTGATATTTTATCTGAAGAATGTTGAAATATTGTTGCATTTCAATTAATAATACCAGGGCGGTCTTTGAAAGAAATAACGACAAGGCATAGGCTGGTAAAAAGGGTAAGGGATATCCATTATTTTTGTGAAAATTACTTAAATGTGACATTTCTGGACAGAGAATTAATAAGCTGAGCCTAAAGGATTTTTCCCCAATTTTTACACTTTCCTCCAGTCATTGTGCTTACCTGCCAGTACATAGTTAAACTGGCCAGCCATAAGCCCTAATTTCAATCTGATTGAATTCCTCTGCTACTGCTAAACTGAGTGGGAGGAGCTACCAGCAAAAAGATGTGTGAAGAATTTAGATGGAGATGAATAACATTTGTCATCATTGTCATGGTTGTGCTACCAGGATACCAGAGTGCTTTTAATAGTGTTCAGGTAATATTTTCTTTTTCTTTAAGTTGAGAGATCTTTTGCTGTATAATTTTGGACATCCAATTAAAATATTCCAATGACCAAAAGTTGTTTAATTTCCATTTATGAAGATATTATACATAGCATGCAAAAATAAAAAAATTCACAATAATATTGTGCAAAGTCAATGGAAGAGCTGTGAAGACTTTGTGTGGTTTTACCATTCTCACCAGTAATTCGTAGAGGCTGGAGGTGTGGGGGTGCTGGCAGGGATATTGGGGGCACAGCCAAGGTGTAAACCTCAGAGCTAGGGTGCGTGGACGGGTTATCATCAGCAGGAGGGGTGAAATCTAGTTCGTCGTCAAAGTTATCTTCAAATTCCTTTGAAATGAAAGACAAGGTTCTAAGACAAAGCAAGTAAGATGTCACTTTTTGCATATCCACAAGGAGATGAAATCAAAAGGCAGTCTTGATTTTCTTGCCAGTCGAAGCACTTTTAACATGCTGATTTTACAATGGCGAGTATGCGTGTGCAGACTGACAGGGGATGTTTACCTTGAAGTCAATTCTCTGACGGTTACAGCAGGTAACGCAGTCGACTAACAGAACCACGAGAGCTGCCAGCACACAGAGGGACAGAGCCACCACCAGGCAGACCTCACCTGCTGTCGCCTCTGTAAGGACGCAAAGCACAAGCTTGATTAAACCCAGCTGGAAATTAGAATGGATCCAGTAAAAGCTGAGGAAATGAAAAACGTGTTTATCAACATCAACAAACATCTCTCCCAAGAGAGATGTTCATAAGTATCTTTATGCACTGTCAGAACAAATGAATACCAGTTTGTACGTTTGCTTGTCACTGGGGCTGTACCCTCAAGGGTAAAAGTACATTTTAAGATACAGAAATGGACTACAAGGAACATTTTGTACTATAGGGGGTATATTAATGTTGTACATACCTTGGGGATGTTCCTCAGAGTCCATTTCTGTACTTTAAATTAGACTGAAAGGTACATCTATCTACAGGTCGAGTACAATTAGCAGACCCTTTAAGTTATAGCCCAAATTACTAGCAAAGATACAAACTTGTACTCTCTTTTCAGATAGTGTACAGAGGACATTTTGGGTATCTGTGGTCATATGTGAAGCAGTAACAACGCAGTAATTTAAGGTTAATCAGTAAAATACATACTTACATAAGAGAAAGGAATCCTTGAACCAAGCCAAATGCATGCATACACATTGTCAAATGTGTGCCAAAGACTGTTTTTTTTTATACAAAGAGCATGTCAGAAAGCCAATAATGGATTTCGGAATTGGTAACAAAGCAATTTAACAACCTAACAATATCTAAAACTGGTCATAAAGAAGCAGGTAAGTATAAGGGATGGAAATATTAGATTAATAATGCTGAGTTGTTACCAGTTTAGCCACCCATAGAGGTATGTGTAAGTTTCTAATCAAAAGTAATTTTAATGTCTACCCAACTCTTACCCCTAGACCCCCAGAGAAAAGAGCCTAGGGGTGCAAGACAGGGAAAAACCCAGTATGGGGCACCAATCCATTTCAGGGTGCACTCACTCTCACACACAATTCACTGATACATGCACACTGCCAGGTAATGCACACTGAATTTGGCCTCAACATATTTTTGGGCGGTGGGGGGGGACCAGAGTAGCTGAAGGAAACCCTACAATGACATGGGGAGAACCTGCACATTCCACATACATGGAACCCTGGCAGAGACTTGAACTCAGGTTCCAGAGGTGTGAGACAACAGTGATAACCACTGCACAACTATGCCACGCCCATTCAACCATCTCACTCTTAAAATACTGCCAAAAAACGGTATATGGTCTTATGTCAAGTTATGCGTAATCAATCCTCCTTAAGTAACAGTTATGCCCGAGCTCAATAATAAATAATATACACTTATTGAGAGACGCCTGAAAGCAGACGTTGTTTGTCATTAACGGGTGTATTGCTTAGTATAACAAGTGCAGGAGAATGGGCAGTGTCTGCAACAAGTGAGCTGGATGATTTTTTCTTCACTCTTCCAATGAAATATCGCCTACCGTAGACTTAGCCACTTCAAAATGGTCTGCAACAACTCTCCGTAATTTTCCTTTTCGTATCTCTGTAATATCGAACTTCTTTTGGAGGGACATGACACTACACTTCTTTTTTGAAGCCAAGGATTTTGCACAACGTTACGCACCGCTGTAAGTTCAGTTTCAGCCTATCCACTAGAGCTGTGACGTTCGCGAACGAACCGATTTTTTTGAACAGCTCATAAACATGAACGATGGGAGCCGAGTCGCGGTGGGGGGGGGGGGGGGGGGGCCGTTCTTTCTGTCGTTATCTTTTCCTATGCGTGTTTCACACAAATGCACACAAATTAGCTCCGCGAGACAGAACAATTATAGGGGGAGGGGCGCACCCAGTGCAGGGGTGCTACTATGGAGCTAATTTAGTGCCAAAAGTATTAATCAAAATTTTGCAAACCGCAAGCAAAAAATAAGTATCACAATGAAAATATGCTTATTCTTCTCTAATTTGTTTTGCTTCTGGACTTATTTTTTTTTTGCTTTTGAAATGCTTTTTTGCTTCTGACTTTTGGCACTGTTTTAACGGGTGGGCGGCCCTTAGCAGCTTACACGCCTATTGGTCTGCTGGAATTTGGAGTGAACACGCCTTTAACCATCTGAGCACGCCCATTCCATGACGCTTCAGAATATCGCAACGTAG
>JAABNY020000095.1:16961273-16972799 GCA_015164015.2 Brevimyrus niger
ATCATTCCTCCCAGTGATTATTTCCAGGATAAACTGAGATGCCCCCAAGCTGGCTTCTTAAAACTGACTAAATATTTAAAAAGAGCCGGTCTTATGAACGGCTCTTTGAAAGGAACGGATCACCAAGATCTGGATCCTGTCAAAGAGCCATAAATCCCATCACTACTACCCACTTGTTTAGTCGTAACGCCACAAAAGGTGCTCCTGATTAATATGCCCCAGAACTGTGTTCCGTGCTGTGTCCCATGCTGTTTAAAGAATGCATGGCTTTAAGCCAGCACTGTAAGCAAGTCGAATGCACGCAATGACCGGTGTTCTGTCGAAATGATCTACTTTTTCGAGTTATCCTACCGTAGTACTAATCGATAGCCCTAACCCTAACTCTAACCCTAACCCTAAACCCCCAAACTCCCTAAAATCCTTACCCTAACCCTAACCTAAACCCCTAAAACCTAGCCCTAATCCCAAAACGGTAGAACTGCACATGCGCTAAAAGGCTCGGTAGTGCGTCTCGATGGGTAGTTCATCTCGTCAGGACACCGGACTGGGGAAACAAACTGAAATGCGGATTTATTACAGAGGACTAATGACAACAACCAGAAACTGCTGATCACATGGGGATCCCACACGAGGTCAACGAGGGGGCGTGGCACACGGAAAAAGCGGACGATCGGAGCAGGACACATTGTTTGGATATATTTCTTTTCATGCTTTGCAAATTACTGTTTTGATAAATGTTGTAAGATGTGTTTAGTACAGTATATGCCCTTATTGTTTTATCTTATTCATCTTGTGTTTAAATTCTAAAAATATATGTGTATATATTTTTGTGGCCGGGAATCAATTAATTGGTTTGAAAAAAAAACATTTATGGTGAAAATTCGATCAGAACTCAAACTTTTTAAGATTCGATATGGAGTTCCGAACAAATTAATTTCGAGTTCTGAGGTATCACTGTACTTCTGTATATAAACCCTTACTTCACTAATACTGCAAAACATTACTGATAGTTTTTCAATTAGATCCATCTTCATTTACAGCCACTGTTATAGCGGTTTTAAATGATTTACTGTTAATTTATTAGGAAAGAGGAACTAGCTACCTTACTGCTAACGCCTACCTCAGCTCAACCTCATAAATTTTCTTTTTCATGGATGCCTGGACACTACCCTTGATAATGCCACCTGGAAGAACTGCTACACTAACCACCCTGTCAGACTTGAAAGAATTTAGTCCTTTTTGTAACCATAGCTGATGCTGCGCTAAAGAAAGTGGTAATAGTAAACAGGTTCACCGGTTCCGCCATTGTTAATTTCCTGTGGGGTTGGAGGACCCGGAAGTAGGGGCGTGATGTCTCACTTAACAAGCGGACAGCCTCGTAAACTAGCTCGTTCTCCATTCAACGTTCGCTCCGCCTCCACGTGCAGACTCCTCCCACAACTCTCTGTATGCGCGATTTCGACACTTCCATCTTCCTAAGTGAAAAGCCAACCGAAAGACGTCTCGGGAGCTCTGCTCATTTATTGATTATTGTTGTTGGTTTGCTTTTCTTTGATGGATATTACTGTGTATGATTTGTTTAGTTTATTCGATTTCTAATTTTCGCTTTTCCCTTAACTGTACTTTCGCTTGGGTTTACCTGCTATTTGGTTTCGAACTCTCGCCCGGTTTTGTGCCCGAACACACAATAGTCACAAAAAAATCATTAGTATTAATTAGTTATATGTAACGCATATACATATGCGGCATAAAATGAGGCAGCTAAGAAACGGGGCTAACATTTGTTTTTAGTAGAAATTTTGGCATAACTGAATCGTAGAATGTAATTAAATTATGCAAAATAATTTCAAAGTGATGAGACATGCTAGGTTACTCGAAGGCTACACGTTGCATATCTATTGCTAACCTTGCATTATTGGGCGAGTTCTTCAAAACCTTAATGTCTTAAATTTAGCAATGCATTTGGAATCCAGTCATTCTGTGGTGATTTTAAAATTCTGCTATGCAATTTCAATTTTATGCGACTGCATTTTCGTTCACTTTAAATGTGAAATGCTTCCACAGCAATGCTTTCGCTCTTTATTTGAACTATCATTCTCTATGCGCCGTCTTCCTTCTGCCATATTGCTGAGTAATCAAGAAGGAAAAATTTAATCAAAACTTCTTAATAATCGAGTATTAAATTGATTAGAGTAATCATGACGGCTCTACTACAATTTCGAGATTCCCCCAAACTGACTTGCGTTCAGTGGTACCGGTGTTCTGTCGATTCTTGTCGAAAAATGCTACCGTAGTGCTAATCGATAGCCCTAACCCTAGCTCTTACTCTGACCCCCGAGAACCCCCTAAAATCTAACCACAATCCCAAAACGGTGGAACTGCACATGCGCAGAAAGACTCGATAGCACGTCTCCTTAGGTCGGATTTTATGACAGAACACCTGTCCCAAATGCGACCGCAAATTGATGTAAAGCTGTAGTTTCATTGACCCACCCTTGGGTTCATGTCTTGGGCAAAAGAGTTACACTTCTGTAGTCTCTAAACATGCTGGACCCATACAGTATACTAAGCAGGAGGGAAAGGTGAAGTGGATTCAATACAGCACCCACTTCTCACCATTGTTATGGTATTTCAGTGCACGGCAGCTTCACTGCACAGGAAGTCAACCAAGGACATGAACAGAAAACAGCACATCCGCTGGCTGTTACAATGGGAACTATGCTGTATTCATTTATAAGTTTAGTTTTGATATTAAGATCGTTATATGTCTGAAAGAACTAATAAAAACAGACCCCATCATCAACCACTGCTTGGCATTAACCACCTGACTGAATGCATATTTGGTTACCCTGCTTCAGTGACGTAAATACATTATCTAAACATGTTGGTGATTAAGAATGTGGAGGTGTACCTTTAATTATGTGGGATATCCTCAGTTAGTAAACGCCAATACATATGAAGTGATACTTACGAAGGGGGGGGGGGGGGTTAACTATATTGCCCAAATAGGGACAAGCTTTTGGACTTGATGTCACACACTAGCTGTCCAAGTCCATTTTTATACACGTGTATATCGCACCATTTGGTATCCACAGAACATATTCATTTTGGTTGAATTAATAAAAAAGATTACAAAATACTTGTGCAATAGTTAACCTCTTTAAAAAAATGTAACTGGTGCTTCATTAAAAAGGCAGCTATTGTAATTTCAGCAGATGTAACATATCAATATTATTGCGATGGCACAAACAGAACAATGTGGACTGGACGCCACACAACGTCACAGAACAATGCTATCCTCCAGAAACAACTCTGTGTGTCTGAACAATTCCGGTACCCAGAAACTGTTAAATATCTTTTCTTTCTGGCAACGGTTGACATAATATTGTACCAAAGATTTTCCCATAAAACGACTTCACGAACGAGTTGGTTTGATGTGAATCAAACATACCTGCATATGAACGGGGCAGCGGCGCACCTTCTACCAGCGACAGTGCAATCCAACTCGCACACAACGGAAATCCATAACGGTTCTTCATCTTATTCAGCTAGCAATCTAACAATAGCTAATCAACTCATTGTCTGCAAACACAAAGCCGGGTATGGATAAACCAGCAGGGCACAGCAGCCAGATTGTCATCGGGATAAATAGGCAACTATCAGTGTCATCGCCGCTTACATGACCGGTATGAGCAGCATTGTTTGCTGTCTGTTCGCCTCTGTTTAAATCAGAGGTTAGGTTATGCAGAGGTGGCCAGCGATTATAAATAGCTGTAGTATATTGCTATCCCGCGCAGCTTATAAATCATAATATCAGAGCTTATTCAATAATAACTCAACCTCTACAACACAGTATGCTACTGCAGCTAGCTAAGGTCCCGGTCTTATTCATTACCCGGTAATATATATTTTTTATAAATGGTTCACTGGTGGCCATTTCAAGGTCTACCTATCTCAACTTTCTAACGTTAGCGGACATAATATTACTGACATAAAGCCTGACACAAAACGTAGTGTGAAATTAAGCTTGTAATCAAGTTAAACGTGATCTAACATTACTTGCCATCACAGCGCCATGATACTCTTACCTACGTCATGTAGGCATCACGTGACCAGGTGGGTTTTCTGTCAGTCGAGAGACACAGACAATAACTAATGAAACGTAAGAATTCTATCACGGGACAGATTTCTGTCCAATTACAGGTCTTCTTCAAGGGGGAATCGCTGATCTCCGAACCATCGCATTCGCTTATCATTGGCCTGATATGCTTTGAGGCACATATTGGCCAATAAAAGAGTGACATTGGCTCATTGATGAATAAAAGGCAGCAAGGATTTTGACGGGTTGATTATATCCATATTACTCGTTGAGAAAGCAATGTTTGGTTAAATGCTCTTCAAGAGTTATAAACTGTAATACACTGTACACCGTGTTTATGCTAAGGGATGGTATAATGCTGCATTAATTACTATGTAATTGTTGATGGAGGAGTTCTAAGAAGTTAAAACAAACATACGTTTGTAATATATTGTATAATGCTGATGAAGCGCCCTTAAACTGATTTAACGCCTTTAAATAGTGTTTTCTTAAATGAATCAACAAACTGTTCCAATGAAAATACATACATTTACAGAATTATTTAACAAGTGTCCTATCTAGCACCATGGCACAAGAATGTCATTATTATTATTATTATTATTATTATTATTATTATTATTATTATTATTAGTGTTGTTGCTGTTGTGTTATAGTGTCACAATATTAAAATCATAATGTATTTTTACCTAAGAATACATAATGCTTTTCATAATGTATTTCTTGCATAAAAGCAGACAACAGAATCACCTTAATGGTATCCAGGGGTGCTGTAAAGGCAGGGAAAATTGAGATAATTCCATCTTAGAGAGCATGGTTGGTAAAACATCTGAGCTAAACAAATCAATTGGGGCTTCCCTGAATTCCCCAGTTTAGGGATGCCTTTGAAATTAACAATAGCATCCATTAATTATTTAGGACTGGTGTGGATTTCTACACAAAGTCCCTGATAGGTTTACTAAACTGTGATGGTAAGGCAGTTATTCTTGGAGGTGTATGTGCAAACATGTATTGTCCTTCTAATTGTGTCCAGATAAAGTCAGGTGGTGTAAAGAACCCTCTGTATCTGACAAGACCACATTGATGATCTTTGACATCCGATAAAAAGGGTGACTTTCACAGCAGATTTATTTTGCCTACGACCAAAGTGTAGAGAAAATATGAGTATTCTGTTCCATTTATGAATAAGTAGATAATTCCAAAGTATCTCAAAGTCATTCAGTCAATGAGTCACATTGCTAGATATCCCTTAACACACAAAAGATTTTCATTCAATTCAAATTCTCAGAGAAAAAAAATAGTAAAGGTTTTATCTCTCTGTTCATGTGACATTTTATCTCCTGGCCGTGCCTTCAAGAATTCTCTGAAGATGCATATGTGCTGACTGTTGGGGAGACCAAGCGTTTCGCACAGCAGGAGATAAAGATGGTGATGGGAAGATTTGCTGGGAAGGTCTGCAGTCAGAATCCATCACACCAGATAGTACTGCACGCATTCAAACACAAATGAAAGCATTAAAAACTGTCTTTGAGAAAATACCAAAGAAATATTCATTACTTCAGAATAAAACAAATAGTTTTATTAATGGATCGACATTAGGTGGTAAAAATGAAGAATAACATTCAGTCTAAAAATGGTAAACTTACACAATACTCAAATCATTTCTTTTTTCGGTTTCAGAATTCTCATCCCTGGTCAAAGCTTTATGAAGAATTATCACAATATGAAGCCGACTGTCAATTTAACAAATGATGTCAATTATTTAGTAAATTGATTGATCTACACATTCCAAAATTTAGCTTTATATAATATACATTGCAATATGAACCAGTACACATGTCTTTAAAGATATTATGCCTACAAACAGTTTTGCTGTTTGTTTTTTGTGGAATGACAGTTATGAAATTGTAAAATTTGTTACAAATAGTTAAATGCTACAATATTTTAGGGGGTGTGAACTGAGAGAACACTTGTTGCTTTAATTTGATTTTAGCCATCTTTGCAATTTTTTTAAGTGAAATTAACACCACTACTGGAAAAATATATATAGTGACACATGAAAATGTTCATGCAAACTCATAGCTTTCATATTCCCATTCCAGTCCAAATGTTTGCAATTTCGCATTAAAATCTGCATTTTAAAAACATTTTTCAGAGTAGCCTTTACACAGATCTTGCAGTTTTACCTTACCTTATCATTTATGTATAGATTATATACAGCTGAATTTTACAAAAAATTGATAAATTTTAAATTGTTATTTGTATCATGCACAGCTGCTCTGGGTGACCAAGGTTACATTTCACTGCATGTTGTATGTGTACAACCATGTACAAGACGAATAAACCTCTTGAATCTCAATATTTTGGATCCATATTTGCAGGAAACTCATTGCTGATATATGTCCAACACACACTTGCTATATCTGTAAAGAATAAAGAAATTGGATTCAATGTAGATCTATAGATAGCACAATACATCCTTTTTATAATAATGATCAAAACCATCGTCATTTTGTGTCTATGTGTGTATTTATGTTCCTGTTTCATTACACGCACGATAAAAGCTCAAAATTAGTCTGTGTTCCTATCACAATAAATAGTCCAGACACAAGCATTCTGGTAACCACTGTGTGTGTTTTTATGTTTCTCATCTCCTATTATTAGTTAATTGAGCTATTAATGAAATACCTGATATTGTTTTCGTCAATGGACTATACTGAAATGCACTGACCAATTAGCATTCTGAAAGTACTTCAGATTGCCTGCCGTTTTTGGTGTAACAGCAAAATTTCAAATTCTGTTGCTAAATTCCCAGATATTTTAATAAATAAGTACAACTCGGAATGTCTGGGTCATATCCCTGTCCCTATATATACAAAGGCTACCGATTAATAAAATGTAAACACACAATTCCAGAAAACATCTAACCTATCAAATTTCAGCAACAGTTTAAGATTAGTATTACATTGTCATGAAAACTTCAGAAATAACGATTCATCTTGTCATCGAGGCGTTTAAGTGTGATGGTAGGCAGAAATGCCCACAAGTGAAAACTAAACCCGTTGCTCTCATTCTCGGGTGCCCCTTATCCTTATTGGGTTGTCCCCTGAGATCGCTGGCGCAGTAGACTCGATTACTTTTTAAATACTTTCAGCTTGCTCATCTTCTAGAGCTCCTCTGGTTCCCTTCCTCTGCTATACGGGAGTCCTATGTGACAGATGCCTTTATGGAATAAAATTTCTGCCCCTGTGGGTGGACTGTGGTACTACCATTAAATAAATGTTTTCTATAACGATTTTTAATACCCGAACTCCAGTTCCAAGATAAAAGTTACACACGTTTACATCACTGTTTGTTATTGTTCGCACGCATGCCAGAAATTTGAGAAAAAAATATAATGAAAATTGCACCCCCCTCAAAAAATTATAAGCACTCACACAAACTAAAATGTACTTTATATACAAGAAACTGCATCAGAACTTTTAAAACCCTGCAAATAGAGTGTGGTAATTCTGTATGAGTTGCACTTTGCAAATCTGATGGTTTTTCAGCATGGTGGGATTATATTATGCCAGGACATTTAAAATCTTGTGCACAAAATTCCATTGCAAAATAATCAGATCACAGTATTTTATGAGCATTTTCAGACATTTTGCCCCAAGCACTGAAATTTCAAGTGGGACAGGCCCCCATAAGGCCTCCCTCTAGTGTTTCACATATGGTTTTGATCACCCTCGTGTGCAAAGATAAAAATAGCACAATTTCACAACTGGACACATTTTTTTCGAAACTAATCCTTGCGTATGCATACGATATCCGTTGCAGTTAATTCCTGATGCCGAGCCGGCAGTATATAAAGAGCGCCTGTGCCAGCGGTTCTGAAGCAGCTGCAGTCAGTCTTCTGGTTTTCATTTGCCATCGAGGAGGACAAAGGTGAGTTTCTCATAAGCGAAGGATACGATGGAGGCAGCGCGGCTCCAACAGGTGGACCTTACCGATTGTAGGACTGGACGAGCTTTAAACTTTTTCTACTCAACACCAGAAGACTTTGCTGGAATATGTTCGCAAGGATTTTAAAATCATTTTTATTTTTTGCGTTTGTTTGGACTTCGTCTGAAGCGGAATTATATGTTTTATCATCAAATTATATTTAGCTATGCACGCAAAATCTATGAAGGAATCCTGAAATTAAACGAATAATTATGCAAATGTGCATTTATCTATGACACTTTGGAGTCATTACGATAGCCTAAATGCAATGTTGTTAAGCTACTGATGTAATTTTTAAGTAACTAGACTAATTACTGAGAAGCGCCGAAGGCAATGGGGTTTAGCCGCTGGTAATCTCAATAATTATATGAGGTGGGCTTCTATAATCTTCTGGGCCCTTTGGAGTTTTGCACCTGTAAACAGGCGAAACAATTACAGTCGTTAATGGACTTCAGAGTCAACCACAAACCTTTCCTGAACAGCACTGACAAGGTAGCAAACACTTTTACAGTATTTCTGAAGAATCATCTTTGCAACTCATCAGTGATAGCAGTGGACATGGCTACAGCAGACTGAGATCGGTGCAGTTATTTATTTTGCTACCGGGGGGGGCAACTGCTAGTCAGAGGCAGGGACGATAATGGCGACGATTGGCTATATCACTGGCCATTTAACGTTTCAATCTATCTATTAAAAATGCAATGACAAATTTAAAAAAGCAAATTAAATCATTAGTCGGATTTGAAAACTGATCCCTCAAATGGGCAAGAAGACGGAAGTTAATCCATACTATAAAATGTCGAACTTTAAATGAATTATATTGGTTAACTGGGGAATATGGGCAAGAAATGTTTTCAGTACACTTATTCTATCTAAATAAGCTACTTTTGTAATCATTGTGAGCTACGATTGTATATCATTATCATTTTCTTCCATACAGCTTAACCCAACATAATGGCCTTCGCTGGTATTCTTAAGGAGGAGGATGTGGCTGCTGCCCTTAAGGACTGCGCAGGTAATGTCGAAAAATATTCCCCTATGTTAATGAAACGTCGTTTCTTCCTGTCGCGTGTTCTTTTGTGCACGACAAGCAAGTTCAATGGAACGTAACAACGTCTTTAAATCTCATTAGCAATTTTAAGAAAAAATAAAGAATGAGTTACAACTGAATTACTTTTCGTGTAGATACCCTCCCGTAGGTCACAATTCTAATTGCTATCTCAGAATTTATCTTTATGTTAATCTAAACCATAAACACTTTGTGGTTCATTCACAGCCCCTGACTCTTTCAACTACAAGTCCTTCTTTGCTAAAGTTGGCCTGGCAAGCAAGTCTGCTGATGACGTCAAGAAGGCCTTTGCCGTCATTGACCAGGACAAGAGTGGCTTCATTGAGGAGGATGAACTGAAGTAAGGACAATGTTGACAATACAACTGCATCATAAGCCATTTAGCCCTTCTATGATTGAGTGAAATGAAAGCATTGTTGTTTCAAGGCGTAACCTTTTCTCTTTTTTACCAACCACAACAACCAGGCTCTTCCTGCAGAACTTCTCTGCTAGTGCCAGAGCTCTGACTGATGCAGAGACCAAGACCTTCCTTGCCGCCGGAGACAGCGACGGTGATGGCAAGATTGGAGCTGATGGTAAAAACTCAAGTTTTACCCTATGATAAAAATTTAAAAATGTGTTGCTTTAATAACTCAAATATACATCTCCTAGAGGTAAAATATATAGAGAGATTTGCTGGTCATAATGTTATTATTATTCAATTGTTAAATTATTATTGTAATGAACTTTTTTTACTGTTCAGCCAAATGCCTACTTCAATATTAGTTTAAATACTAGAACTCGTGGCCATCGGTGGAAATTAGCAGGAGAACATTTTAAACTGGATTTGAGAAAGCACTTTGTTACACAGTATGTAGTTAGGGTATGGAATAGTCTTCCTGTTAGTGTAGTGCAAGCTAAAACCTGGAGTTCCTTTAAATCAGAGCTACATAAGGTTTTAACAACTCTGAGCTATTAGTTGAATTCTCTCCAAATGAACTTCATGGGCTAAATTTACAATATCTACACAAAAGGGGCCTAAATGTTTTTTTCCTTCTCTCTCTTTTGTCTTTCACAGAGTTTGCTGCTATTGTGAAGGCATAAACATCACTTTGAACTCTCCATGGGAACCAGAACTCCTCTACTGAAGACCTCTTGGCTCTTTCAGCTGAACTATCCTGTAGATTTTTTATTTTTTATTTATGAACTACCTAAAGACTGTTCCTTGCTATAGAGCACAAGTACGCTGTCCCTAAAGTATATTTACAGTTATTGTTTCATAGGTGGTTGGTGCAAATATAAAATCTTTTGTGAACTTTGAAGCAGAATAAATATACTTTTGGAGTAATCCCTCTCAGTGTGCTCTTAGCATTTACTTGATACTTTTGCATGGTGGGGAACACATGTACACTTTAATATCGATATCAAACGGAAAGATTTGCTACATTTCAGATGATCTGGGTCTCAGGTAAAAAAGACAAGGCTGTGAAACCTTTTGCAGCTTTAGTCTGCATACAGGTCACATTCATTAGATGGTGGTCAAATGAAAACTGAACACCTGCTATAATAATTTGCTGGTCTGTGGGAGATGTGCCCAGGGCTGACACATACTGTGGGACAGGGAATTCCAGGACATCCATGGACGGCATTCGAAGGATTTGCCAGACTGGAGATCGGGCTCCGGATTGAGTTTCAGAAGACTGTAGTGATTTTCTTAAATGAACAACAAAACACTTAGCTTCTTTTCAATCTATATTGACACTGTTAGCAAAGAACAACTGAGAATTATTCTCCATTTTGGATAAGGGTATTCTAAGGTCTGAATAACAAATATACAGAGCCAGAGTAAAAAGACACTAAAACCTGATTTCATAAGATTTTCCTTATGCGGATTGTTGTTGAGTCTGTACTATAAGTAGATTTGCAATAAATCATTATTTAAAGATCTTAATTAGTGCTTAAATAAGAATATTTGTTGTTTCTGCAGTCTATCCTAGGGCATAAAAATGAGGTATAGCTTTATTCAGATTAGTTTTAATGCAGTTTGCTAATAGCCACAACATTGTCTTGTTATAAAAATTACAATATACTAATATGCAAATGACTAAAAATTACCTTAATCCAAAACAATTTGAATAGCATAAGATTCTGTTTTTTATGGTAAGGTTGGTTCTCAAGATTACCAAACATGGCTTCTTCTGACAGTGCAGGTAGACCCTTCCACCCCCCACACCTTTTATATTTTATTTTTATAAAAAAGGAAAAATTCTTCTGCATTATAATCTCACCGTTGAGGGGTTTTCAGGCAGCTCCTTACGCCTGTTTGGGGGGGGTCAAATTAACTCTGTTATTTGACAGTGCATAAGCACTTCCGCCTGCCCCCCACCCTCTA
>JAABNY020000095.1:16973201-16988524 GCA_015164015.2 Brevimyrus niger
TATGTAAAGACAGTAACCAGCCTGGCAGACATCAGTATCTGACAATCTGATCTTCCTGATGAAATCCATGCAGGGATATCTTGTGTCTTGTGTACATACCAAGAACTGTAATCCATTTTGCATAAAATAACAACTCAGGGCATTGTAATTTAATATTGATTTTTAAACTTTTGCTTACACGTTTTAAATATGCACAATTGCAATTAAATACATCGTTAAATTCAAATCAAAAAAGCTAAAGTGTCATATTTTGTTCTATATGCAGTCACTTATACAGTAGAGGGTTGCCTGGAACCTGCCCTAGGACACGGACACTGGACACAAGGTGGGGGAAACACCTGGAAGGGATGCCTGTCTATCACTTAGCATCACTCACACACGCACGCAATGCATAATAAACTGTGCACAATGTAGAGACTCTAATTCACGAAACGATCTTTGCAGGAAAATGTACGACGATTATACCTAGTCTACGGTAACGATAACAACCATTACATAAAACCGATAAACATTATAACGTCCTTCAAAAAGAATTTCATATTCAGCGTCCTTGTTGAACAAGTATAACTAAGATTGAGGGATCCCCAACTATTTTCCTCAAGGGCCAAATTCTATCAGCGACACAAAACCGTCGAAAACTATGCCAATTGAGGGATTGTAAAATTTGGCGATCGGGGGGTCCCCCGAAAATAAAAATTGTCAATTGTGGGGGAGGGGGGGGGGTCAGGATCGCGCGTTCAGGATTCAATATAGTAACCCAGTTGGTGACCACTGCTCTGATTACTTAATACTTCACATGAATATATTATTCAACCGCAGTGACCAGAGATGGTACCTGCAGCGATGCATGGGAAATCTCTTCACATTGCGCCATTGATATTCCACTGCTTGGGAAAAAAACGGAGAGGCAGATGGGAGTGCTGCCCCCTGCCGTCCGCTTTCTTTGCCAGCGGATGTATTGCCTGCTGGCGCGCTGGGTTTTTTCTTTTCAGTTGAGTCTGGTAACGATTCCTCCTCCCATCGCTTCGTCCCTCAAGATTGATTTTTGAAGAATTTACTGTTGCGTTGGGATCAAATTAAATGTAGCTCTGATTTTATTAGCCACATCGAAGAGTAGTTCAAAAATCCGTCAGGTAAACTAATATTTTTTAAATGCATTTCGGAAATATTACACTACTGTTGATAACGAATTAGACTTTTTATGCATAGCTGTCTTTCACATCATAAAACAACCGCTGCTGCTTAGCCTTCAAAAAACACTTTTCCTATTTCCTTTGTTCCTATCAATGTCCAGAATTTTGAGCAACACAATTCCACTTTATATTGCTGAATGGTACTCTCTTCAAGCACAGCATGCAGAAAGCGTTTTTTTCATAAAAGATATCACATTAAATATTTATTATCACATGACTTTACAACGAATTATTTGTGTGTAACGTGGTAGCCTAAAAGTAACTTCTGCAACAAAGGTTTCTACAGACTGTCATAGTTTCCTGTCTAACTCAAGACATAGGGCACGATATGTATATTATTTTACTTAAACAAGATCATAACATAAGGATGTCAGTCTTCGGCTATGACAGCACGCAGTAATGATGAAAGAAGTGTTAGTTTCAATAGCCTTCCTAAAAAATAATAGACAAAGTCGTAATGGAGTATACCAAAACAAAGTAAACCATTCACTGCTACCAGTTTGCATTTCGAAGTTTATAAGTTCTGTTCATAAGAGATGCGCATAATAAAAGTGTCAGTTTCCACCTTGGACTTTGAAAACAGGGAGTCAAGTAATCAGCATTTTGCCGAAACACATTTCCGTAAATCAATGAAAAGCTTGTGCATATTTACATCAATAACCAGTTTCGAGTTACACACTGCTTGTTTTCGTTGTCCCTTAACAAACTGAATTTTGCAATCGTTTCCCCAACCTACTGATGGTTGAATATCTATAGCTGATTAATCATAATCACAAACAATCACAGTCAATATTAAGATAACACCCAATATATCTAACAGAACACAATTATAACAGAACTGAATATATAGCTTGCTGTCATTCGGTACATGTACACAATTAAAATACGTGCGTACCATTCGGCTTTATTGGCGAAGAAACTATTCTATGAAAAGTAGGCTGATCCTTTGCTTTAATTTTATCACTCATCGATTCATTTAACGGAAAAACAAAGGTGGGTGGAAAATGAACAGAGTTCAGATGGACTAAGTAACTCGCTTCTTATTAGCGTTTGTATCAGACGTGAAAATTGATTGACAGTCAGGACTGTTCGATGGGTTTTGCGTTTAATCTTTGAAGAGTAGTCAATACGAATTACCTTACCGCAAGTTAGACTACAGGGGCTTCTCTCAAAGCTTTCTGTCGTATGAAAATCTGTATCGCAAGCAGCTGCCGTTTCATCTATATCAGCAACTTGTATTATTAGCATTGAAGGATATTAAGGACTTTTTCAAAGAGCCACCTTTTATGCATCTTCATTTATGTAGATATAAATAGATCAGTCACACTACTGGACACATTTTTCAACCAACCGCTTTGCATCTGGTGTCTATTACATTATGCCTCATTCGGGTCCGTATATAAGGTCGACAGCGCGAACTGTAAGATCACTGCAGTTAGATTCATCTTTTTGAATCCATCCTAGCTTCATCCAACAAAGGTGAGTTTTCCTTACGGAAGACAAAACTTTGAAACAAGCCTGCGATCCACTATAGTTTTGCAGAGATTTTTACAAGGACTTTTAATTGTTCTGCAATGTAGCAACACAAGAAGACAACCAGCTAAAAACGAACTTATGTTCTATATTCTTCTCTAATAATTTGTGGCTTTGGACTATCCAGGAAAACAGAGATGGATATAAGTTGCCAGTGAAGTAATTTTTCAGCGATTCTGGATTCTACTGCGTTTTGACACGCAGTCAGCAGGAGATCTGGAATATAAATATTAAATTAGGCGAATCATATGGTTCATTATTGATATTAAGTTGTCTACAAGAGGAAAATGTATTTCCTTGGTTCTGAATATAATGACTGAGACTGGGATCAGCTGGGGTCAAGTAAATGTAACTGAGCCTGGTATAAGGTTTCATTGTGGAAAGATCTCTATGATTGTATAGGTTACATACCGAGGTCTGAGAAACAATTCAGTTCTGACATTATATGATGAACTGTGATTTTAAAACTCAAATTAACTTGATAATCTTATTTATCCTTACAGCTAAAAATGGCATTTGCTGGTATTCTGAATGATGCTGATATCACTGCAGCACTGCAGGCTTGCCAAGGTAATACGACCAAAGGCTAGATTACTGCAGAGAATTGCAAGCCAAGTGGTGTGACAAGACTGCTAATAACTACATCAATCCCAGTATTTAACACAATTGAGTTCAAATATATGTTTTTAACTTCTGAAACATGTATTCATAATACTGCAATAGAATGATAATTTTTGCTGTAATACATTTGGCAATATAAATAAGGATTACCTCATTCAGTCTGTCTACAGTTTAGTCACAAAAATACTCTGGCAGTAATAAAGCTTTGGTACACGTTTGTGCGTGCACTATTACTGATTAATAGGTGGACACATGCATTATGTG
Organism: Brevimyrus niger; assembly: GCA_015164015.2. Classification (NCBI taxonomy): domain Eukaryota; kingdom Metazoa; phylum Chordata; class Actinopteri; order Osteoglossiformes; family Mormyridae; genus Brevimyrus; species Brevimyrus niger. The sequence continues at coordinate 16,976,813 of JAABNY020000095.1, forward strand.
ACAATGTGAATTGTTCTTTGATCATGACAGTAATATAAATACATACTTTCCAGCTGCTGACAGTTTCAGCCACAAGTCCTTCTTTGCTAAAGTTGGCCTGAGCGGCAAGTCTGCTGATGACGTCAAGAAGGCCTTTGCTGTCATTGATCAGGACAAGAGTGGCTTCATTGAGGAGGAGGAGCTGAAGTAAGGATCATACGTCATGAACTCAGAAGCAATGTTAAATACTCACACACAGGGCGAAAAACAGAAAGGAAGAATATGGATTTCAATAATAAGCATGCTCTATATTCTATAATTAATGGATAATTTAATGTATGTAACACATGTCCAATTTGTGCATATTCACTTCCCTCCACCTTCCCTGTCCTCCCAAGTCTCAATGTTCACACAATCTGGTGAAAGCACCACTCTCTTTCATTTATGCATGTGCCTGAACATTGTGCTAATGATTGAATTGAACAGAATTTCATTGAATTGAATTGAACTGAAGTGAATGGAATTGGCTTGAAATGAAACACTGGCAGATACGTCTTCCAGGAATTTAGCCATCCTTTTAAGAGTTTATCGGCTTTCCCTCCAGACTGTTCCTACAGAACTTTTCTGCCGGAGCCAGAGTCCTCACTGACACGGAGACCAAGACCTTCCTCAAAGCCGGGGACACTGATGGCGACGGCAAGATTGGAATTGATGGTAAGACAATTAATGTTCCTTTAAATAAACTGTTGCTTTTGAAAAAATTCTACACATCATGCAAATAATTGGATGGAATCTTTAACATTTATAGATGTTCACCTGTTTATTATTGGTCTGTTTGATCTTAATCACCATTACCTAATGTATTAACCGGGATGTTCTTGTCACCATTTTTTCAGAGTTCACTGCCTTGGTTAAGTCATAAGAACTGACCGACACCTAATGCCTTGAAGGAACAACATTGCCTAAGACCTCCCCTTTCATCTACATATGAATATAAATATGAATTTTTATACATTTGTCTGTGAGATGCCTATGGTTTCCTTCCATGCAACACTCTGTCCAAAGTAAAGATTGTAAATGTAATGCGGTTATGTCCCGTGTCTTAAATATGAATATTGCTTTCTGTAAAATCTATGATGCACTTTACAGGAATGGACAATAAGAAAGCAACAAGTATACTTTTGCAATACACCGTGTTCCTGTAATCATTTTATTTGCACATTCATGTTAAGAATCAGTTATATCTAAGTAGATGTTTGATGCATAAGTATCTTTACACATGGACATATCATCAGTGTTGTCACCATGTAACAAATAATGGTAATTATATTAAAGAACCATCTTATAATATAATTATATTTTAACTATATTGCCTCCAAGTGGTTCATCTAATAAAGACAGACATACAGTACAGCATACATCGTGAGTTTTAAAACAAACGTCAGACTCGGAATCTGAGATCTTTACCGCCCCAGTCTGCTGGCTTGGGCAGGTGGGGTATTTCAGCTGTCTGCTGCAGAGTGCAGCATCGAGACCTTTCAGCTGCCGCCAGATGATGGCCTCTTGTACTGGAACATGTGGCGCTCCTCCAGTTACACTGGGCCTCCGGAGTGGCACTGCGGGTATGACAGACGTCGGCTGGGTGAGGGATGAACTCAAGGTGTGGAAAATGAATGCGTCACCGGAGGGAAAATAGTGCAATGGAGACCCATAACAGCTGTGAAGATAATATTATAAAAATAATGAGGTGAGTTAGAGATGACAGACCTGACACGCTTGATTGCATGTAAACTTTCACAAACGCTATCAACAGTTAACCTTCCTCTCCTTTTATTCGCATATGCAGATTTTTTGTTTTACTACTTTCTAGTAGTGCTGTAGGGTTATCTGCCATCAAGTTCTTGATAACCTCAAATTAATTTTATCGTTATTTGTTAATTTCAGGATCTTATCATCAGAGATAAAACTTGATTTTAATCGACAGAATTGGAAGTTAAAAAGCACCTACCGTTATTAGTATATGCCATTTATTTTCAACATATTTTATGCATGATTATTGGACAGCATATCCATCTGGCCCCACAATCCTGACCAGGATAAGTGACTGGAACATGAGCAGATGGATGGATGGATGGATGGATGGATAGATGGATGGATATTTACCTGGCATTTCCATGGTCAGTGGGTCGTACTCTAGCTTCAATCCTCTAGGGTGGCGCATTTAAATTGCTCCTGTGCTTTGTGCTCATGTGGAGTTTGCATTTCCTTTCCTGTGTCATAAAGGTTTTCCCCAGATACTCCAAAGATGTGTCATTAGGCAAATTGGCATCTCTAAAGTGTGTGTGTGTGTGTGTGTGTGTGTGTGTGTGTGTGTGTGTGTGTGTGTGGCATTCCACCCAGTATGTAACCCAGCCTCGTGTCCTGTGCCAACTGGGAAACACTCCCCATGACCCTGACTAGGATAAGTGATTGGAAGATGGATGGATATCATCTTGGCATTTAAGTCAAGTGGGCTGTACTGTCATACCATCCACATTTACACAGGTATGCAGTGGGACCAAAATGCATTCCTGCACCCGCCACAGTGCAGCACACAAGACCAAATGACATGGCAGGGGTTTCACAATAACACAGAATCAGGGGAGCTGGACACAAGGTTTACATATGCAATGCAATCTGTACTTAAATAAAATGTAATTCAGCATTCCCGAAGGGGGTTGGGAGCGGAGTACTAGAAATAATTATTCATAAACTCAGGAAAAATTGTTTTTCTGTTATGCAAATTCCACCCTTTGTCAGGGGGCCCAGAATTTTTAGGAATGCCTCTGCTGCAGCACGACAATGTAGAATAAATATAGCAGCTACAATAACAATAAGGATATAATCGATAAAATAATAAGTGAGAGTGACCAGGGCTATTGTTGGGAGAGGCGGTGAGGGATGGGTGGGGGGTTAGGTGGGCAGCAGGGATTTAGTGTCCTGACAACCTTGGAGATGTAGATGTCGCTGAGCCTGGCAGAACTGGGTCGGAGGCCCCTGTACCTTCTGTCAGACAGGAGCAGGACAAAAAATCCAGGGGAAGAGTGGGAGGGGGCTTCTGCAATGCTGAGGGCTTTGCGGGTGTGATGTTTCTGGGAAATGTCCCAATGCAGATGACAGAGGTCTCTGTGATTTTTGTTTCCAGTGTTGCACTATTTGCTACAGAGACTTGCAGTACAGGATTTGCAATTCCCAAACCAGAAAGTGATGCAGCTGGGCAGAACTCTCAGCGGGGCCCCGGGAGAGCGTGGTGAGTGGGGGGCTTGCCCTCCTCAGCATTCCTCCTAAGGAAGTGGAGACGCTGTTGAGTCTTCTTCATTCAGGTTGTGATGTTCACAGTGCAGGTATGATCTTCTGCCATGTGCACTCTTTCCACACCACATCCCTTTATATACAAAGGGGAGAGGACAACCCAAGCCTTTATTACAAATGTCTTAAATACACTAAATTGTTCATATATATATATAAAAAATACTTTTTTCAGTTTTGTGTTTTTACATTATTAAAATCCAGGATTAGAAACGTAATTTTGTATATAAATTGACTGAAACCAAGAGACCTGATTAAATCATACAACACAAATATGCTCAAACATACGTGCAGTATACAGGTTACAGACGAGTTCCATTCACGAAGTGTAAGTCGAATTTGACGGTACGTGGGGGAAAATAGCAATATAGTACATAATATTAATAAATAATAGTAGTAATAATCAAAGTAATTACATTCGGTAGCGTAAGCGCATGTGGAGCCGACGAATCGGTGGAGCTGTGCAATGTTTTCACGTAGTACAGTAGTTCGTGATCGAACCATTGCATATAACCCGAACTTTTAACATAATGGGCTTTATAGCAATCCGCTCTTAAGTTGTTCGAGTTGTTCGAAAGACGAATGTTCTGCCTGTATTTCAATTTCCCTTTCAATTTTCTTTTTATGGAAATATGTAAACTGTTTCATTTGTTTATTTTTTTTCTCTGAATTGAGATACGTAATCGTTATCTTGCTTATTTAATGTATGTTAGCTAACTGATCTGCTGTATTACCAGTGTCTTTAATTGCATGTGTTTCAATATGAGTTGTCTAAAAGCTGTCTCTTTGTCCATATATTTTAATGGGTATGTTCTGGGTCTCTTTCTAATTTGGGTTAATAGTGAAAAGAACGCCGGAAGGACGGACTGTTGAAATTACCGTTATTTCGGGATTAAACCGCTAGATGGAGTCTGACGCCGGATTGTCAGACAAGTGTTCTCAAACAAGCAATGAACTGCACATGTATGACATAACAGAGTTAGAGCAATGAGGGAATGGGGTTGTAAGACGTGACTATTTAAACGAAACAGGAATATAATTGAGAATCTAATTATTGTAAAATACTTTATTTCAGACATAATTAATTTTTTTAAGTAAAAGCCGTAAAACGTTGTGAGATGATAATACTTGATCCCAGGCCTCTCGACAGAAATTTCTGTGCTTCTATAGTCATATAGTACCCTGCCAAAATGCTGTCATGCTTGATTTTGTGAATGAATCTCTTCCATTTTAGCTCTCAATATAGAGAAGGACAGCATGGTGGCCTCTGTTCAGGACAATCTGGTTCATCTGCAGGTATACAGTTATACAGTCTCTTTGTTCCATGTATTGCTGTAAAACCGACGTGCACTAGATCACAAATTGTCCTGTATTAGAATTAAGCAGTATCATTATCTTATTAGCTGCCGTCAAGTTGATGTTGATGCCTGAAGACCATTGAAATGGCAAAAGTTCCTCCAGAACTTGCTGTCTTCTGTCCACACCTTCTAAAGGCACGTTCACGCTATATTCCGTCATTTTAGACCACAAAGTTTCATAAACCGTCTATTCCATTTAGCTTTATATTTAACCAAAAACAAACCATTAAAAAATTATTTTCAACAACATCATTTGTAAGGACAAACTACTGCACTTGCTCTACCCTATGATATTAATGTATTGCATCGATCAGCACAGCGGTCATCAGATGCTTTTTATTTTTGCTAACACATAGACAGATAGTCAATGACAAAGGATGAAGGACAGGACACTTGTAAAGAAAACAGCAAATGAATAAATGATTGTATAGAAACAGTATCGGCAGTGAAGTATCAGGGTGATCAGTGACATCAGCTTCGGAGGGTGATACTCACCCACGGCTCCGGTGTCCATCCCCTGTTCTTTCTTCTCTGCACTCTGCAGTCAGGCTGTGGTGCTTCGTAAGAAAAGCCTTTTTACATGAATGTGCAAGACAAGGAAATCCCAGTGCTGGCGTGATTTCAGGGAGTTTTTTTTTCCGACGGTTTCTCCAGGTTTTTGTCAAACTAAAATGTTTTTTCATTTTTTGGTTTTTTGATTTTTCAAAAAAGGGAAAATATGAGCTCCAGAGCTTAACTCCAGTTTTCTTAATGGCTAGATTATGTATTTTTTCATGTATTTTTAAGATGCAACTAAGCACATTATGACACTGACATTGTGATTCAGACCCTCATGACATTATGCAGTCCAGTGAAGACAATCTTTTGAGGTTTGAGATATATTATTTTGTTACTTATGTTACTTATACTCATATAATCATATGATTATTCACCAAAATCACTATATTGGGTGCACAAGTATTGGCTTTGAAATGAATATTCAAACAAACTTAATAACAATAATAATTGCAAAAGCTATTTTTTAATTTTTCTTAATATGTTAATCTTTTTATTGTTGTTCAGCATTCTTGAATATACAATGAGTCTATTGTTCAGTTTTTGGAAAACATTTTTGCGTTCCGTGTTTCACTGTTTTAAGACATTTCATGTGGCGTCTAAGTGTGACTTCTAAATAGGCAAGGTTTCCTATTGCATTATAAATTTTAGTCTCACCTTGAATTAATAATACTCTGTGTTCGTTAATTCTGATTATGATTAGGTATGACGTGTTGATTTGCTTTGAATTTGAAGATTGTTATCAGGTATAATAAATTTTTCAGTGACAAACTAAAAATTAATTAGCAAAAAAGCATAAACATAGCTTTTTTAAACCACATCCAGACAAATACTCAATACGACATATACTGTAGTTCATTATAAATGAAGTTATAGGAGGAAAAGGCCATTCATTCTGTTTTAGTATCCAGATAAATGCTTTGTCATTGTTTTACTCAACTGATCTCAACCGGGTAAATTTGATGTACAGTGTTTTTTTTAGCTTAATATGAAACCTCATGATGTTCAATAAACTACATCTGCTGGTATATACTCTGTGACCCTGCATTTAATGAACAGAGGATGGGTGGATGGATGGATGGATGGATGGATGGATGGATGGATGGATGGATGGATGGATGGATGGATGGATGGATGGATGGATAAATGGATGGATGGATGGATGGATGTTTGGGAGCTCATATATAATTGTAATATGGACATGTTCAACAAATATGATCACAAAACAGAAATGACTACACTAACATGCTTCTACAGATGCGGGAGGATATAATTAATCGTGGAAGGACTATCATTTTTCATAGGCCTACTGAAGAAAAAAGAACATTTTATAATTGTTCTATAAGTCATGCATGAACAATCATTTGGCCTTGATCGGTGAAGCTTGAATCAAGCGAATCAACAGGCCGATTAATGCATAAAATATTGAATATTATTTTTCATTAATACTGTTAAATGACTTATTTTATTGTTGATATAAATAACTGGAAGTGAAATATTGTGTGTGCTGCTGCAGACTCAATATACAGAAGATTTCATAAGCTGGTATTTTATGAGACTTCTTCATGTGGAATATTTAGAAAAATATCATAGAGTTATGAATCCTAATGCATTTCTATCTGCCTTTTTCTGCTACGACTGGTAACTCACGACAATTAAATTCTGTATTCTATTTTAAGTGACATCATAAAGAGGGTTATTTTGTGTAGTTTCTTTATATATTGATGGTGTATTTTTGTTTTGTTTTTATTAAATGCTTATTAAAATAGGCCTACATTTTTATCTTCATATTACATTGCACTAACATGCGAAGCTGGGGATATATTTAGAGAGGCATCTGTTGTAAATTGCTCCTAACAAAACAATGCAGCATTAAAATGTGTAAGCGCTTAAAAGAGCAAAATAAACCCAATATAACATATGAAATGAATGTGTACTGAAAATAAGAATGAGTAGCCTTGCACTTGAGAAATGCAGGTGCTGCAAATAGGTTATTTATGAATTAAATAAAAAAAATGCGAATCACGGTGGGTGGCGTCGCAGTGCGGGGTCAGGGAAAGAGAGAAAGTACTTGTTACTTAATGTGCCATACACAAGGACATTACAGGTGCCCCTAACCTGCGCACAGTTACGGGAATATAAATAGTAAAGGTTAATTAGTTAGGTAAGAAATTCGAGAGGGGCCCGGCTATTAGAATTCGATACTCTGACAGGTAATTCAAGTATTACTCATTGTCTGTACAATCGGGGAACATATAAATTCACTTTGACACTCCAGTGACAGCACATTGCCTTACCTCTTCTACCTGCATCACCATCTGAGCGGAGCTACCCCAAGCTGTAAGTAATTGGCGCGATATACATTGGCTGCATAGGATACCTGAGGTCCGCTGCAGGCTCGCACCTAGAGGATTTTACTCGGAACGCTTGCATACAACCCATGTGGATTGTACTTTTGCAGGGATCGCTCCGTAATTGTAGTCTTTGGAGTCATCTTAATGCAAGTCAGATCTTTATATGTCTTTATATCTCGTCTTTGATTTTTTTTTTTTTCCTCCTGGTATTTGGAAGGGACGTGGGTGAGAGAACCGCTGCGCTTTTAGTGATAGCTGATTCGTGTGGTATTTCTGATAGCGTTTTCTATTAAGTGTAGCGGTTTGTAATTGTGTTTTAGTGCTGCTCTAGCATAACGGAAAACTTCGCGGTTTGATGCGTACGTTATTGATATTGTTTCAGTTGCAAAAAGCGAGGAAAGTCATTTTAATATGAAGTAGAGAAAGACGTGCTAGGTACTTCGGTAACGAATATAAATTGTGAAGGCAGAAAAGACAAATTGTTAGTGTTAGAATGCTTCAGTCCACGCAGAAAGAGAAAAGTAAGGAAGCGCGTTATTTTATCTATACGTCATCTGTTAGTACTAATAGTGGCTAGAAGTAGCCTTAATGTCTTCACTATATTATTCAATATACAATAATTTATAGCGTATTTGGGCATTCTGGGTATATGAAACATTAATAACGATTTATAGCATATTACTATGTTTCTACACATGAAATGGCATTTTGCTATAGTTATGTCTATCCACAAATCATAAGAACTTTTAGATAACAGCATATCCTATTATTGGAAAAAAGAACATTAATTTGTAGACTGCTAATTATTTGCATTGCTGTTCCTCCAACAGGAGAAATATGTCACTCACCTCCATCCTTTCTGCTGATGCCATTGAAAATGCTATCAAGGACTGTCAAGGTTGGTCTTTCATAAGGAATTATTACCATCAAAGCACAAACTTTGACTGGCCAGGAAGGAAAAGGCCAAAAAATAAGTAGAAGGCAGTGACAGTGATGATGCACTCAGCATAGCTAGTGGTGTGGGGAAATTGTAAGTGTACAAATCCCTTTGGAAATGTGAAATCCAGGACAGTAATAACAATTAATCAATAGCCACTCAGGGTCTGACATCAAATTGGTCATACATAAAATTTCAATACTGATCTGCAAATATTACTTGATGCAGTACTGTCATTTTGTAACATTTTTACCATACATATATTTCTCCAGTTTAATCAAAGATCTGTGTACTGTACATTATGTAATACGTATAACTTCCCTGCCTCACTCGCATCCTATCTTCTCGCCTTCACAGCTCCTGACTCCTTCTGTTACAAAAAGTTTTTCCAGCTCTGTGGCTTGAGCTCAAAAACCCCCCAGGAAGTGAAAGATGTCTTCCGCTGCATTGATGACGACGACAGCGGTTTCATTGAGGATGAAGAGCTCAAGTCAGTAAACCATTATATTTATCTATTTTGTATGATCCAGATTTTTGTATTTATTCACACAACACGTTGGACCAGCAACTTTCTGAACTTGTTACTTAATAATTAGAAATCACATGAATGTTGGATTGAATTTAATTTTGCACATGAGGTTTATAGTATTATCTCTCAGGTTCGAAAGCTCTGACTGGGGACAGGAGGCTGTCTTGAGGCCCCATTTTTAGAGTCCTTTTACCAATTAATTTGAAATGTTCATTAGGCTTTACTTACCAGTTCTTGGTGATGTCTTGGCATTCCAGCCCAACAAGCAGCAAATGACAAAATATTATTTTTAATGTTATTTTGTGTCTGCATATTAGGTTCTTCCTCCAGAAATTCAGCCCTAGTGCTCGCCTGCTGACTGAGAAAGAGACCCAGGCTATACTGAACGCCTGCGATGATGACGGCGATGGGAAGATTGGAGTAGACGGTGAGAGAAATCGAGTGGCAGTCATAGAGAGGGAACATCACACAAACCCATGCTGCAGGCACATCCACCATAGGGTTTGCTCGACAGAGTCAGTGCGTTCCAGTCCGGTCCTCGGGGACCTGCAGACGGTCCATATTTTTGCTGGGAGCTGGGAGGGAGCAAAAGCGTGGGCTGTCTGTGGGTCACCGAGGACCAGGTTAGGAAACACAAACCTAAGCACATTCGCTCATCAGTCTGTAAGTAAACAAAGACCATTTGGTGCTGACATTTCCGCAAAGTCTAGTCCTGCTAACATACTTTCATTTAATTTCCCTCCCAGATAAGAACGCCACTATAATCCGAAATACTACATTTTAGCAAAAAACAAAAAACACAACATATAGAAATCCTCCACATCTGCTTGTCCAGATGTTTGTTCTCCAAATGCAATGAAAGCCTTGAGCACTCAACTGCAGTTTTCCATTACTAGCGATGTGTATTATGTAATGTCAATAATGCTACAGAGTGATACCAGCACTCTGTCTTTTCAATATCTAAACTGATTAGTTTACAAACTAGAAAATAAAATAGTAGTCGTCACATGCTCTTTTTGTCTTAATGGTTCATTTTGTTTTAAAGCCGATTAAAAGTGCTGTCATTTTCCCATAATACCCAAACAAATCAGTATTAGAATGATAACCTGCATATAAGCACAATCCTTTATTGCACATTTTTTTTCAAAGTTTCACCATATGCATTTCCTGTGTCGGAGTCAGAATTTATTCGTGTATTATCACAGATACAATACAATCAAAGGCAAATTACAATAATGTCAGTTGAATTTGATAGCACGATTTTTAATTCTCTTTGTAGATGGATAATTATGTTGTTGCCTGATGGACTACGACAAGGTTCGGTGGTGGAGGATTGATGGTTATATGTCTTTCTGGCTGTTTCAGAGTTCCAGGCCTTGGTCCTGTCTTGAATTCCCAAAGAGGGCCGTCTTCTGACCATGGAGGATCATTTATCTTTCTGCCTTCTTGCTCAGTATCATTATTTTTCCAGACCTTCCTCCGTGCTCATGCTGAATCATTTTTATTTGCCTTTTGAATACTCTTCAGATGACCCTCATGTAGTGTGGCCCCAATGAAATGAATAAGCAAAGCAATAAACAAATAAAATTAATACATATATTTTAATTCTGACTCTTGGTGGTGTTTTTAGTACAGCAGTATGTTGTACTCCATATATACAAAAAAATGCTAATATTCTGTATATCCTACATGCGTTTTTAAAAGTAGTTTTAGAGTAAAATATTTTGTTTATGACTTTGATCTGAAAGTACCTTTTATTTTTCAAACTTAAATGCTAAACATAGTTGAATTATTATATCCACCACATCTTAGCACAAGAACAGAATGTACACAATGCAACATTAAAACTTGTGAGATGTACTGGACCAACATTTACCATAGAGATATATTACAAAGTACAGTACAGTATAGCACATTATCAAATACAATTAGCTAGTGCTTTCCCCACATGATATTATCATTAAAAAGGTTGTGAGAATTCACTTTGATCATGAATATTCAAAGACGCAAGCCATATACAAAATGCAGCATACTGTTTAGTGAAATGCAATTGCCTCGTTCTCCATGGATTGTGTTCAAAAGGAAAGATCTAGCACAAAATAAGAAATAAAAGACAATTAAATAAAGCAATAAAATATATAAGATCATTAACTATAATAATAAATATGTTAATGTCTATGCTGACAAAAGAGAAAGCCCGCCATAAAGAGGAAAAATCCCCAAAACAGTGCAGTGACAGTATATGGTGATGGGGGGGGGCACAGGTACCCAAGCAGATTCAAGGGGCCCAGCACTTTATAGGGACCTCTTAATATAATAAAAAAAAAAGTATAATTTATACATTTTGGGAACATAATACATACACTTTTCAAATTTTACCATGGAGTACGACCTCCCCCCCACCCCTCGGCAAATTCTACCACAGGGGACCTGTGTGTCTTCACACTACCCCAAGAGTGGCACCATAGTGGGGGGGCAAGGAGACATTTTGTGAGGGGGCCCGAATATCTATCTACACCCCTGGCTAGAGTGAACAGACTTGTTTTAATTCTGTCTTGTTGGCCTTCAGCTGCCCCCCCCCCCCCCCCCCCCCCCCCCCCCACACCCCCTCCCCCCCCCCCCTCCCACCCCCCACCCCAGAAAGGCATGGGC
>JAABNY020000095.1:17005631-17024960 GCA_015164015.2 Brevimyrus niger
GATGTCTATAAATCCCAAAGCCCAGGCCTTGCCACAGAGGTTCAGAAATGGTGTGGGATGGTGGAATTACACCATTTCTGAACTTCTGTGGCAAGGCCTGGGCTTTGGGATTTATATGCATCATTTTAATTTCCATGATTAATAATGATATTTAATGTATGTGTTGGAGTAGTGTATTAGCATTGATGGACCAAATGCGATCTGAATGCCGATCCTAAATACAAATTCTTTTTCTTTCTTCCCCCACAGAGGAAGTGAAGCGATTGTGCGCAACTCAATTCAATAACATTTTCTTTTTGGATTAAAAAGTGGCAGTGATGATGTCCGAAGACTTTAAAAAAAAATATGGACTGTTTCTTTGACACTATTTATGTAACTGGCAGATATGCTGAGAGGACAGCATAGTTTGTAATGCAATAATTGCATTGTATAAGAAAAACACCATGCAATTTTTAGATTTTTATTTAACCAATAAATGGTATTTCATCCTTGTAATTAACTGTAATATCAAAAATGTACTCAAATTTATTTTTCAATTGTATATAAATAATATATATATAATGTTTAACTTGCAATTAACTGTTCCTTTTCCTTCATTTAGGTTTTTTCATCAATTGAGGTTTATTGTAAAATTCAGTGGACATGCACAAACTTTGTATTTTTGTTTATGGCCTTGATTGTCTTGTGGTAATTTACAACGCCATCATCTCAAAAGTCTGTGGTTTGTAAACAGCCCAAAGTTGAAATAAACCATGAAATTCTAGTTTTCCTTTGTGTTCATGCAACTCAATTCCTGCAGATATGTAAATGATGATGATCTGAATCTAAATGTTTTTAAGGGGGGGAGGTATTTGTTCAGACTTTTTTTTTTTTTTTTTTTTTCAAGCTACTGGCCAGGAACCATCTGATGAGAGAGACTGATGTGATCAAGCCTCAGACAGGGCCTGCTCCTCTCTCATCCACCTCTTCCCCCATAACTTTCCAAGTCTAGCACCTCCCTTCCCATAGCTATGGCCACAGATCTGTACCTTCAGCAAGAAATCCTGCAGACTGTCTGCATGGGATTGGCTCTCACACCTGTGCTGATTAAGAGCTGTTACCCTCTAGCTCATGACCGTCTGCTGGTTTGTTCTGTCTGTTATTCATCACATCAGCAAGGCAAAACCTGAACTCATCAGACTGGCCCAGAAGCGCACCAGGTCCATGGAAGGTAAAAGCAGACTCCACACAATACTGCTTACATGACCTTGGGGTCAATCCACGCATTGGTTTTTATGTCAGCGGGAAATTAATTCAATTTTGTCCAACCAACCTTGAACTATTTACATACTTAAATATTACGCAACTTTAACCATATCCAAAAGATGAGCTGCTGTTACGCTGCACAAACTAGGCCACCCGCAACTGATCTCCAATCTTTTGATGCCTGAATATTTCACCTTTTAAAATACGCCCTCATCCTCACTAAATATGTTAGCCTCTCTGGTGCTGGTTGGTCTTAAGCAGAACAATTTATGAAATAGATGGGTGTACCTTATCCCGGGGGCAAGAATTCTGCGGGTGCTTTCAGCCCAGCACGACACGCCCTCGGTTAGGTCAACGTGCAGAGTTCTGGAGGCGGCTGACACTGGTGGCAGGGGGAGTCTTGACGTGCAGCGTTGCCATGGAATTTCAGTGGCGCATTAGCAACACTTTAGCGGGTTTGTATCACTTTCTCTTTGTTACTAATTGTCCCGGAATGACCATTAAAACTAACAGTCCAGTTCTCCTGTGTCCGATGACACCTGAGTCGGACATTGTCTAAGACGTATAAATTAGAGATATATTTTACAGTTTTAGAGCGACAGCAGAGGAGGACATCTATAGGGGTATATGTGTGGACGTATGGATGCTACAGCGAGCGCTGGCTCCTGGCGGTGTCTGTGGTGCTGGCAGCAGAGCTCTGGACCTGCTCTTTCTTCACCCGTTCATTCTCTGCCTCCCTGTCCAGCAGCAGCCTGCGCTCATACGCTGGGAAGAGGGTACTTCTGAAGAACAGGTGGATCCTGCTGGCCCAGAGAGCCTGCTCACTGTCTGGCTCTGTCCCAGCCTCCTCGCTTGGCTCTGGAACAAACCAATTTTTAAAGTAACAGATATTTAAAAAAGAAACTAAAACAAACTTATCAATAATTCAGCCGTATCTGTTACAAATTCATTATAGGAATGGCTCTTTAATGCGGCGCAATTATGGTGCAGTGCTGTCCTCTAGTGTCCCTCGGTCCTATAAGCAGCCGGTAAAAGTAAGAAGACTAATAGCACCAGTACATAAAAATGCTAGAGGAAAAAGCATATCTGTGAAATACAAAAGGAAGTAAACAATCATATCGAGAACATTAGAAGGCTGAAAAACATTCCTGTTTGTGCTAGACACTGTCCATATCAATATGTAACAAAATTGGTCTTCTTGTTTTTTTTAATTTAATGAAGATATAGTTTCATTTAATTTATGTCATACTATGCCCCATACTTATTTTTCACTATTAATATTCTTGCTGTTGTTCATTTGAAATAAGGGGCCTGCTTTGTAAGAGGAGACTTCAGGAGGAGCTCAGCAGCGATCCTCTGGTACCTGCTCTGGATGGAGGCGCAATAGAGGAGTGTGTGTCTAAAGCCGGCATGGAGCGCATCAGAGCAGCCACTGGCTCGCCTTCCAGCCGCGCAGCTGAGCCTGTGTCCGGATTCGGCAGGGCAAGACCTCGTTCCACCTCTGGAGCGCGAATGCACAGGGCACGCGGAAGGACACGCGAGCATGTGACTGGCATGCAAATGCGTCGTGAGTCATAAGCAAAGACACATCCAAACAAATACGACACGGCCTGACTTGGCCCCACAGTCACCTGCGGCTTGCAGAGTGAAAAGGGAGCCTGTTCCTGCTTTAAAGCTTCTGACAAGCAATTCACCTTGTTTCCTGTCCTTCTCTTCCAATGTGGAGAGGTGATGTAAAACATCTCTGGATTTTATAGACTGTGGATAGGAAAATTAAACAGTTTCATTACACATATTTCTGAATAAGGCATAAACATTATTTCAATTTTAAATATTGTTACCAGTAATGATTTAAAAATATTTAAAGCATCCTTGTTGGAAATTCTTTTATTCACATGCATATGAAAACTGCCTCATCATCATCACCCTCCTCCTCATCATCATCATCATCATCCTCATCTTTATCATCCTCATCATTATTTGTATTATTAGACATTGCCAAATAAGATTTTTGCTCTTTAGATATTTAATACAATATAAGAGTGATATGACTGTTATTCTAATAATAATTTGCTAGCATTCTGCCAAGGTCAAGAGGTTAATGAGACAATTATTTGTTACCAAATTCTAATAATACGAACATAAAGCAAATGTCAATTTTCAATCCTATTTTCATCAAACTTGACTAGTTTGTTCAAAAAATTTGACTTCCTCTGTAATCAATAATAGGTGAAAGATGTAACAGTGGATGAGTAAGACCCACCAGTGACGTGGGTCCCTGGAGCAGATGAGCAGGGCCGACGCTGGATTCCTTACTTGCTGGGGACGCCCCTGTCCCCCCCAGCCTGCTTAGCTCAGGCAGATATTTGGGGGAGATCTCCACTGTATGAGGATGCTTCACCTCTGCACAGCCCAGCAGGGCCTCGAAGAACTCAAGGAACGTCATCTGAGTGACATAGTCGAGATGGTGATGGTTGGCCCTATCTTCGTACAACCTGGGCTCCGTTACAGTTTTCAATAACGTAATGGCATTGTGGCATTTTATTAGGTATTATGATATGGGTAGCTATTTAAAATTGTTATACAAAACACAGTAACTAAAGTATGAATCATAGAGAAGCTTCACATTGTTGACTGTGATGTTCTTTAATAAAATGCTTGCCTCCAGATCCAGGTTCCTGTATGAAACATCTTCTAGTGGATGGCTTTCGGTGAACAGGATCTCGAGAACTTCTCCAGTAGTTAGTTTGTTATCAAACACATCCAGGTCCTAGCAGTGAAGTCAGAGAAATCCACTATTACTGAATGCACTAGCACAAAATGGTAACATTTGTTATTTCTGCTAATGGAGATGGGGTCATGTGCAAACGTTAAAGATATATTTGCGGAAGTGGATTCTCTGAGAAAATCCTTAACAAAAACCATGCTTTTCATGAAAACTAAATCATAATCAAATCAATATCAAACTTATTGTGGAAAGTGCCAGTAATTTTCTCCAGGCCTCTGTTGGAGAAACATCTGGCTGAGATACCAGATTTTGAGTGTGATTGGTGATGTGATTATTGCTGCCAGGCGCAGTAGTTCCAGCATCTCAGAAACATCCAGCTTCCTGGGATTTTTACACACTACAGTGTGTACAGTTTTACAGAGAATAGTGTGTTGAACAAAAATCTAGCCAGTGGCGTGTGTGGTTAATGAGAGAGATAAGAAGATAATGGACTCATTGAAGGTAACAAAAAGGCCACCAATGCAACAACAACAGCTCAATACAACAGTCGCGTGTAAAAAGGATTCTCTAAATGTACAACTCATGCCTCTCAGTGGCCAGAGAATGTAAGTGAACAACAAGGTCTGAAGATATATTTTAGGTGGGAGGATTTTTCTCGGTCAAAACTACAGAGTAAGTAGCATCTGAATTCAAACTCTTACAATACTTCTTGTTCACATGGTGAACTTTTAACACACTTTATTAGTTATGACTGTCCCCAAATTGACCTACGCAGGTACCTTGAGTATCCAGATAAAGTGTCTCATGGTTAAGGTGAGGTTACGTGTGGCCTTGGAATATTGCTTGCAGAAGTACTGGTAGATCTCCCAGCATCTCATCAGATAATGAGAGGACACCACAGCATGGAGTGGGCTTGAGAAAAGAATACCTGGATCCACAAAACAAAACATTTCGAAACGAATTGCATACGCACATACATATATACATATCACTCACACAATTACGCTAACTGTTTTTTTCCACACTGAAGTACCCTTATAACTTGTTTCAAACTTTGTTTTTCAAATCGTCACAGAAGTGTGTGTCCAGTAGTAATTACTGTACTGATGCTACCTGGGTTACGACGGTTACAATACGGTGTTACAATATTACGACTTTAGACTGGGTAAATGTTTTTCACCTTCAGTAAATTATTCAACAGAATACATTGGATTTTTAACATTTTATTATAAAATATGCTGTATGTTAATGATTTTACCCAACTTTAGGCTTATGTAAGTGTTTTAGGCATGTTTTTAAGGTAGGATATAGGCTAGGCTATGATGTTTGCTAGGTTAGGTGTACCGTTTTAAAATGCATTTTTGCCTTACGATATTTTCCCTTTACAACAGGTTTATCGGAACGTAAGATGATCGTAAGATGATCGTAACTTGGGGAGAAGCTGTATTTGTGTTGTTAATCATTGGCATCAAACATCCATTTCTCTTATTCATGTTTTTGCAGCTCATCTCATCCAGGATCCTGCCTTGTATCATATGCTCTTTGCACCTGGCTCCACCCCCCAGCAAACCTGCACAGGACACGCAGTTAGAAGCTTGATGGATGGACATCTATTCATCTATCTATTCATCATCTATCTCTAACTGCTTATCCTAATTACAATCATGGGGACAGCTGGGTGTTTTCACATAAATCCAGCCATCTGCTCATTTTCTGTAACTGCTTGTCCTATGCAGAGTCATGGGGGTCTGGAGCTTATGGACACAAGGCAGGGAACAACCCAGGGTGGGTACATAGAGGGAATCC
Source organism: Brevimyrus niger (assembly GCA_015164015.2). Classification (NCBI taxonomy): domain Eukaryota; kingdom Metazoa; phylum Chordata; class Actinopteri; order Osteoglossiformes; family Mormyridae; genus Brevimyrus; species Brevimyrus niger. The sequence goes on from JAABNY020000095.1 coordinate 17,011,411, forward strand.
CAAAACGACACAGGGAGAACATGCAAACACTGAGCCATGGCGGAGACTCAAACCCTGGTCCAAAAGGTATAAGGCAACAGTGCTAATCACTGCACCACTGTGCCACCCTCACAAAAATCATAAAGGCAAATCGGACATTGCATTGCTTTAGAAACAAAAAAAGCAGCTGAATGTATTAACAATATTGTGTCTGAGTTAAGAATGTGCGATACAACAGGTTTGTCTCTATACCTTTAACATTTGTTGCATTGGGAAGAATGTTATCCTCCATTAGCTTAGAGAAGCAGGTCACAAGCGTGTTCCCAGATGATCTGAAAACGTTAAATAAAAAGAATCGTATAAGTCATTGGTAGCCACCCCCCTTGGTTCCGCATGACCTTCCACAAGGCCACTTACGCCATCTCTCTGTGGTAGATGTGATTGGCCAGGATCACGAGGTTGCTCAAGAAGTTCCTGAGCAACAGAGTTCCAAAAGGAGAGTGGATGTCCTCTGGGGCATCATCGCCTGTCGTGAGGCACATGAACATGATGACCAGCCTGTACATGCAACCTTACAGTTGTTTGGACTGCAGCTCCTGAACTCTGTAATGCTTCCCTATTGGTCACTTACTGCCAACGATCCGGTCCATTTGGGCCAGAGTGATTCCCTCCTGGTGGACCTTGCAGTCCTTCAGCAGACGCCAGAACTGCAAACGGGAGAGCAGGAAGGTGTTGTCCGGAGAGTGGTGGCCCAGCCGGCTGTAGAAGCAGTATGTGCTCCTGAGTTCTGCTACATGTCTTAGCATTGCCAACTCCATCTATCAGATGGACAGAGAGAAACTTCATTAAAATGAGGGTTGTCTCCCTTCTGAGGGAGTACCTTCATCACCGATTCATGCCTAGTAATACTGAGTAGCTCAGTATTCTCAGGGTGAGTCCAAAATCACATAATTACACAGTACATACTGAATGTTGCTAGAAGCCTACTACTCAACTCTGAATGTAATATATACTGTATGTGCGCATGAGAACATGCGCTTGGACATACTGCATTCACCATCTTGCATATTACCTGACCTCCATGTTTACCAGTGACGAAGGTTGGAAGCCTTAAAGACTCTTAAAAATTATTTAATGGAAAAAACATATTCCAGTCAACATATGAAACTGGTTATTGTTTTCTACTTAAACTTCCACTTCCACTGCCCTCTTAAAGAAATTTTTCTGAACAAGCAGCATTTGAAGCTCGTGCCCTTGAGAGCATCCACCATTTGCACACTTCAGAATCTCACAGAATGTAGTATGTCATCCCGGCACCACTCACTTACTTTCTCAACCATAAGGAGGATTTGGGCATTTCACTCACTTCATATACTATATTTTGCATACTACACAGCAAACAAGTATGCAAGTATGAAATTTCAACACACTCTCAGTCAGTGTAACCCTCAATCAATCTGAATCAGTGTTTATATTTACAGCCAACCACACTGACCTGTTTGAGTTCAGCATCTCTCTGTGGTTGAGGGAACTGAACTAACAGGAACCGGATATCCAGTGTCATGTCTTGGCTGAGTAATGATGACCCAGGGCCTGATCCAGAGGTGTCCCAGGGTGAGTCACCTTAGCAGCAAATTTTGGAGACATGTGGTCAAAATTCTCCCAAAAAGATGATCAAGTAGTCATCATAACCTTCAATGATTATGGAAATAATCACTCTTTTGTTATTATAATATGTTTTGCTGTTAAATCGACTGTTAAATGCAATATTTTACAGTGTATACTAACTTTCTGCACAAGTAGAAGTGGGAGTCCTTAATATGTTGAGATCTGGTTTCAACACAGCATCTTTTGGGAATGCTGGGAATTCAGTCATGCGGTCATCCACAAATTCTCCTTCGGAAACATGCCCATTCTTAGACGTAAACTTTCCCTGCAACAGAAGCATCAAATCAATTTAAATGAATTTTTGAAGAATCTGACAAGAATCTCCACTGACAAAAAAATACAGGTAATACAGGTGATCCAGCTGACCCGGCCGTGCTTTTTGTTGACCTGCCAACCTCCTTCATACGATGCCCCGTTGGCATAGAAGAACGTGCCTTGACCATGGCGTGCGCCCTCTACAAACTGCCCGGTGTACTCATTCCTCTGGGGATACTGAGAGCCAGCGATTCTTCTTTGGAACCATGTGTGTGTCCCATGGCCAAGCTGTGAACCATGCAATGCAGTTGAGTTTCCACAGTTCGTCCTTATATCTTATTCCTGGTGAGCGTGGGGAACGTGCTACACTGGTACTCAGTCAGTGAGAAGCATTATCAGGAGTTACTATACCTGGATTCCATTTTCCCAGTGGCCACTATACTGCTGACCCAAAGTCAGCCATTTCATCGTGCCTTCTCCATGTCTCCTGCTGTTCTTCCACTGGCCTTCATATACATTCCCAGAGGGATAACTATAACAACACAGAATAATTTGAAATATATATGAATCAACACATATACGCCAAATTTACTGCTGAAATACTTCAAAACATCCCTTCTTTCTATTCAACCTCTCTCAGTACTATATATAGCATATATAGTGCACCACCTATTTATTCTACAATTATCAATGCTGTCCACATTAGCTAGTGGGAGTTTTACTTACAGGAAGAAGTTCGGAGGGCAGAATGAAAAATGATTGGCTATCTCTCTGAACCAATCAGATTGTAGAGGAGCAATGAGAGAAGGTGGGAAGGAAACATTTGATTGGTTGGTCCCACCTCCTCTAATTGCTTGGACCCACCTACTCTACAAACTGATTGGTTGTCTCTCTGAACCAGTCATTTTTTGTTCTGCACTCAGAACATCTGTCTATAAGTAAAACTCCCATGAGCTCCACATTAAATATATCTTCACAGAATCCTCCTATATGTCATTTGCATATATCCATAGAAAAATGCATGTCGTCAGTCCTCAAACTTGTTTGTTTTCACACCTACCGCCTCACTCCCCACCCATCTATAGTGTTGTTCACCCAGTCACCTTCATACCATGACGTCATCTCCTGGTTATAGAATATTTTACCCTAAAAACAAACAAAAAAGCAAACAGCAGTAATAATAATGAAGAGCCAACCTAGTAATGAGTCTGAATATCTCAAAGGTACATAAAAATCCACAAGGATACATCTTATACATCAATAATGAGTACAAGTTCATTCACCATTACAACTTAATTTAACATATTCATTTTAGGTATTAATGCAAGAAAACGGTGCATAAACCATGCTGAAATCTGCATATTGTCCTGTTCCACCACTGATCACAGAAATACCTTTCCATGTCTCTTGCCATGGTGCCACTGGCCACAGTAAGAAACGCGCTTGGTGCCACATCTGTAGGTTCCCACGCCATGTCGCAGTCCGTTCTGCACCTCACCTTCATACCAGCTGCCATCCAGCCAGGTATATTTTCCATATCCCGTGGGCACATTCAGAACAAAGTCGCCCTGCAGTTTAGAATTAAATTTTGTCAGTCAAATTTTAATGCCAATAAGCCCGTGAGCTTATTAACGCCAAAGCCCGACAGTATTATGTTTTACATGCAGCCTGCTTCAGCACATGATTAACATAAATCCGCATCTACATCTATAAAATGATTAGGCCTACGTGTGAGTTGCACGAAGCGGTTTCATTTTTTTCTCAGCCTATACTCTTTACTGACTTACACATGCGGTGATAAAATACATAAAAAATAAAGTGAACACGACGAAATAATAATACTGAATGGTGTGAAAGTTACCTCATATATTACCCCGTCTGCCCAGGTATACAAACCCCGTCCGTGCATGTATCCTTCTGCAAAATTACCCTTCGGAAATACGATAAATTACTTTTTTAGTTAATTCTGGAAAAAGCAGGACAGTCCGTGCATGTATTCTTCTGCAAACATACCCTTCAGAAATACGAAAAATTACTTTTTCAGTTAATTTTGGGAAAAAGCAGAACAGTCCGCAGAGTTAGCTTTTATAATGAATGTAGCCTACCTTATACGTATTACCGCCCTGAAAATAAGCGGTGCCTTCACCATGAAACAGGTCACCATGCATTTCTCCATCGTACCTGCAATCAGCGTGCATGCATGTCAGTTGTCTTTATTCTGTTAAGTTAAAACTTAATGCTACGGTAAAAGGGAATCGTTTCACCTTTGAACCACGATACTGCTGAAAAGTGGCTCTGGACAGAACTTTGCCCTGATGTACTCCGGGTTGGTGGTGATGGACGCCTGCGACGCCAAGGACTCCGAACTTAACTCCGCGGTCTGAAGTTGAGGGACAAGCGGAGGCTCCGACACAGCGCTAGGTGCAGAGCAGCTAAGCGCGGGGTTGATGCCGGGCGTTTCGTCTGTTGGATTCTCATCTGTGTTTTTCTGGTTTCCTTTCGCCATTTCCTACTGGAAATCCCACAGCTATCACTACCACATACAAAGCGTGCTTGGCGACGCCGTTGCTAAGGGACAGAAGGGCGGGGGGTAAGGAGCTCGGAGGCGGAATCGCAGAAGTATCTCTCAATAGACGAAACTCATGGAAAGCTTATAGGAAATTTGAAAGAAAGGGTAAAATGGAGCATTTGGCCTCAGTATAAAACGGTATAAATTGTGTTTTTTAATGAATATTTGCGGTAAAAGCTGCGTGAGGTAATTCAACAAAAATGAAATACGACAGATTATTCTTTGTGACAACTGTAGGTACTTCAGAGAAAAGTAAATCAAAACTGAAAGCATGAAAAAAACTTGGATAGAAATACAAATAAATGTTTTATTCAACATGAAAAAGAAACCAAAGATGAGTTATACCTGTCAAAGATGAATCGCCAAAATAATTTGTATCTACTGAATAAAACTTACAGGTGATTTCACAAGTGATTTTTTTTCAATGTAAACCCACGTTTTGGTTTAAAACTGAATAAAACACTAAAAGTCTGTATAATTGCAACATATTTGTTACATGGCAAAATAAAAACATGGGTTGTGATGCATTTCAAAGCATGGCCACTGGCCACTAGGTGGCAGTATAGGCATTAGTCTTGAGCGAGCATGTCCAGGTTGGCTAGGTGCCTCATGGTGGGTCTTCCGTGGGGACAGTTCCATGGCTGCTCAATTTCACCCATGTGTGCTACCAGTTTCTTCATTTCACTGTTCTTCAAGGCAGTGCCAATCATCACCTAATACGATGGGAGACATTCAGCATCAGGAAACATCACAAATTGCTTAAGATCTGCTCTTCTCTTCAAAAGGATCTTGAACATGGTTAAATTGAAGACACAAAAACCAAAACTTTTGCCTAATTTAGAATATTCTACTCCCTTTATAAGAGTGATGACGGACATTCGGCTTAAAAGTGATGCAAACTTTCTGCAAGTAAGCCATTCAAATTCTATAGTCTACTAAGTCTAATTTTAGCCCACTTACTCTTGATAATCTCATTCTATGTACATTTTAAATTGTAATTCCAGTAATTACTCACGTTGCATTAAAAATATTCTATGTTAACGCAAATACACAGCATAACGGTTTAAGCGCTGCTACTCACAGATTTACGGCAAGCCCTAGAAGCAAACATCTGCCTAACACGGGAAGGTCTGCACATGACCCCTGGGCTGTCGCTCAGCATGAAGACCAGCTCCTCAATATCAGCTGGTCCAAAGGTCCAGTTTTTACTTGTGGGAAGAGACACCAGCTTCACCCGCTCTGTGACTTGGGCTTTGAAAAGGAAGACTCATACATCAGCAACACACTAATGCCAACATATCACTGACTTCAGTGTCAATAGAGATGTTGACACTCTAAGATGCATTCGGGTCTATAAATAAAATTTTGCAATAGATACCTTCCTCGTCAATAAGGAAATCAAACCCATTTTTCTTGAAGATTTCCACATTTTCCATCAGTATTGTCTCACTCACAGCTGTGAGGTGAAGCTTCTGTGGACTGAAAATAATATAAATAACCAGAAGACTACATAAATGATAAATAAAAAAGCAAGAATTAAAATAAATTGTATGTTTACGCCTTTAAAACGTAATGAACATGGTGAAGTAAAGTTATAATAAATCATATTTCATATTCCTTCAATAGACAAGCACTATTAACTAGATGGAGTGTTATATGGCACCCCCTTACATTTTAGTGCAAGTACACCAGTTCGGAGAATGGAACAAATTTAGCTTTACTAGCAGAAATGCACAGATATCACCAAAAATATGATCAAGGTGTCTCAACAGATTCAGAGTTTAGATGAAAACAACTCCAACCTCATACTGCATTTGTGGATATATCATATGTGGTAGGCTCCAGGATACTTACGCTATAAGTTTCTGCCCTTGCAAAACTGTGTGCTGTTGCAACATCTCAAAGTTATACTTTTCATCTGTGGCATGCTGGTCTATCATAAAAATGTCAGATTTTAGTTTGGTGATGATGAATCCAAGGTTGAACTGGCCGATAATCTCCATCTCTTTAAACATGTCTTTACTGGAAGAAACAGAAACAGATTTCCAACATATTTAATCATCCAGCCATAGAAAAGCCTTTCTTTCTTGATTTCCCGAGTAGCTGTAAACTAAAATTTTAACAACAAAGTACAGACGCTCCTCTACTTACAAATGAGATACATTCCGAACGGCTGTTCGTAACTTGAAATGTTCATAAGTTGTTATTCAACACCATTTTAAGGGTATACTTAAGTACAAAGAACTAGTATGCTGGGAATATGCAAGCTCCTGAGCGGCAGGAGTAGCAGCGAGGAGTTGTACTTAGGTGGATTTGGTGGGCAGAAAGAAAAAAAATATGTTGTGGATAGGAAACAGGAGCCTAAGGAACACAATTTTGACTTACAGTCCTCTTCGTTCGTATGTCTGAAAGTTCGTAAGTTGAACGTTCGCGAGTACAGGAGCGTCTCTATATTCACAAAATCTTGAGTTAAAAATTAAGGATTTCCCATGTACTAAAGCAAAAGTAGTCATATAGACACCAATGCACAATAAATTAATTTACATTATATAAAGCAGCTTGTTTATGCCAATTTCAGAGTAATTCCACTCTCCCACATAAATATTCTTCCTGTGTTTTCAATTCTGTAATAATACCTGATTTCCTTCTTCAACTCTTCCTCCGCAGTCTGGTTCTCACCGGGGTTTATCTTCGCCCTAAACCGCCTGTACTTCAGCCCTTCACCAGCTCTCTCCTTTCTCTGCTCCTGCAGTTTCCGCAAACGATCTGCTAGATCAGGTAAAGAGAAGCGAAGTGGAACGATTTTTTTTATCATGCTGACTGGGGCATCAAGCTTGGGGGCAGTTTTCATGCCTGAGACCACGGCCTCTAACTTAAGCCTTTTAGTGTCAGGACTCGAGCTGCAAGGCTCAATGTGTCTACAGGGATCAGCTCCGCTCCAGACGGAGGCCATCTTGGACTCATGGTCTTCATTTCCCTTCCCACAGTGGTTCTCACACTCACTATTGTTAACAGCCTTCTCCTCTGGGGAACTGAATGCTGATCCAGATTTGAGCGCATTTTCTCCAGTCCCCATTCCCAAGTACTGCTCTGACAGCTCAGACAACACACTCCCACTGTTAGTGTCCATGTTACTGTCCCCAGTCAGCTCACTTCCATTGCCTTCTGCCACTGGGGTCTTCATAAATGATGGCACTATGGAGTCCTTGTCATTTCTAGAAGGCTGCTGTAACATGTTTTTGTCAGCACTGCCGAAAAAGCACTTTAACTTCCTCTGAGCTGGAGCGTGAGGACTAGTTTTACTGCTGTTAGGCTGTTTTTTTCCACCTGCCACCTGATGCAATGAAAATGCTGCCCTCAGCCCAGCCAGGTTCAAGGAGGAGTTTGTAAGGGAAAGAGATGGTTCTGGAAGAACTTCTGTTTCCATGACAGTTTCAGGTTGTTCTACATCTGGAGAATGAACAACGTCCATACACGTGCCTGTAAACACATAATAAACACACTTAAACATGTAGAAAAAAAAATATGAAAAATCCTTTGTGAATCAATTATACTGCTTACTTAGTATAGGCAAGGTTGTGTGGTTAAGGCTGATCTTGTTTACACCAGTATCATACATGGCTACCAGGGAGGTCTTCAGAACGGCTAACAAAAGTTTTTCTTCTTGAAGGAAGATCTGACGCTTGTCAGGGGTAACATTAACATCAACGCGGTCTGAAACAAAGAGTGGGGTAAGCATTTTAAATGATTACATTAAATGAATTGCCAACTACTTAGGTGAAGTTATTACACATAGTCAGGTATGCAGTATTTGACACACGGAACATGATTTTGTAAAAATAATCACACTCCACCTGACATCTACAGTAAATAGAATATTTGGTCTGAAATGCTACACTGTCTTACCTGAAGCAACGCAAATATTCAAGACAACAAATGGGTACTGATGTCTGTTAAACATGTGATAAACTTCATTTACAAGCTTGGAAACCTGAAAAAGTGAAACACGTGTTATATATGAAATATATACATGTATATGTTTTAAGCAACAAAGACAAATGGGCTTACGTAAACAACCTACATCTATACTGTCATTCAAGTACCTTTGAGGGGTCACATGGCCGGTCGTTGATAAAGAAGAACTGCCTGTCGGTGGAGCTTCGACCCACACCGTGATCTCCACGTGACACGAACCCCGAGATCCTGCACCGCAATCCGTCACACATTTGGAGATTCTTTTCAGTTGCTTTTTTTTAAGGCACTCACAAAAATTGAGAAGGTCCTTTGTTAATGTACTCAACATTTCTATAAATACAGAGTGGACACTGATAAAATGAGAAAAAAATGTTTTTATGAAGAGATGAAAGAATTAGCTACCAAACTTACACATAAAGATCAGTGGGTAAGTGTGTATCATTGAGACCATAATCTTCCTTGACAGCCTCAGTGGGAGAAAGCTGTTGAAATGGCAGCAAATTCTGGAGCTAAACAAAGACATACAGGAGCATTAAATTAACAAACACAATCATTTTTACTCTTGAACCATACTTCACATACCAATCATGGATACATTTGTTATGGGAAATTATTAATGGAGTTAAAATGTTTCATACAATGAAAAACTAAGATTTGTATTTGGCTCTAATTCTCAATCTCTTAACTGACAAAAGCACGACAAACAAACGTGATTTTCTCACTTGTTTGGGCCCAAACACAGCTCCAATGTTGTCCCTCATGCTTTGGCTGCCATTGGTGGAGAGCACAATGTTGCGCTTGCCCTGGCCGATCTGATTGGTGCAGGTTATCCTCACTCCCGTGGAGATGATGCAGTATGACTGCAGGACCTGGATCATTTTGGCATATTCCTGTGCGACACACAGGAATCATGCCGCTGAACTTGTACCCCCAAGAAAATACCATGACTTTATCAAACACCTTCACAGTTGATCTTTAAAAAAAAAAAAGCATAAAAATATTTGGGGTCATTGCATTACAAATAACCTGAAGTATGAAACACCTCTAATTGAATTCTTACTTTTAAACAATCAGTCACACTTAAAATGAAAAACTACACCAACAGAAAACAGATGAATGCCTGCCAAATTCCAGTACAAAGAATATCTTAAAACTAACATCGGATGAAGGCTGGCTACTAGCTGGCCACTGGCACACTTCCTCGACATGAAGCTCCCCACAGCACCTTTTTGACGTTGCGCTGAAATTCCTTGTGGCGAACTGGCAACGTGTAGAAGAGGTTCTGCAGCAGCACGGTGGTGCCCTGCTGCCGAGGGTGGGGGCTGCGCTGGCTGATGTGGCCGTCGTGATCGAAGACGAGACGTGTGCCCACGTGGGCGGACTCATGGCACGTCACCACGCTCAGGTCACTGTGGGATGACGTGGACATTCACGAGTGTCAAGACCAACGCCAGCATCACGTAGGAAGACTACCATAAAAAAACATCACAAAACCACAAGGGAGTTCTCACAAAGAAACATTATATATTCAATGGAAAGAAGGAAGCAGGAAATTCAGGAACAGTTTAAACTTTTCATATACTAAACAAAACAAACTTCATCTCACAATTAGGTATATGATTTAAGGATCAAAGACACTTAAGATTTAATCACACATCATCAAATGATTAACATGGCAATGTTTTACATATATTTATCATTACCAGCAATTGTCTGTGAGCCCATTATCTGTGAACATAATAAACCCTAAAACTATTAAGGATAATTACAAAATATGCACCCTTTTCAATGAATATTATAGTGCAACTTAGGTGACAACAAACAGATGTGCCGTAAATGTACCAAAGGTATGGAATAAGTGGTGCTAATGGTAATCCAACGAGTGCGATAAGCATTAAACTTACACCCAAGTAAAGTTGGTAAGTAACTAAGTACTAAACAAGTAAGTTTTATGACATTAGGACAACACTATGAGGCGTGTCCCAAAGAGACATACCTAAGGGCGCACAGTGAACTGAGAGCTTCACCTCGGAAGCCAAATGTTTCTACGTGAATGAGGTCAGAGAAATCTTGGAGTTTAGAGGTGTGGTGCTTCAATGCTGCAAAGAAGCACAGTACAAAATAGTAATTACAGTACAACTAAAGAAGCACATAATCTATTGACAATTTATTGATACACTCAACTGAGTTTTTCTACTCACTCAGTCCTTCAAAATTGTCTTCCTCCACTCCCTTTCCATTGTCAGATACTTCTATCAATTCTGATCCATATTCTTTCAATCGAATCTCTACAAAGTTCCAAAGAAAATAATCCGGTAGTTAGCAGCATAAATATTTGAGGATAACCTAATTAGTTAAATATTTCAGACATTAGGCTTAACATGCTAAAACATATACCAATACCTTCAAACATGAGTAAGTTTGTTGGATAAGCTAGAGAAAGAGCTTATTTGTCATTTTACTTCAGTACAACAAAATTATATTGACATCTGTTCTTGTGCATTTATTGGAAAACAATGACAACATAACCAGAATAGAAAAAACAGAAAACAGAAAGACGTCAAGATATACAATAAAACTGTTTAAGAGATTAAACAGTGTTTCAATCGTACATAGTATTTACTATTTACTTGTGCAGAACTTGACGTGCCCACAAAGCATACTTGCCTACATTGGTAGCTCCAGCATCTATACTGTTTTCCACCAGCTCCTTCACAGCTGTAGCCAGGCTCAGCACGACCTGTCCGGAGCAGATCTGGTGCACCGAGTTCCGGTCTATGGGCCTGATTGCTCGAGCTGCTTCAGAACTAGTTTTGAAAAAAACAAGAAATAGTTTTGCCAATTACTTATATATCTATGACCCCGTACTGTTAAGCGACTGGGGCATGGTTTACTTTAATTATTTATATCCTTAGATAACACTAGAATAAATACTAATGCAGATTATCAATACAAAGTTAGGACTCCATTTTGCAAAGATACAAAAAGCTAATTGCAACTCTTTAGGACAAAATACAGCAGCAGAGCTGTAACCTTAGCACTCACCAAGGTTCTGTCATTTCGCATGTAATTTATAAGCAGACTCCAACCCAGCTAACTCACTAAAATAGCAAATGATAAAACCTTAGCCGAAACTTACTATAAAAATACTACAAATACTTTTATTCGCTACATGACTACCTATTATCTATGATTCCTTCACGAAATAATTTAAGTTAACAAATAGAAAAATATGTTAGCAGCATTAAAACTCCTCCAGGATTCATGTGTGAAACGCAGATAAGCTTGCCATTTTGCCACAATACGGGTTAGACATTTCACTTCCTAAGGGCACGGTCCTGAATTTTTCAAAATAAAAGTAAAATTTGCGCACGCTAGTACTTATTTTCTTCTTATATTTATATATTTATCTATTATGCAGACATTATTTTCGCTATCAATGTGTATGCTATAAATCACAAATGTATAGTATAATGCTTTATTGATTTATTCTTAAATTATGACGTTTTTTGTTCAATATGTCTTGGTTATTTCATCATTCTGCAGTTTTACATATTCAACTTCAAACATTTTAGCTTCTGCCTGATCTTTAAACTAATTCGTACAGACTGAATTGCCTACTGCGTTAATCTCTTAAAGTCCGTTTTTTTCATATAAATGAGGTGCTAAACATAACAGTAACTTTTATTATGAAACCAGCAGTGTGGAAACGCCATGGAAACGGTAAACTAATATTTAGCGGGAAAACCATGCCATAACACTTCGCATTTTAACAATCTACCATTACTTGCTACATATCTGGAGGTAATGAGATATAACTCAGCGTAGTGAAAAAAATTACAATATTTGGTTAGTATTTACTGTGCTTTATCAGTGACGCTTTCAGAGTTGCTGAATTTCGGTCAGCTAGCTGGAGTGATATTTTTCAGTTCGAAACTAGTATGTAAGTTTTATTACATTTTAAAAGGTTCGCAGGGTTTGCAAACTAACCCATCGCCTTTAATGTAACTAATTTCATGTTTATAATGTAATAATACAAATTACTATACGATTTCTTGCGTGAGCATTAGTCTGTAAGTGAGCGTTTCGCTCCAGATGTGCGAGGGTTGGCAACCCTGCGCTTTATAAGGTGCCTCTTCCAACCGCTTACCCTGGGGTACGTTTTCCAAAAGCATAATTGCTAATGGTTGGTTGTAAATTGCGGAATTCCGGCGGATTCCGCCGGGCGTAAACAAAGGGCCATAGGAAGAGCTCAGCACTGCGGTGGAACTGCGTAGTCAGTACAATACGGTTGTCCAAATTCGTGTTGTTCTTAATGTTAACATTAATTTAACTGTTGATTTGTTAAACATTTGACAATGTTCTATATATTATCTGTTGAGCATTCTCTGGTCGAGGATAATCTGTATTTCTATAAATCTCATATCCAAGCACTATTGAACTTTTGCTGTCATCTGATTAAATTTTCCCATATAAGTACAGCTATACTGTACAGCTTGGAAGCACTCCTGTGAAATATCTATACACTATTGTATAAACGTAGTTGCCACTCTACACGCCATTTTATCACAGTAAATACACAAAATAAGTGAAAGAAAAAGGATATTGCAAAGCATCTGTTACACTAAAACATGGAAGTGGTACGTATAAAAATCCTGGTCTGGGACATGTGACATACTGCCGGACAGCTCGCAATTTCTACTTATTTCTACTAAGTGAAAATGCCTGACAATTCCCAGGGCAGGATTTCTAAAACGGTCGCGGTGTTCTCCTCTCCAGCCAAATCAGAAGTCTGGAATCACTCGTGTACAGTAGATCCAAAATCAGTCTTTATTGCAATAATGAGGTTACAACCAAAGCTGGACACGTAGAAGTGTGTCCAATATTGTTTTGCACCAATGTTTATATCAGTTCGTATGATGTAATGATATCTCTTCACTTAAACATCATTATCTCTCCAACTATTCACAATCATTGGGCCCCATTCACCAGCTGTTCTTACGAACAAATTTGTTCTTAAACCCCATGTACACACTTTTTAAACAAAGCTTCTGACCTATTTATAATCAGCATGATCACTGTGACTACCATGAAAATAATTGTT
>JAABNY020000095.1:17025060-17064217 GCA_015164015.2 Brevimyrus niger
AATAACCACTCGTTACAACCGAGGTATGCAGCAAAGCATTTGTGAAGCCACAACACGCACAACTTTGAGGCGGATGGACTACACTGGCAGAAGACCACACCGGGTACCACTCATCTCCACTACAAATAGGAAAAAGAAGCTACAATTCCTAATAATCCTTTAGGTGAGTGTACAAAGCTTCATCAGAAATTTCTTTCAGTAACCTTCATCATTACAGAACAGACGTGAAAGGGCTAACCGTAACCCTTCATACAAACAACTGAGAAGTACAGACAACCTAGAGACATCTTAGTAAAAGCATATTAAACATATTTCCTGTTTTTTTAATTTAACAGACAAAACTGAAAAGATGATTGCCATGCACAAAAAGCATTAGTTATTGAAATTAACAGCTTGGTATAGTAAAAAAAAAAAAAAAACATACACATTTTATATGAATTTCCACTTTTAAAGTTTCCACAAATTTCATCGATTTGCCGTGACCGTCAAAACCAGTAATCGTTGTGGCATGGTAAAGTTTGACACACTAGAGATGCCGTACATATGATGTGATTATTTGGAGTAAAGACGTCATGGGACCTTAGAGTGTGTGAAAAGTTTAGAATTCAAGGGTATTTCAGTATTTGAATTTATGGAGACCATAACGCACGGTTGACAGGAAGTACAAGGAATTTATTTTGATGCGGGTGGTGTCACGGCATAAGCAAATTAATCGTACAACTAAACATGTAAAATTACAGATAAGGACAAATAAGTATGAAAAAGGTATTTTACATGAGATGTGCAATGATAAGACAAGCATGTGGACAATATAAATAAAAAAATAGATAAATGGATGGATGTGAAGTGCCAACAGCTTGGGTATATATGGTGCAAATGAGTTCTGTAAATTAATGAAGCTTGTGCAGTGGGTGGTTAGATTATGAGGCAGTTTTAGTAATTTACATATGTAAATTTTGCAGCCCACTCTACGTCCTGCAAATGTAGGTCTATTATTTTTGTTATCGAAAGGGGTTTAAACCCTCCACATACTAAAAGACAATCAACACCTGGCTACTTTACACTAGAAGTTCTAACATAATTTCTAGATAATACAACTTTTCTTGGTTTGTCATCAATTATTATCGAGTTCAGCACGTCAAAAACAGCCGATTTTCCTTAATTATAACACTCACTTCCCTAAAACGTCTTATAATTTAAACATTTTCAGAAAGCCCAGCGTTTTCACTGAAGTTTCGTCATGTTGTCTTGTTTCACAATAGGGACCGTCTAAAATTGTTCAACGAAAAAAAAAGTGTAAAAACAAATGGTGGAAATAATCAAATTCTGTAAATATGAATAACAGAAAGCTACTCTAATCACAATCGTAGCTTAAATAATTGAATATGTCGTTAACCAGTATAATTTTCAATAATGCACTAATTTAAAGAGTCACCTTTTACGTTTTTTTAAATGTAAGTTCTACACGCACCCTTATTTCATGCAATGCTGCCTACAATGAGGTAGCTGCTCGTGAAATACGAGTTTGAATCCGGTAAATTATAGTTAACTTTACCGTTAAAATTTACGAAACTTAACAATGGCTGGAGAGTGAATGTTTAAAAATAAACCGTACAGTATGTTATTTTCTTTTTAAATCTCACTGAACCCGACCTACCTACTTGGCTAAATTTAGCTTAGCTACACAGCATTTCGTTAAACGTCGGTTGTTAGTTAACCGAGATTATGTGGAGCAGTGAAGGCAAACCGACTGAGGAAAGTTCGAGTAACGACCACATACTACTTCGCAGGAATGTATGCTACAAAAACAGGAGATTCAGTGGAAACGTCTTTGAACTACCGAAAGAAGACGAGGAAGACCTTCGGTTTGACAGTAAGTATAGCAGGTCACCCGACTGGAGTTAAGTCTAGATAACAATCCTAATGTTAAAGGTTGTAAGGTCTCGTCATGAAACACTCTGTGTATCTCCTGATAACTTTTCTGTTGTTACTTTGTCGCTATGTTGATATCAGTCATGACTGTGTAATTCTTTTGGCACATATTATTCCTGGCAATTGTTTGTTATTGTCTCCATGAATTCAAATACTGGATTACCTTTGCATTATAATTTTTCACACGTCTTTTTTTCATTCGTTTTAAGATCCGATGACGTGTTTGCTTCGAATTAAATTGTCACACATGCCACATGCTAATTGTAGCTGTCACAGTCAAAATAAAAAAACGATTATTATCGCTGAGGAAATTGTTTTTCATTATGACTGCGCAGTGAACAGCCATACAAAAATGATATTGTGTGAGTTTAATGCGCAGTATTTAAGTACCTGCATGAGGTCTATATTTTCATAGCCCTTTGTGGGGCAGGGCTGGGGTAGTGCACTGCCGGTCATGTTTCAGTCTGATAAGCCTCACTTATTAACATGACCGCTACGAAAACAGGAGGTGTTATTTAGCAGTCGATTGAATGTTCAGCTGCGTTTGAATGTTAAGTTGGCATATAATTAAGCGATGGCACAAGAGAATAAAGATATTGTTCAGTTGATTGCTAAAGTCATTGCTGAAGGTAAGGGAAACTTTTAATAAACTTTTAATTTGTATGCATTGTGGGGGCGGTATGTAGCCTTGTCTTCTAATCATGCACTGCATAATATATGGCCATCAGTCTTTATTATGAACTTATGTAATATTGGGCCACACTGAATCTGGAGCCTGACCCAGGAAGCACAGAGCAGAAGGCAATGGACAGCCTGCATGGGATCCTAATACGTGAAATACAGTCAATTTGTTGGAATACTGGGTTTGAATCTCCTTTAACTAAATGACATTCCTCCTGTGCTTCTTTTAAATGTAGCTTCGGACTCTGCTGAAAATGGCGAGGTGCTCATTTCTGGTAAACAGTACCTGTCTATCCAAGATTTTGCCTCCGCAATTCCCAACCACCTGCTCTTAGGTTCCCTCCTGGAGCACTTGTGTTTTGTCTATGAGAAAGATCAGCAGCGATCACGTATGCTTTTCAAAGGTTTGTATCCCTTCAGAATAGTTTTGTTTTGAGGGTGCTTTATCTATATGAACGCAGCAGTAATACATGACCTGATATGATATGTAATTTCTGCTGCAATACTTTGCCTGCTCACTCAGTGATTGGACAGCGCCTGGCAGCGATGAACCTGCTCTCTCCGCTGGCTGTAAGCGATGAGTTCAGCACCGTGAGGCTTCAGCACAACAGGGCCTTTGCTGAGCTGCTGCATGCAGCCAGCACTTCCCTCATCCAACAGGTAGCACATAAATGTGGCATGCTTGGTTTGAATTCGCTTCCATACAGCATGTTTCAGTCACAGGGGGAGTCCCTCATTTAAAGGGTAAAGGATGTTTTATTGTCATTCTAAAACAATGAGTGTTTTTCTTTGCTTCTAGGACCATAGATATCTAAATACAGATACTCCGAGCTTCAAGACAAGGTAGGAACATTAACTTTGTGGCTAGATATTATGGCATTATTGTTTTAAAAAATTCAAGTTCTGTATGGTATGAATTTATCACTGGGTCTATTCTTAAGTGTAAAATTATATGTGTATTATTTGTGTATATTATCACAAAGGTTAATAATTTATGTAAATAATTTAAAATGTGCTGTGTGTTCTGTATTGTTTAGACCAAAAGATGGTCTTTTCCAAGCTCAGACCTCTCGCTACCTCAGTGAGTTTGAGGAAATATGTCGACTTGGCAAAGGATCATATGGAAAGGTTTTTCAGGTATTGTTGTGTTTTCAGACACTTTAAAAATGGATCTGATAAATGTTTATAAAGACAAATTGATTTTTTGAGTTTACTGGGTCATTGGTGGTGTTTGCGACTCAAGACTCGAAATTCATTGTTGGATATGTGCAGCAGGTGCTTTGGGATGCTTTTTTGTTCAGCTGACAGTGCTGAACAGTACATACAGTGCAAAACCAATACTAGGGAGAACAAAACTAGACCATGTACAGTCAGTAGCAGATAAAGTGCAGGTGTTGTGGATATGACTATTATGGTAAATGTAGGTGCTTGAAATGCAGATATGGAAAGAATAGTTTTTCTTGTGTCCGTAGGTGAGGAATAAATTGGATGGCCAGTTGTATGCAGTTAAGAAAATTCTGATAAAGAATGTTACAAGAGAAGACTGTAGAAAGGTATGTATGTGTGTCTGTGTTTGTTTATTTATTTATTTTGATGGACAGCCTTTCCGAGCAAATACCATCATGTTAACTGGGTACCAGAAGCAGAAATCTGTGTAGCCAGAAGTCACATTTGTGAATAATTGAATGGTCAAAACTTGTGCATGTAATCATCCAGACCGAATAATTTTACCCATGTTTTGTTGCAGGTTCTTAGGGAGGTGAAATTGCTGTCTAGTGTACAGCATCCTTACATAGTGGGTTATCACACAGCGTGGATGGAACATGTGCAGTCTGCTGAAGAAAGTAAGAAAACATTCTGCATGTACACATTTTTATTTTTTCATTACTGTATTTATATCCAGCACACACAGTAATTTGTATCATGTTAATAATAATAATTGATACTTTATTGATCCCCATAGGGAAGTTGTCTTTGCGCCTCTCTCAACTTGCTCTTTGTAGAGTGAGCTGTCTGCGAAGGGCAGCCACCTGTTGGGGCACCCAGGGAGCTGGGGGTTAAGGGCAGTTTGAAATCTAAATATGTATCTGTAATTTGAACTTGCAATGCAAGAGATTTGGCTGCTGTACTTATTCAAACATAAACGCACATTATTTTTATTACTATGGAAATTCTCGGCTTACTCTTCACATTGACTTGTGTAGCAGCATTAATAATAAATCATTATGCTACATAAGTGATTAGAAAAGGTGTACAAATACATGCTAACAGCTTACTTATGATATTCCCATTACTTTTTCTTTCAGACCCAAAGTCTGTCATTTCTAATTTACCAGCACTGAAACCATCATCAATGAAAGAGTAAGCAGTTGTTACTTGTTTAAATAAGCAGCTTTTTGTATTAAAATGCATTTTTTCAAAACAAATACTAAGGCATGAGAACCTTTTTTTGGTTTTTACAGCAGTGATGGCTCCTCTATAGTGTTTGAAAGCTCCCACTGCCCAGATGCTGACACACAAGACTCTCTGAAGGAAGCTAGCACAGCAGAAGGTGTACCAGGAAGCACACCAGGGCAGAGTGAAGCGCTGTGCCCCAAAGGCAGGAGCACTATGGAGAACTTTGTGCCTTGTGTGTTTCTGGGGGATCCGCATGTAACAGCGGTGAACGGCTGCCCCGTGGCCAATTGGGATGGGTCTGCGCTGACAGAGGGCCAGTCAAATAGGAGCAAGTTTGAGTTAAACAACTCTTATTTTGATACGGACAGTCACCAGTGCAGTGACAAGCGTACCCAAAAGGTATTACCAGCACTCGGTGATCCCATTGAACAATGCATCCCATTGAACTTTGCTGAAATTATTCATGATTTACTGCTGTACTGCTTGTAACAAGCATGTTAAGCCCATCTGGTCATTTAATATGACTACTGTACCTAATCATATTCCTGTTTTCCTGAAACCCATACCACTGTATTGAGCAGATGCAGCTCCAGCTCATGCTGTACATCCAAATGCAGCTGTGCAAACTCTCTTTGAGGGACTGGATCCTGGATCGGAACCAGGGCAGCACTGCCCCATCAGGTGAGTGTCACACTTCACACAGTCTTCTCTTTACCGCCCCCAACTCTAGCACTTTAAAACCCATTAGGAGCTCTTCCACTTTGTCATTGTATTTATAGAGACACCTATAGATGATGATGCTGGTGATGATGATTAATTATTATTATTGATAAGTACTCACAAATAGTGAAAGCTGCATTTTTGAAACTGAATTGAGATTAAAGTCTGTCTCTTTCATCACCGGACAGTCTAAACCGTGTGAAGAAAAATAGCTTGATTGGTCCCACACAGATCCAATATGTGTAGTCATGTTAATAAAAGAGAGAATCGGTTATAAAAAAAAAAAAAAAATTAACATTCAAACATAGTCCTTAATCCATGGCCCATTGGTGAATGTAGAGGCTCATCAGTATAATAAATGAGCATACCCATGCGGTTGGTCCTAGATGTGTTCAGAAATGTTCAGAAACAGGTGGTAAATGTAAGGGTTTTTTCCCAAAAATTTTAGATCCTTATGGGCGTGTAGATGTGGAAAAAACATTCAGAATTCTCCAAGCAATACTTGAAGGGGTGGACTATATCCATTCCAGAGGAATTATGCACAGAGACCTCAAGGTAAGTTCTTTGGACCTGACTTGCATTTTCTTTAATTTCATGAAGCTGATTTCAAGGATGGGCTTGAATTTAATTAACTGGTGACACATGCAGCAAGGTCAGCTTGTACACTTCTGTGGAGTAGTTATAGATATTAGGATTTGAGCCAGGGAATGTCATCTTTGATGGCCAATCCCAGCATCTGTAGACAAAGTCAAATGGTAAATCTGTCAGCTTTAATCTGAACCCCTCTATAGTGCTGATGTACATAGATTCTATATATATATACAGAAGGGTCAGGGTTTGATAGGAGAGTTGCAGTAGCACAATCCTCTGGTGGGAGTAATGGTGTTGGGATGGAATCCTTGCTTATTCAGTTCAATTCAACTCAGTGTTATTTATAAGCACATTTTCACAGCATTGCATTGTCTCAAAGTGTTTAACATTATCCCCACCCAAAGCCCGCCGTGAGCAAGCCAGATGCCACAGTGGCAAAGGGAAAAACTCCCTAGAAGGAAGAGCCCTTGGGAGGAACCAGACTCAAAGGGGGAGCCCATCCTCCAGGGGCTGGCAGAGGAAGTAAAATGAGCAAGATCCCAATTCACGCTGTTCAAATTTTAGTATTTGAGTCTCAATGCTGGGGATAGGCATGTGATAGAAGGGAGGTGCTGGTGTTGTTTCTAATGGCAGGGTGAACTGTAGTACAGCAGCAGGGCATACAGGAGAGACATTCCTGGGACAAGGGCGGGCAGGTCAGAAAGACACCACAGGTAGTACAGACATCGCAGTCAGCAGGGTGGGCAGATTTTCTTGATATTTTGGGGTATCCTAGCAATACAGCACAGGAAGGGTAGGGGAAATAAAATGTGCAATTAGTCGTGTGCAAGTAGAGGAGACTAGAGGCAGTGCAAACAGGTAGGTGAGTGCAATATGTAAGCTCCAACAGATATGACTAGGGTAGTATAAGTAGGAGGGAGAGGCAGGTTGGAACACAGGCATGGGAAGTCCCTGAAACGTCAGCACTCCCAATTCCACGAGGGGGTGTGAAGCTAGAGTGACAGCACTGACAGTTCAGTTCATCCAAAGCCAATGACACCGATCCTCACCAACTCTACACCTCACACTATGTGTCGAACTGGGAGTGAGCAGTTAGCTAGAGCTTGAACTACAGTCCCTATAAACTAGATGAAATGTGTGTTTTTAGTCTAGACTACAATTTTGAGAGAACCTGAATCTTGCACATCTGCTGGAAGATTATACCACCATAGGGAGCTCTATAAGAGAATGTTCTGCAGCCTGCCGTAATTTTTTCTACTCTATGTACTAATAAATATCCTCCTCCTTGAGATTAAAGCAAGTGAGGAGGGTTGTAAGAGATTATAAGTTAGTAGCAATATTTTGTAGTCAGTCTGAGACTTAACTGGAAGCCAGTGAAAGTAGTATAGAACAGGGCTAATATGATCACATTTTTTATGTTTTGCAAGAACTCTGGCTGCTGCTATAGTTGTTTTTGGTGGCCTGTCTTAATTTTAGTTTTAGTCTAGTCTTTGCGTCAAGCTGTCATTTTAGTTATTATTAGTCTTAATCAAATCCATACTGATTTTAGTCTAGTGAAGTTTCAGTCGACTAAAAGTCTGAGAATTTTAGTCAGAATTATCTATGACTATTTCAGTCTAGTTTTAGTCAATAAAAATTGTTTGACTCTTTATTTTAGTGATGCAGTTCTATTTTACCTTGTCAATATAGTACAAGTACCTAGTAGAATAGACAAAAACAAAATTTTAAAATAGTCAGACGCATTTCACAATTAAAACGCGGTTCTTATATTATTGTTACCTTATAGACTCAGGAATATTATACATCCATTCCAGACACGGAAGATGCTCTGATTTGAATTTATAACATTTTATTTTGCCAGCCAAACATGTTTGAACTTAAAAGTACACACATATAAATAAAATAAATAAATAAAATAATGTCCATCTTCTTGTGCGGGACTTGCTTCACCTGGAATCTAGCACAGGAATAGATGTCAAGACAGATGCAGCCTCTGGAAAATCTAACTGTTGTAAATATTAAGTAGCATAAATCCTTGCTATTAAGCCTATTTTGTCTTCAATGACTGAAACTATTGGTTGTTATTTGGCTGTTTATTTTCAGCTACAATTGTTTAACAGAAAAAAAATAGGCCTCACAAGACCATAAGGGATGCCAGTCAACATGCATTATGCTCTGAATCATTCACGAACATCCTTTCCACAAGAATATTATTTCACAATTAGCAGGTACTGTATTTACATGAGCTGTAGCCAGAGCCTCTCTCTACGTGGATGGTAACTATAGCCAAGCAAGTCAGACTCGCGCACAATGTTTCGATGAAACATTGAATGCTCTTTCAATGTTTCAAACACTACCCCTTTAGACATATATCTAGTCACGCAGTAATGAAAGCTTGAAAGTTTAGGTCACCAGGATTCAAGACAACTGAGCTGTCATTCTCAGTTTGCTACTCAGCTTTAGCTGAATAGTTTTTATTTTGTAAACCAAATTGTCTCGTTTTTATTTGTCAACAATATTACACAATATATTTCGTTATAGTTTTCGTCACATGACCAGCATTTACATTGTGTCTCATCTCCGTCACGTCAAAAACTTTTGCTGACGAAAACAATACTAGCTGCTGCGTTTTGTACCAGCTGAAGTTTACGTAAGGATCCAGATGGGCAACTAGAAAGGAGAGCATTACAATAGTGTAATCTGGAAGTTATAAAGGCATGTATTTTATTTTTCTGCATCATGAAAGGAGAGCATCTTACAAAGCTTGACTATGCTTAGTAGATGGGAGAATGCAGTTCAAGTAATACTTCATGTGTGCATCAAAACATAGATCTGAACCAACCAAGACACCAAGATCTCCAACCACTATGTTAAGCTGAGTAGGATGACCACCAAGGTTGAGGTTGTCATACTTATTTTAAGCAGCCTTAGGTCCAACTAGCAGTACTTCTGTTTTTTCTGTGTTTAACATAAGGGATTTTTTTTGCCAACCAACACTGGATATCTGGTAGACAGTCTACTAATCCAGAGAGCTGCAATGCATCATCTGGTTTAACAGATACAGTTTTGTATGTATCAGCAGCATAACATTGGAACCCAACATCATGATTTTCGATAATGTTACCAAGTGTGATAGTGTTACTTGCTCTGTGTGAACTCCTAAGAACCAGTACATATCTTCCTTCCTGTGATGCATGTTTTAAATTTGTCCCAGTTATCCATGTACTTTACATATGTGCAGAATCCATCCATTTTCCACTGATTATCCAGGGTCGGGTCACAGGGGTCACATTCTAAGCAGGGATGCCCAGACCTCCCTCTCCCCAACCACCTCCTCCCGCTCCTCCAGGGGAACACCAAGGCGTTCCCAGGCTTGTTGAGAGATGTAATCTCTTCAGCGTGTCCTGGGTCTGCCCTGGGGCCTCCTCCCGGTTAGACATGCCCCAAACACCTCCCCAGGGAGCCGTCCAGGAGGAATCCTAGATAGATGTCCGAACCACCTCCACAGGCTCCTTTTGATGCAGAGGAGCAGCAGCTCTACTTTGAGCCCCTCCAGAATGTCTGAGCTCTATTTCACTTGTTGAGAAGAGATTTTTTTTCATAACATAATCAATGGCTAACATATTTTTGGTGAAGATTGTAAAACGTTAAGGATCTGAAAGGCAGGTCATTTAAATTACAGCTGCTTGAGGTATCATTGTGTAAATAACCCAAATTAATATATATTTACATATAGTTTCATAAAGGGAATGAATTATAACTCGTAGCTTCAAGCTTATCTAGGCTAAGCCAGCATCCACAAACATGAAGCGAGGCGGGGCTGTAACCAGTAGGCCTTTTTATCTTTTTTCTCCAGTTTTATACCAAGTCATGTTCACTTGGAAAGGTAACTGAGGTTATTCAAAACCATGTTGACTAATCTAAATCACACTTTTAAAAAAAATATATATATATTGTTTGGCCAGATATTTTAAATGTATTTTCAAGCAATGTTCCAAGATCTATTCTTAATGCATAAGTGTGTCAACCACAGCATTTATGATTACCTGTTTGTGGATGGTGATGCATAAAATACTTAGTTTCTATATCTGAACTGTTTTAACAACTTGGTGTTAATACTCTTAAGGTTGTGGATGTTAAACTTCTTTAGCTATTGGATCATGCAACTGAAGTTCCTGTTAATTGTATTCAGTATGGTGTCACACACAATTTGTGTTATTCTGGTCTATGGTTTGGTTATAATGTGAACAACACCTGACATGAAATGATACTTTAGTATAACCCATCAGACAGCCTTTCCCACAAGGAACATTCAGCGCAAAAAGCAATAAATTTGCAAAAGATTACCATAATGAAGATAACATTTTTAAACCCATTTCATTACCATATCAAAGCTCATGATCACTTGTTACTACTCTGTGGTGCATTTCCTTATTTAATTACGATAATGACATGCTTTGTTTTTCAGCCTAGAAATATTTTCCTACATGGATCTGACTGTCACGTGAAGATCGGAGACTTTGGGCTTGCATGCAGAGACATAATAGTGGATGCTCAAGATTGTGAGCCCAGTGCCAGTTGTAAGATCCCTATTAAAAATCTCTTTTTAATTAACCAGTTCATTTGTGTGATGTATTATTGTAGATAGCGTCAAACGAAATAGCTAACAATAACATTGCTATTAAAGTTACTTCTCTATTATTAAATTATCAACATTTTGACAGGCATGCCATGCCTATTCCAGGAGAACTAGGGCAGTGACCTTTACAACAGTAGAACTTCAATATAATTTTCTCTTCCAGGTTCCTTTCACACCACTGGAGTAGGAACATTTGTATATGCTGCACCAGAACAACTAAAGGGCTCCAACTACGATTCAAAGGTATGGCCTTTATATCTTCAAATCACAAGGTTTTATTTAGACAACAATAACGAGCATGCAAATTGTCCTACAATGTAAATACTTATCTGCCTCTGTCCTCTCCAGTCTGACATGTACAGCATGGGGATAGTTGCTGTTGAGCTCTTCCAGCCTTTTGGGACCGAGATGGAACGTGTGCATACACTGGAGAATGTCCGCCAAGGGAAGGTCTCCAGTGGCTTCTCCAAGCAGTGGCCCACACTTAGCGGGTACATCCGTCTGCTGACTAGCCTGGAGCCCTGCCAAAGGCCCAGTGCAGCCCACCTACTGCAAAGTGAGCTCTTTGATGACAAAAACCGGGTAAGTCTCTTGATTTCCCAAACTTAAATAATAAATAGGCTGATTCATACTGTTCTTCAAAGTAATTTTAACATTTTTATTTTGTTCATTTTCAGTCTTTTATAAAGGTAAATTTAAAGTGAGACTGCTTTGATGTACAGTAAATTTTACACTATAAGATTTTAATTGAAGACTTTAAAGTGCATTTGAGCCCTTTAGTAAGTTTAGTACATATAAATCTAAACTGCTGGGAATCCTGTAAATCTGTCCCATAATGTCCATCTAGAGTGGCTTGTCTGTGCATAAATTTAGAGGCCAAGTAAATAGCAAGCATTTAAAACGCAACACTCAAATTTTATTATGATAGTTTCATGACAGGCATAATTATACGCCTTTGCTTACCATAAAAATTCTGTTATAGAGTAGATGATTTGGTGTAGAACACTTAATATAGAGCACATTCACTTTTTAGTCTACATTCATTTCATAAATGTCAGTGTCACAAGAATTTCATTGTGAAATTTCACTACTCGTTTAACATGCTATTTGTTACATTCAAAGTTTTAGTTAATTTGTTTGCCTTCTTTAGAATTTTTTTTTTCTTAGGGTTTTCAACAGGATTAGCATTCTGTAAGAAACAGAGTTTCCCACTGGGATCAATAAAGTTAAACCAATGCTCAAATAACGTGTTCATGTATGTAGATGGAACCAGTGAATACTTTCTATGCGATTACAAAAAAAATCGATGTGCTTATTTAACAGACTCTGGTCAGTATCTGACCAATTCACACTAACATCTAGACCATTTTTTCCAACCTGGTTCTCTGGAACCTATCAGGAGTTGAAGGAGCAAGAACATGGGCTGTAAGGGGGGTCCCCAAGGACTGGGTTGGGAAGCATTGATCTAGACCAAATTTTGTCAGTAGCAAGCATTACAGGACAGTCAGGGTCAGAAATCCAAAAGAATACAGCATGCTGCATGTTTCCTAATGTCAGCTTGACAGTGTTGGAATTTTCTGTTGCTGACATGTAATCATTTTCCTTTGTTTGTTCAAAATATGCTGCAAATAAAAATGACCTTGACGTTGTTTTGGATCCTCTTGACTGAATGAAAACCAACACAGAAACTCTGATGTGGTGTCTCATGCATTTTGCCCTTTAAGGTTATCCATAATTTGCAAAGGAAAGTTGAGGAGCAAGAGGAAGAGATTATGCAGCTGAAGAAGCAAATCAGTGAACTGCAGAGCACTCAGGATGCATTACAACAGGGGGGTCCAACCTGAACAGAGCCTGTAAAAGTCCACTCAAATTCATTTTGTTTACTTATGTAAATTATTTAGTGCAAATTGTTATACATATAATATTCTCTGTATTTAACTATGTGCCATACTACCTTTTAAAAAGTGTAAAATGTGAAACTATCCACCTTGTAGGAATTTTTCTTTTGCCTCCGTGATACAAAAAAACCTCATTCAGTGCAAGTTCTTTGCCTATGTGTTTTACTTTTTCGAACCGCACGACGGCGTTTGTAGCATGTGTTTCGCAGTCCAATTTCAATACAGTACAGTAGCAACTGAATAAATGATTGTTGCAACTGAAAACCTGCTGGTGTCTAATTGCATATGTACATGACCAAAGCAGAATAATTATAATTACCTAGATACGTTTTAGTTGTTCAAGCTTTGCATAGACTACGACTGAATTAAACGAAAAAAAATAAATTCACATTACAAAAACAAATGCGACATCAGATTTTAATCCTCAAAGATATATTTTGTTCAAAACCATCGTAAAGTTAATTGCTAACTTATTACAAGATACGTTTTTTTTCATTCCTGAACAATGAAAATACTTGAAACTGCGATCTTGACAGCCGTAAAGGGTACCGGCTACTGCTCTCATGTGCGGATTTTTTTTTTCTGACATCTGGTAATTTCCACACTTTTCTACACTAAATTAAACTCGTATGCGTTTCGTATCATTGCAACACACACCGATATCTACAACTCAAGTACCTCGCACCATCTTGCTAGTACTCCGTTCCTGATCGTTCCACCAATTCTTCCGTCTCGGAACAGCAGCAGAAACTGCTTTAATACGCAGATACCCGGATGTACCCGAGGGGGAATGTACGTCATTGTTCACCGCCGGACGCCCGCTGGATAGGGGGATGGACAGATACGGCCACAATAACTAATACATTTACAAAATAACAGGTAAGGACTTTATTTAATAAAGATACAACACAATCATCATTTTGCTCGAAAATATGGCTTGTCTAATTTGAGTTTAAACGCGTGCCTTCTTAGCTAACTGGGCTTTTTGCTGTTAGTCCGCCGCTCAATGTCTCTCGTCTATTCGCAGTAAGTGTGGCTTAGGAGAGCGTACGTGCTCGCCGGTGAATTTAAAATACTGGGCCCCTCCTTCGTGAAACCTTAAACCGGTGACCGAATTGAACTACATAGCTATCTGTTTATCTGGCACTGAGTCTACGTCGAGTCAAACGACTTAATCTACTGGGTTGGCGTGCGCGTTTCTGTCTCGGAGTCGCCCCCCGTTTCACACTTCGCTCGTAGCCGTCGAGCTAGCCGGTTACTCACGCTATGTGACCACATTGGCTCCGCATAATGTCCATCGTGTCACGGCGGTGCGGCTTCATTGTTACGTCTCGCCGTTACCATGGCGTTTGCAAATGCCCTGCGCACGTTTAAGGTCCGATCTCCCGCGCCTTCGCAAGCTTACATTTTACTAATGTCGGCTAAATATTATTAATGGCGACTATTATTACCTTGATTTAATTAAATACCTCCCCCGACGTTTTCCTTTCGTGTGAACTTTACTAATTTAGCAAGCTACTGAAGTACAGGCCTAAGTGCAGCGAGCTACCCAAGTAAGGCTTCATTTTAATTGTAAATGTAGTGTACGTACTGTAAGAAATGCTTTTCCACCGGAGAATTCGGTAAACTAAGCTATTTGTCATTTCCCCCTTAAACTTACGTCTTTCGGTATTTTTCTTAATTAAAGGATTAACTGTATAGATCGAAATTCTGTGTACA
The DNA here is from genome assembly GCA_015164015.2 of Brevimyrus niger. Taxonomy (NCBI): domain Eukaryota; kingdom Metazoa; phylum Chordata; class Actinopteri; order Osteoglossiformes; family Mormyridae; genus Brevimyrus; species Brevimyrus niger. The sequence continues at coordinate 17,039,638 of JAABNY020000095.1, forward strand.
TGCTTGCAAATTAAACTGAAGATGGACACCAACCGTAGCAACATACAAGTTGTCACTTCCTTAAATTTAGACTTGGCCGCAATATTTGTTGTCTTGTTATATCAAGCGTCATTAGGATTGTTAATTTAGGTTTTTGCATAATCTGGTTTATTTGGTGAGCATTCGTATAACTACGATACGTTAGTATATGCCTGGCATGAATTAGGTTTCACATTCATTTTTTACTGTATGTCACGTGTCCTTAGTTTTGCAGCTATATGGGAAATATGCTTACTTCATTTATGAACTATAAAATATAGCAAAAAACTATAAGTCGTATATGGTTGCTAAACCAGTTGAAAGTAATATGGCGGAAAGTCTTATATTATTTTAACAAATCCTTCCCTATTTTATAATGATAGTATTTTCTTAAATTAAACCGCCTGCGCCCTGTGAATTCCTTTGGTGTGTACTGGTTGACTGGGGAGCTAATAATGGCAGAGGATGGGTCCTTGTGCAGAGTGAATGCAGTTTACCTGACTGTGTCTTAAACACGCGGTATCTGGGTCTCTCCAATACACTGAAGTTCTGCTTCATTCCTAAGGTGGAATTGAGGTGATTGATTTTAGTGTTTAATTGTGACTGAAATCAGTGGGTTTCTCGACCCACCAAATTTCTTCATTTGACCACTTAATGGTTACTCATATTTAAACTTTACATACCATTTTACTTACCATTTTTACAGTCTTGGCTCAAAAATAGCTGTGTATGTTCTCTTTGGTAACTGTCAGTTATAGTTGTTTGTCTAACTTGAAGAAAGATGATCATTTAAAATCTATCAAAAATGTTTTTTCGGTGCCTAAAAGGAAAAATGTCATTGTGTTCCAGACAAGGTGTGGTTTAGATGCATTTTTGCAGGTATGTGAACTTGTAACTGGGAAACAATTTATGTAAAAAAAAAAAAAAACATTCACTTAAAACTACAAGACAATCTGTGTCACTTTTCAAATGTAAAATCCAAAAGTCATGTTTGCAGAAATGTGTACATGTGGCACTCAAGCACCCCCTGTTGCTGGCTGGCTGGCTAGCTGTAGAGCAGCTTCATTTCCCTCCAAAAACGAGCACAGTAGGTTCTCAGCTTGTATGGGTGTATTAAGTAAATGCCATCATCTATGTCTTAGATTGCCTAAATCTGCACATTTTATCCATTATAAATCAAGCTCAGCTTATAATATACTGCATTTCAGATGAAAGGGACTGGCTGTAGGAGACTAACTCCTAAATAGTATTATGTTAGACTAAATGTAACAGAGGCGTTCATTTGTTCATTACACTGTGCTATACTGACTTGGGGATATGTTATGTAGTTTATAAAGAAAGTTGCGTAATCTGTATGCTTTCCATGCGAACCCTTAACAATAGCTTTTGCTTATGACATTCTGAAGTATGTGACGTATATGGTCATACCTCAGGTATTCTTTGCATGTTTAAGAATACAGAACATTTGTTTGAACGTAATCCACAGAAACATAGGCAGGGCAAACAAACAGGCCACCAGACTAGGGAACATACCAGATGGGATGTTTTCCATCACGGGTCACACACTTACATGCACAATCACACACTATGGGCAATTTTAGAGACATTAGTTCACCTAACTACATGTTTTTTGACTGTGAGGTACCCCACTCAAATGTGGGGAGGACATCCTTGGTCCAGAATGCTTTGAGAGATAAGATGAAGAAATGTCTCTTTAAAACAATTTATAACATTTTTGCTGAAATTTTGTTTATCTTGATTTTGTGCTTCAGATAATGGATGTCCTGTTCTGTATCATTAGTTCCTATGTCTAGATGCATCTTTTTTTTTCTATTTATTGCCCATCTAACTGTCAGCTGTCCACAATGCAGGAGTAAATTTGACTGCTGTGCAATCCAGTGAGTAGAGCAGGATATCAGCTTCTTCTACTTCAAATGTAACTGTAGCATAATGTTTCACTAAATTAAACCAATGTTAGAAGACTTGACCACAGAATTCAGAGGACAGGTAATTCCAAGAGGCCCCTCCACATATTATCAGATTACGCCCATTGTTCAAATTGGCACTGCAAATTGTATAACAGTATTATTTCATTTATATAAAGCTCAGTGTGTTCGATATTAGTTTTCCTAACTGACTTAAGATATAACTGCCAACTGGTGCCAAAAATTAGTAATGTGGTATTTTTAATGATTCTGGCGGTTTCACAATATTTCATAGTATTTGTTTCAAGTTCACCTTTACCACAGCAACAAGTATTTACATCAGTGTATGTTATGAATGTTTTTAAAAAGGTGTGTTTTTATTATTTACTATAAAAAATAATTTACATTTAGCTCAATAGTATAGCCAACATGTTTTAATAGACAGCAACATATTTAATTCATTATAACTGTATATTTAGCTCCATAGTGGCATATTTTATTAATGTATAGCTTAGTAACAACATGCTTGCTTAACCGGCATGATTTCAATAATTATTACTGTGTTCAGTAATAGTAAGGGTTTTGCTTTACCGATATGTATTTAATTGCAAACCTAATTACGTTACACACAAATTTTCAGTCATAGACTGAAGCAATAGCTGTTGGCCTAAATAATTTAATGCTGAACACGTATGGAAAATGATGAAGTTATAACTGTTAGTAAGAAGGGTACACACAGTTAATAGGGGACCCCTCTCAATACAATCTGCTCAACTATTCATAGTGCTTCTAGCAGCAAACAATATTATATAATTTGCGGCATATTGAAATGTTACAGCGGGTGTTTCAGCTATGCTACGCTATGGCATTATATAAAAGATTCATGGCATATGGAAAATTAAAACCAAAATGTTGGATGAGCTGGTACACTGTCCAGCACTACTACCCGCATTTCTGCGTTGTATTTTTCCTACAGTGGAGGTGATACTTAGTTATTTAAAAGACCCATTTAACTAAATTATCTAAAAATGTATGTGTTTTTCTGTTGTGGATTTGTACTAATGGTATTTTAATGCATTTATCCTAGAAATAATTATTAGCAGCTATTTACCATACAAAATGTATAATAATAATAATAATAATCAATACCTTATTAATCTCCCTCCTTCGACTTGCTCTTTGCTCTTAATGGTATTTATTTTAAAGGAATCATTATTAGTTCATAATTGTGTGGCATGGTGGTGCAGTGGTTAGCACTGGTGCCTCACACCTCTCGGCAATCTAGGATTCCATTCTTCACCAGGGTGTATGGAGTTTGCATGTTCTCCCCATGTCATTCTCCATGTACTCCAGTTACCCACCCCCCAGTACAAAAACATCCTGAGGCCAACTGGAGTTACCAAGTTGCACATAAGTGTGCATATGTGAGTGTGCCCTGTGATGGGTTGGTATTCCCTCCTAGGTTGTTCCCTGCCCTGTTCCTATAGCCTCTGGGATAGGCTCTGGACCCCCTGCAACCATGAATAGGACCAGCGGTTTCTTAAAATAGACGGATGGAATACTTAATTGGAATGAAAGATTAATTAATGTTTTCATGTGAAAATGAATATGATTATGAATATGAAGCCTAAATTCACTAGAATTCCAAATGTATATGCATTTCAGTATTTATTTAGTAGACTGATTTTTAAATGTGTGTGTATTTGTACAAGTCACTCACTTGTATAATGTTCTATTTTTACCACATTTACTAGACTAATTGTTTTCTCAGGTAATTCCCATGTATATTACATTCATTGACTGCTTCGTCAAGTGGTTTTCATGTATCATCATAAGTTGTTAAATTTCACTGCAGGCTTGATTTAGTGTCAACATAATGACAGCTTGTGTATTGTACGATTACGTGATCCGTTATATAATAATCCAAAACAAGTTTACACCCCTGCTGGTTGTATGTTTTGGTTTGATGTCATAACTGGGACATAACTGGTTCAACTTTAAACCCTTCTCTGCTCAGAGGTAGGTTACAGAAATAATATTTAATATTCCACGAACGACACAAAACAATCTTTGCTGATATTCATTACTTATACAGTCCTGTTCTTCTTGTAGCATTTTAAACTTAATTTTGGTGGTTCGCTTGTGTAGATTTTTATCTAAACCAGTTTCTAAATAGTGCGCCCAGATCTTAGAGGGTGATGGAGTTTATGGTAAGAAGCTTGTGGTTTTATGCTGGTTTTCAACTCTTTTAACTGGACGCTTGATTCTTTTGAACTGCACCCAACCTCAGATTCAATGTTGCGCATGTTATTTATTTATTTATTTAAGTGGTTAATAAAATCGTTTGATTTAATGCTGGAGATGTATGCTGCTCTCGTATAGAACTTGATGGGAAAAATGTGCAGAGTAAGCATTTCCTTAATGTCACGGATGTTTTATTTTTCAGCAATGAACAATGACCATAGTTGACAAACCATCAGAGCAGTCTGACCCTGAGTCAGGTCAGCTCAAGCTCTCAGGCTCCCTGTTGTCATTGACCCCTGGTGATATGGAAGGAGGCTCTGCTAACTGGGCCATAGGCTCCCCACCCTCAGATACCTCCAAAGCGAAGACCTGTACGGAGCCTACCCCTGGAGCTGCGGTTTACAGCAGTGGCCCAGCGGCCACAGGAGACAGACAGAAGGAGCAGGGTGAGTGGCATAACCTGTAAGCAGCTTGAATTGATTTATGGACAATGATTAAAATACTTGGATTCCTGTTCTTGGATTCCTGTGCTTTCTGCCACACAATCGCCACTCTGACACTTAAAGAAAATCTTTGCTGTTGTCCCTTGAATCTTCCGGCTTTCTAAATCCTTCTAAAGTTACTTTTTGTGATTTTTTGGCTATTTATACATGCTCCCCTTTTTTATCTTCCCCACTCACAGTGGTGACCGGCGGTGATGGTATTGCGCTCCCGCAGAAAGTTCTTTTCCCTGCGGAGCGAATCAGTCTGCAGTGGAACCAGGTCCATCGCATTGGAGCTGGACTCCATAACCTGGGCAACACTTGCTTCCTAAACTCTGCCCTGCAGTGTCTCAGTTACACTGCTCCCCTTGCGAACTACATGCTCTCCCGGGAGCATTCGAAAACATGTACGTTTCTAGAGTAAGAATTTTAAGTAATTCCAGTGCTTGGTTTCTGCACTAGGTTTCGATTGTCCTTTTTTTTTATCTCCCTGCAGGTCATGAACCCAACTTCTGTATGATGTGCATCATGCAGAATCACGTTATTCAAGTCTTTGCCAACTCTGGAAATGTCATAAAGCCCATTGGTGTTCTCAATGAGCTAAAACGTAAGTGCCACGGCTAAGCATGGATTCACGCCCCTTATGTCATGACAGAGAAATGTGCACGTCGGTGTCTTCTTACTGCCTTTGTCTATGTTTTGGCTTTGTAATTTCTTGCAGGAATCGCAAAGCATTTTCGCTTTGGAAATCAGGAAGATGCTCATGAGTTTTTGCGGTACATAATTGATGCTATGCAAAGGTCGTGCCTCCCTGGAAATAAGTAAGTCGAATCATACAAAGATATTTTGATTCAATCAGCATTTTAGGATATTTATAATCTGTCACTGTGTAATTGACACATCTCCCTAATTTTTCCTCATGATTTTCTCACATTAGCAGTAGCTGTTCGGTTGTGTTTCAAAACACAGTTGATATGCTTCTTGCTTTATGATGGTTTGATTTATGATGTTTCAACTTTGCGATGGACTGATAGTGACGCACATTCAACTTTGATGTATGACCTGTGCCCGGGCCGGCGATATGCTATGCCGTACGGTGTTTTTATTTTTCCTGTGTTTAGCTGAATAAGTAAATACAAGTTTTTCAATTACTGGTAGTAATTATAGTAATTGTTATTCATTTAAAGTACCTATTTGTTTACCTATCATATATTCTTATACGACTTAGGTAACCGCACTGTCAGCAAAGAGCACCTTTATACATGTCTTTTTTTTCCCTGTAGATTAGACAGGCAAACCCAGGCAACCACATTCGTCCATCAAGTTTTTGGAGGCTACCTAAGATCGAGAGGTAGGCTTCCTTCTGCTGGTAATAATACAATTTATACGTTTAAGATCTCACTGTCCATTTCAGCTGGGCTCTGTGACCTGTTTTGCTAATTTCCAGTATTTTCTTCCCAGTGAAATGCCTGAACTGCAAAGCAGTCTCTGATACGTTTGACCCCTTTCTGGATGTTGCTTTGGAAATAAAGGTAACTTGCACACATTTTGATACAACAGAAAAAGAAATGCGTTGTCACAGCAATCAAATACTTTTTATTGCACTGGAAGCAGAAAACATGATTTTCCCCTCCAATAGTCAGTAAGTAGTGATAAAGATTTGTCTCGACTGGTCTTTGCATTAATCAGATCTGTATGATTTTACTTACCGGTAAACTTCTAGACTGCTCAGAACATCACCAAAGCTCTAGAACAGTTTGTTAAGCCTGAACAACTGGATGGAGAGAACGCCTACAAGTGCACCAAGTAAGAGGCAATTGTCATTAATGTTGTTTGTCTGTTCTGAAGATTTTCTGCAATCCATATTTTTGTTTTGTTAGTTTTATTGGTAGGTTAACGGTTATTCAGAGCAGTTCTTCGTACTGTTAGGTTTAATTCAAAGTAACTTGGATGCAAAGTAGAGTGTGATACATATTTTGTAATTTTTTATAGGTGTAAAAAAATGGTCCCAGCCTCTAAGAGATTCACAGTTCATCGCACTTCCAGCGTGCTGACCATTTCCCTGAAACGCTTTGCAAACTTCAATGGTGGAAAGATTGCTAAGGTAGGGCTATTCTCAGCATTCTTTTCTTAAAATAATCTTCACATCATGAACATACAGTTTATAACAGTGTATGTGGGCTTCAGATCTCTAAAAAGGAATGTTACTGGCAAAAAAGCTATAAAAAAACTAATTCCTAAATAATTTATGAAACCTGATGCCTCTGGTCTGAGTATCTTAACTGAGTAACTTAAGCAGGTAAGCGTTACAAATAGATTGGCCATTAGGATATTTATGTTGGGATATCAAAGCACTTTGTACCTTCTGATAACTCATACTTCTAAGCAGTGTAGGAAATTGGAAAAAAATATTTGGGGGCAACTTTTGCCTCCACTGTCTAAAAAATGGCGGCAAATGGCCACTTTTTATAAATTGTAATTAATGCACACAGTTGAATTTAATGTGAAATAAGCCCTGTTAAAATGCATACAGTAATCATCACCTTATGCCAACATGAGTAAATAAAAAGTTCCAAAAGTGTGCAGTCATCTATATGTGTATCGAATACCATCTATATGTGTATCGAATACCATCTATATGTGTATCGAATACCATCTATATGTGAAAGAAAGCCGTTCTGACTAGGTTTTTATTTGGCTCTTAATAGCCGTTCTATATATGCATGATGTATAAAATGAAAACATTATCACAGTCTTTCAAATGAACTAGTTTGTAGTCTTTTTCTGTTTAAACATCATCTGAAACTGTTGAAGGTTTATTAAAAATACTTGTGGGAAAAAAGGCAGTATTTTAGAACTGTAAATGCAAACAGGTCCCTTCACTAAAATAAAACAAATATTGCAAATTACAATTTTTAACCTTTGAGCCATTCGGCAATATTTTAAAACGAAATGAAACAAGTTACTGAGTGGCTTGATTTTAGTGGTGAGTTCTGAGAGTCTGTGTGGCATCACGGTCGAAGCTCTCACATTGTTTGTAATCAGGAAGGAGTACTATTGGTTTTAACAGACAATAAAAGGCATGTTGACATACACGTTTTTGTGTCATTCTGTGTCACGTTTTGAAAATTTATCTATATACAGTGGTACCTCGGTTCTGGAACTTAATCCGGCCAGTTTCAGTTTGTTTCCCCAGTCCAGTCATTGGGTGAGTTCGACTTGCTTACAACGCTGGCTTAAAGCAACGCATTCTGATCCTGACGCTATGCATTACGGTTAGATGCATTGTGATCTCTCACCCGGCTGCACAAACTGGAACCGCCTCCGTAACGACACATCTTTGCCTTTGACACATCTTATTGGTTAAGAGTTTAGTTACACGTATGACGTTTGTATCCCAGGCAGTTCCGATGCGTAATCTGCTATTTCTCCCGAATATCACGTAAAGCAGCGAGAACTGGTTTTCAGTTCATTTACCTGGTAAAATAAAGTTTAAATAAATTACACAAATGCTCTAATAGTACACGTAAGCAGACAATCCGTAGCCATGCCCCTAACAGAGAGAGGCTTTTTTTATTATAAAGTTAAATTGGCCTCTACCAACTAGCGTTACATAGTAAGTAGTATGTAGTTACAGTTACTCTCCCCGCAATCCCCAAGATGTTTGCCCCTCTATAACAGTATTTAGGGCCATTGTTGCCCTTTGCTCTCATTCATTTCTTACGCTACTTCTTCCAAGTCTGTCTTCCAGTAAATAGCACGAAGTGTTTTTTCCCCCCAGGATGTGAGGTACCCTGAGCAGCTGGACATGCGCCCATTTATGTCTCAGTCTCACGGAGAGCCCTTGAACTACCTTCTGTACGCTGTGCTGGTCCACTCGGGATTCAGCTGCCACGCTGGACACTACTACTGCTACATCAAGGTTGGTCCTGTGGGCTGCAGTCATGTCTTTGCCTGGAGATGTTTTACTACAAGCTCAGCATGAGTATGTGGTTAAAAACCCTCTGCTTTGTTCTAGGCCAGCAGCGGTCAGTGGTATCAGATGAATGATGCTTCAGTCACTGTCAGTGACATCAGAACGGTCCTCAACCAACAAGCCTATGTCTTGTTTTACATCAGGTGAGATTCTTGATATTTTTCTCAGACCTAGATGTGTGGATATCTCTGTCTTTCATTCTGGGATGTGTGGCACTGTAATACATATTCATCAAATGGGTGTTGCAGATCCCTAGACTTGAAAAATGGAGTGGAACACAACCATTCCAGTCGAATGCCCGGCCAGTCCTCCCCACGGCCCATTCTCGCACCTCGACCAGCCGGGCCCCAGCCGTCCTCTACTGGCTTCATCGGTCCTCAGCTGCCTCCCCACATGGCCAAGGTGCAGTCCCATTAACCCTGTTTGCCTTGGCCACTATGGGAATCAGTTTGTGTGTTTTTGCAGTGGAGTGGAGCAAATGCTAGGATTCCTTAATGGTGCTTAATTAGATAATAAATTGCTTTAAAAATATAACTGACTTTTCAGGGGAGGAATTTCCCCTGAGGACAGTAATGGCTCATAAAAATCAACTGTTTATTGAATTTTTTTGTTAGCAAAATCATGCTCGTGCCAATTTTATGCTAATTACAAATACTGAGAAGTTGTACGCAACCAGTACTAGTGTGTCTGTGTCTATGTTTGGGTGTCTGTATGTGCAGAACTCCCCACACATAAATGGGACCGGCTCCGTTCGAGGGTTACCCTCCAGCTCGAAGCCCGGTAGCAGCCTCGTGAGCAGAACAGGGTCCAGCATTCCATCCAGTACCCTGGCCTCCCAGGTGCTTAACCGGCCCACCAGGATCCCCGAGTCTGCCAAGAGGCAGAAGCTGTCCTTCCTCATCGGTCAGGGGAAGACAGTGCGGCCTGGGAGCCAGCCAGCCCTTCATTACAACCCCAGCTGCTCATCATCCGTTACCTCCCAGCTACAAACTCAGCCCTCATCCTCCACTGCCACTGCATCCTCTTCCTCCTCGCGGTCTACCTCAGAAAATCTGCCGGCTGCAGTGTCCCGGCCCAGCCTTCCCCCCATCTCTCAGGGCTCCCATGTGAACGGCACGTCCCATAACCACTGTGCCGCTTTCCTGGTGCCCTACGGCCAAGAGTCCTCTGAAGAGTCCGACCAGGAGGGAGGAGCCGTGGAGAACGGCCTTGCTGGGCCTCATGGCTCGCCTGCTGTGAACGGGAACAGCAGGGTTATTGCCACGGAGACCCATGTGTGGGAGAATGGCTCAGGACCGTGCCATAATGGCACTAGACCAAGCCAGAATGGGCTACACAAGGTCAATGGTGTCAGCCATAGTGAGAAGGTAATGATATCTTACCCTTGTTATTATCTGCTGCAGGTGAGAAAATGGCCTTATGGCAATAATAAATAGACAATGGTGATACAAGACAATATTGAGTGGTATTATAGAGTTTCTGCTATATTATTTTGACAAATGCCAATGAGGCGCTTTTTCCCTTTGTTTGAATATTAATGCATATTGTTGGTGCATATTTATACCTCAAACATAGCGATACTCGTGAACTGTCAGTGTGTTGATTCAAGTAAAATCATTTCTCCATATCTAGTTTTTATTTTCAAATTAAATCAGGCTTTCAAGAGTGTGGATATTGGTGTTTTGCAGGTCTCTCCTGAGGCACTGGGCCTGAGTTGCTCTCAGAATCCGTCTCCCAGTGCGGGTGACGGCAGAGATGCCCCAGCCAGTGTTACTGAGACCCGGGACGCAAACCCCGTGGAGATTGTGCCTGGGTATGAATATGTTTTAGTATTAGTTTTTCTTACAAGACATTGAGGAAATGAGAGTACAGGGGCTCTTAGTTATTCACATGATACTGATAGTCCTAGTGTGTAGGACATTCACTTGTGAAGCATATTAACAACTCTACATGCAACACATAAACCTAGTGAGCTCAACAAGTGGTTTCATCTTTGGCTCTTATTAAAAGTTTATTTGTATGATTTTTTTCCAGCAAAGAAGCATTGCTTCCTATAGCCTCCTCCTCCCTAGTGGGTCAACCCCGCAGTTGTACCTCTGTCCAAGACAACAATGCCTCCACTAAAGGAACAAAGGCTAGCAGTCACTTGAATGAGCTCACCGACCCTGTGTCCAGTGTGGCCCCTGATCCCAGTCTGACATCGGATAGAAATACTACGACTGAGGTTAAAGCTAAGCCGCTTGATGTGGTCTCTCAAACCCCTGGTTATGTTTCTCAAAACAACACTGTCACCTTGATGGATGCTGCTGGTGCCTCTAACCACAGCTCCGCAGATGCTGGTTCCATTAATTTGCCGTCTGGCCCAAGCCTGGTTTCTGGAAGTGACATTTCTAGAGTGAAGGAGAGCACAGAAACTGCAAAAGCGGCATGGAGAAAGACCTCTGAGAGCAGCGGCCATATTCCCAGGTTGGAGAGCAAAGCGGAGTCTAAGGAATCCAACTCAAGACACATCGGCAGGGAAGGAAAGGGGCCCGTGGATAAAGCAGTCCACCTCTCTAGAAACTGGGCTCGAGGGCCAGAAAAACACCGGCACCGCCGGGACCGGAGCAGGGAGAGAAGCCGGGACCGGAGCAGGGAGAGAAGCCGGGACCGGAGCAGGGAGAGAAGCCGGGACCGGAGCAGGGAGAGGAGTCGTGAGAGAAGCCGGGACCGGAGCAGGGAGAGGAGCCGGGACCGGAGCAGGGAGAGGAGCCGGCACCGGAGCAGGGAGAGGAGCCGTGACAGAAGCCGGGACCGGAGCTGGGACCGGAGCCGCTGCAAGCATGACCGGAGCTACCGCTCTTACAGGGACAGGTCTCGCAGTCGGGACAGACACCACAGGGATAGGGAGGTAGAGAGACGCTGGGATCGCTTTGGACACTACAGCAGGGAGCACTACCACCGGTCCAAAGAAGACCGAGACCGTAGACACAGTGAACTCGACCATGATCATGACAGGCTCCTGGGGTACCGTCGCCGGGAGGAGCTCAGCAGCCAGAGGCGCCGTTCAGAAGAGGGACGAGGACGGGGGCACCACACTCAGGACGGAGAGCATGGTAGAGCCAGGCACTCGCCCCAAGCCACTGCATCGCCACCCCCTGGCCACGGCAGAGGCTCCCATGTGCGACTACCCATACGGGACCAGCACTCTGAGGACCGTCGCACCAAGAAACACAAAAAGTCCAAGAAGAAGAAAAGAGCAAAGGACAAGTATCGGGAGCATTGGTAAGTTTATCCGACAGAGAGCCTTAAGTATCAAATACAGTGGTACCTTGGTTCTTGAACCTAATCCGTTCCGGACTCCGGATCGAATCCTATAAAGTTAGAGTTCTGATTGAAATTTTCCCATAAGAAATAATAGAAAACCAGTTAATTGGTTCCTGGCCCCTCAAAATTACACCTAAATGTTTTTTTTAATTATTTTTTTTAGCATTTAAACACAAAATGAACAGGATGAAACAAGAACAGCATTTTTTTTCTTAATGCCTTCCAAAACATAAAAAGATCCCATTACCCCTGTCCTGCCCCGATCATCCACTCCTTCCGTGTGCCACGCCCCCTCATTAACCTTGTGTGGAATCCCATGTGATCAGCTGTTTCTGGTTGTCATTAGTCCTCTGTATTAAGTCCACGTTTCAGTTTGTTTCCCCAGTCCGGTCATTGGGTGCATTCGACTTGCTGGCTTAAAGCAAAGCATTCAGATCCTGACACAATGCATTATGGTTAGATGCATTGCGATCTCTCACCCGGCCGCACAAACTGGAACCGGCTCCGTGACGACACACCTTTGCCCTTATTGACTGAAGAGTTTAGTTACACGCATGATGTTTGTGTCCCAGGCAGTTCCGATGCGTAATCTTCTATTTCTTTCGAATATCACGTAAAGCAGAGAGCTGGTTTTCAGTTAATTTGCCTGGTAAAATAAATTTTAAAAATGATATAAATGCTCTAATAGTACACGCAAGTTAGTGGTTTGTTTATTGTTAGTTACTGTAATGTTGCGCTGCTTTATTTGGTTAATCGTCCAGCCAGTGAAGAAGGCATTCAAGTAAGAATTGCATTGTAGTATGACTCATTTCCTGGCGCGTACAATTTATATTAAGTCAGCGTTCACGGTTCGACTTGTAGGTCAAACTGGTTTGTTCCACTTTCAAAAAATTTGAGTTCTAGTGAGTTTGAGAACCGCGGTACCACTGCATAGCTTATTGTGGTTTCACTGCTGCAGCTAATTTTTGGCAGTTTATGAGGCTTTGATGAGTCTACATTTTTCATTGAGAGAAAATTACTCTTTTTTGCCCCATCAGGTTTTCTGTGTAGCTAACCATAAACAAAGCAAAGTAGGGTTGTCAAAGTAAATTAAACCGAAAGAAAAAAAAAATACTGTTAATTATTCCATATGCTGTCATGTACAAAACTCCTAAAATGAACACTCTAAGCAGACTATCTTTATTACTATAAGCAAATAATTTAAACAGTATTTGTACAGGAATGATTCTGTCCCAGGCTTTTGATCCATATAAGCAGCTGATCACTATAACCGTGATGTATAAATATAGCGTCTTCTTTTGCATGCTGCCAAAACCAAAGGGACTGCAGTAAGCGGTTAGAAATGTGTATTTGGACAATGCAACCAGCAGTTTAATGAAAGCCATGTGAGCACAAGGAAAATGACTCCCACCCTATGAGCCTGGCATGCTGGCCACAACTGCTCCTGAGAAGAAACTCCTTACAGCCTCGTGTTAAATGCTGAAAGCAGGACTCCGCGAATCTGCGCCCGGGCTTCAAGGAGAGCGTGTGTCACTTCATACGTACCTCATGCTCTGGCAGCCCCTCGGCATACTTGTGGCTCTCATCCCCCTCCCCCAAGGCACCATTCTCCTGCAAAGCGGCTGGCTCCCTCGAACCCTCGCTCGTTTCCGATTCTACCTCCCCCATGCTGCTGCCGTAATCTCCATTCACTTGGTCTGGCTCCATCAGAAGCACCACCTCCTAAAAAATGACCACCACCCCGCCCATGAACAGGTTCGTAAGACTGACCTTGCTTCACCAATGTACCAGTCTCAAATATCTGAAATGCCATCACATGACAATTTAAAAAGGCTAACATTAATGTATCTTTCCATGGCATTGTGTTTCATGCTATGCTGATTATGTTACCTAATGGAAAAATACAGAACAATCAGCCAGAATGACCTCCTGAGTCTCTCCAAGTAAAAAAAAATTGTTTCTATAGTTTAAAAAAAAAATATCATTATTTTTCATCATTGTTATCATACTTGAAAAGATATGTTTGCAAGAAACCACATATGGTTAAAATAAATACTGTGTTTGGCCCCAGAGAATGAATATCTAGTGGATATTTGTGATCTGTCTGTTCCTCACCCCAGCTTGAGCCTGGTCCTGGGTCTCCTTGTGCACTGGAGTATCTGAGGCCATAACCTCCATCCCTCCTTCATCACCTTGTTCTTTCTCCCCCTCCTGCACCTCCACTAGCTCTTCAGAGGGGATCACGGTCTCTGTTGCAGCTTCCTCCACCCTGGCCACAAGCACAAAAACAACCAAGCCGATGTCAACCTTTGCCGGCTTTGCTATTCACTAATTATGGGTAATTTAAATTCCTCAATTATCATTGCATTAAAGTCACCTAAAATTATTAACAATAAACCAACATTTTGACAGCTATTTTGACCTACAAATAAAAAACCCCAAATATAATCACATTAAACATTCATTAGTGAAATATTGGATGAGTTCTAGTTTTACAAGATTGTATCGTGAGACCAATACAGCAACATGTAAATATCATAGAACCTGTTAATTTTTTCTGGCAATATTTCTTTAATGTCTTCTGCTTCCTCCCTCAGCCGCTTGCGCTTCAATTCGCTACTTCTTGTGCACGTTAAAACTGCCGTGTCTTCAGTACCTAAAATGACACAAAAACAGCATGATGAAAATGCACAAAATGCAAACATATTTAGGTGTTTCGGTTTAATGATGACACCTGTATTCTTTATATTGTACAGCATGGACATTCATAAGGGATCTATCCAGCTCCAAACCTCCATCTTCAGCAGGACAGTGTATTAAAAATACATACCTTCTGTTATGATGTGTTCACTGAGGACTTCCACTTCTTTCTTTAAAATAAACAACAGTTTAAGGTTTGATAGACCAAAAACATCTACAGTTCAAAAAACTGAAAATATGAAGCCAAACCATGGATTCTGGAGACGCTTCTTCTTCCCTGAATATTTCTGTTACATCTTCATTTAGCAACTCTGCTCCTGCAGGAGGGTGATTGCCTTGCATGAATTATAGAACAATATTTTTATTACTATCACCTTTAAAAAAATGTCAGCAATATAGATAATGTCGCTGGACTTGGAGAGAGACTACCTTCAACAGACATCTCTTGAATCTTACTGGCCACCTGGAACCTTTGGAACGGCCCTCCAACACTCTCAACCTCCCAGAGGAGATCTTGGTCTGCTGGATATGTCCTGAGATAACATCCACACACTGGAGAGAGAGATAAAAAAAATGACATGTTTCGTTTCATACGCTGAAAGACAACCCAAGGCCACTCACCACTGCTGGACCTAATGCTCTCACAGTCCTCACCTTTGTACATCGCAGGTGAAATGGGATACTTCAACCCAAGGGCATCCTCCTTGAAAGAATCCACAAAGTCTTCCAGCATTTGGAGGCCGTGCCCATTGCCTCGATGGGCCTTCCTGACAAATATTGAATCCATTACAGGAAGCAGATACCGCTGTGTCAACAAACTGCTGCACAGGTTGCCTGTTGGAGGGAGACAGAACCATCTGAATCACTTCCGGGTCTCCATGTGAGAATGTCACCATATGTATGGTACTTCAAGAGCACTGTGTTCAACAGTACAATGCTTAAGGCCCAATGTGTTGGTGGGCTGCAGATTTAATAGATTTCCCCAAATACTGTTAGTTCTGACACAATTAAACTTCAAAGATAATACTGATGCATTTTTTTTTCCATCCTGCAAAAACACCTTTTGGATTCAACAACACAAGATACTGCACCCATAAGGTTTAAATACGAAAATCTGTAAAGATTAAACTGATTCCAGTTTATTTTTAAAATTCCAAAGTGTATTACATTGATTTGAATTAATGCTTTGTTGTAGGAAAAAAATGCATTAAAAACCAATGACTAGGGGCAATTTCAAGTGCATTTCAGTTCCTAAACCACCATTTCACTTTACTGCAGACTTTAGTACCAAGCTATTATATGAGGCATCAAATATCAAGATGCCTATTCCATTTTATTGGTGTAAAATGAAATATCATCCTTGCATCTTCCACACTGCTTGTCCTATGCAAGGTCTCGGGATTCCGGAGATTATCCTGGAAGCCACATACATGAGCCAGGGAATAACCCAGGATGGGCTGCCAACCCATACCATACTAATAACATACTAATAAATGGTAAATACTTATGGAACTCTCCATTTAAACATTACCATCTATAGTAATAACCTGCCTGGATTTTCATGGAAAGTTTTACAGGATTATTAATGAACTTTGGACTGTTGAATTTAAAATAAAACTAAAATAATTCCTAAAATCTGTACTTCAGCTTGCTTTACTTTTTAAAATCATGTGACTGCCATTACAGTAAGTTAAAAAAATACTATTAATTCTATTCAGTGCATCTTTATTCAAAAACACAAATTTACATGGTTTACCTTTGGGTTTAACGGAGTAAAATCCAATAGCCTCACCATCTTTCCAGAGGACTTTGGCATAATCAGTTTCACTATGACAAAGAAAGGGCACTTCATTTTTGACGATCTCTCTCGCTCGGTACACTAAGCGATTGAGAACATACAAGACTATCCTCTCTCCTAGTGTCTTCACCTAAAAGAAAAGCAGAGAAATTTTATAAACCCAGCTTGGTTAAAACAGTCTTGGTGGAAACAACAAGCCCAAACACATGCTTGCATGCACATACACACAGAAAATCCAGCTTCTGTGCAAACCTTCTTCACACGATACGATCAGGACTCAGAATACAAGGGCTAAGTGGGGCAGTTTCAGCCATTGTAGCCTTGGGGTGTGATGCATTTTATTACACGTTGATTTGAATAAAACCACTGTATGCTAGTTACATGTACCAGGCATTGTTTCTGCAAATAATGAAACCTTGTTTTCAACGCAAACTGGTAAGGAGCCAAAAGGCCGAGGAGAGATTTCTACACTGGGCAATGATTTGGATAAAACATCAGAATGGTTACTTTTACTTGGGGGAGAAATAAAACCGTATGAACTGTGTTTTATAAAAGCCACAACTGGCAAGCTCCATTCATTTAGAATTCTATTGGCAAAATTTGTGCACAGACCTCCGCAATTAAATCACACACACACACACACACACACGTTCTAGTATATAAAAGTTCCAGGGTATACAGTTCTAAATATTTAAAAGCTGGTTTAAAAACTCATGGGAACTCTAAGCTTATCCTTGACATCCCTACTGTACTAGCTGATGACTCTGAAATGTGAAGATGATCAAATGCAAACAATGCAGTGACTGCGCAGCGGTGATTAAAGTGCCGTTTCACAGCCTCGTGCTTGCAGGCCTACTCGTACCTTCAGGAGACCTTCTCGGGAGGAATCGCCGGTTTTGAGGATTTTCTCCAACGGCCACCACTGATCTGCCAGGTAAAGTGCTATAGCTGGGGGGAAAACAGCAATAAGTGGTCCTCTGAGGAATCTGTGTGCTTAAATGAGTGTCATATGCCTGCATTTAACTAATTAAATCCAAAAAAAAAACAGAGTCGTTGAAGTGTGAAACTTGACAAACAAAAACAATGAAGCACACAGAAAGGTGGGGCCTTCAAAAGCAGGTTAGCGACTCTGCCGTTCATTTTAAATGAAGGGCGTGGGCGAGCACCAGTGTCGCATACAGAGCAGCACTGTACCTGTGAACTGGTCTTCTGGTGCAAACAGAGCCAGCACCTTGCGCTTCAGGTCCGCTCCATAGATGGGCACGAAGCCCATGTTGGGCAGACTGAGGGGAATCTGTCACAGCAGAAGAGTGGAGGGCTGTTATGTCACCACCCAGGCACAGGACACCTGTCAGCTCAGAGGCAGGCAAGACGATGGTACCAGCCAGTAGTCAGCCCCTCAAACATAGTCAGTATGAGCAATAAAATTTACCCAAAAGGACCACAACTCGCAAATTAATTAAACACATTTTTGCAAAGTTGCAAAAGTTTGCCAATGATAAACAAATAATAAATTAAAAATACATGTATTAGAGGTCAACACAATGGCAAATTCAGATATATTGTTACAAACATAAACGTAGCCTGCAGAGTTTTTCTTTTCCCCTCAACTGATACATTTTGCCACTGACATCTTTGTATGTGCATGGACCGGTTGATGCTCCATGACATGTATTATGTATTTGAGCACCATGAGGTCACAAGAATACAAAGCATAATGGCCACACAGAATGTTGGAGAGAGAGAGAAATGCCGTCCATTCAACAATATTTTTTTTACAGATAAGGCCATCCACAAAAAGTGAAGACGACATATTTAGGCTGGAGTTCCTCCTACTGTCTTCCCATTGATACATCATTGCTTAGCTTTGTCAGCCTTCTCTGGGAACCATCCCAAGTTGCCAACCACTGCTCAAGCCCCACAAAGCAAGGCAATGAAACACGACAAGGTTTCCTTTACTGCAAAAGCAAAACAGCTCCTATTTGGTGTTGATTCCTACTCTGTTACACAAAGAACAACTTGCAGAAGAAAAACTGGTAAAATGCCTCTTTGACAATTCCTTTCAACATAAGATTAACATGACTAAATTGAGATCCCTTAAATATATGTTATTATTTGGTAGGCAAATAAAATGCATAATATGGACTGGGCATGTTTTTCCAGGATCACCGGGATCTTACTCGTTTTTTTTTTTTTTGTTTTTTTTAAAGAACAATAACGATGCTGTTTATTTTCCTAAATGAATTATTCATTGTAGGTACTGTAGGGCAGTGGTGGCTTAATGGTTAGGGAAGTGCACTTGTAAATGAAAGACTGCAGGTTTGAATCTCCGAGTTACCCTGAGCAAGGTACAGCCCGCAAGCACTGCTCCCTGGGCGCTGAATTAGCTGCCCCCTGATGTCACATATGGGAAAAATGCAGAGAACACATTTCGTTGTTGTGTGCTGTGGTGTGTCAACAATGACAACTAATCACTAAATTCTAAATTCACTAAAGGTCTGCTACACAAAACCGCAGTAGAAACTTCAGTAGTGCCCTTTCAAAGCACAAGGGAAAAGGATCCACCCACCTGTCTGGAGTTGGGCAGCATAAAGTATTCTGGCTTATCTGGGTTGCTGCGTAGAAGGGCTGACATGTACTCTTCTGCTGACTTTTCAAGGTCTTCATGACTCAAAGTGCCCAAGATATCCACTACAAATTCCATTCCTGGGAAGAAATATTACATGGAGAGTTGCCAGGTCATTGCTTAAATGTTAAAATTCAAAGAAGCCAGCTATTACCTTCATATTTAAACAGCTACAAAGTTACAGATGGTCCAACAAGCACTGCAACTCTGCCATAATGAATCAGAACTTGCATGCAGAGAGACTCAAAGAAACATTTTTTCCAAAAGAAAGTTATTACAAAAAAAAAATGTCCTAATCTTGTAAGGGAATATGTATTATATTTTTCCCCTGGCTGATTTTGTTACAGGTGGTCAAAGCAAGCAAGTATCCCATCAAGCAAATAATATGACAATCATACTGAAACGATACAACATACCATTTTTTTAATCCCAAAAAAATCTGTACCATTCAAATTCCTGTAGAAACTACATCACACCATAAAATAGCCAATTATTTGTACTACAAAATACAAATATGATTGAGCACCTGTTGACCACTATTAATCTTCTGTATCATATGACCACTGCAGATGCAGTGTGGTATTTCTGGCTATAGTCTGTGTGAGCCAAATGTGGTGGCCCTCTGCTCTGGTTACTGCAAGGGGAATATCTGGCTCAAGGGTAATTCTACAAAATTCTAGATTTGCAGTTCCCACAGCACCTCCATGCAGGGTAATGGCCTGGACCACAATCGGGGTTAAAGCCATCTGTGGAAGTTGTCCAAAAAAAAAAGAAAAAAAAAAAAAAAACCATCCCTAAGCTGAGACCTTCCAACATATTTCAGGTACAGAAGGGAAAGCATGTGAGGAGAAACAAATAGGTGGGACGAGGCAGAGCAACAGCTGTGAGGCCCCCACTGCGAATGACAGGCCAGTGAAAAAGGATCCATGACCCCGATCGTGCTCATAATTGGTCTGGATTTGGCACAGAAGAGACGGCATTGTTAGCATTTACAAACTGCATCTGGAATTCTGTGGAAAAAATAAGATATCAATCAGAAATTATCCAAAAATCATTTATATCAGATTCCTTCACGATTATAACTCGCTAATTAACCATTTTACTTGACACATGCTTAAAACATGTCTAGAATATGATTTTGATACTGCAACATATGAAATATTGCCAAGGTGGACAAAGTACATAAAACAAAGAAGTTTCTGTTGACCTGCTTAGCTATTGGCTTAACCCACGAGGTTGTCACAAAATACCATGTTATTAAGGGTCTTTTCTCAATGACCTATAGCTGTCTGTCAATAGAGGAATTGCAGCCAGCAACTGAATAGTTTATAAGGCCAGGAAATCCTTTGTTCCCTCTACAGCATCTCCTGGTGGTGGGGGGAGGGGCTCTTCTTGGAGTAGAATCTGTGACACCACCAACATTATTGCAGCATTAATTCAAGTCAACTAATTTTTGGCTGACAATGGTAATACAATAACTTAACTATTCATTAGAAATTTTACTGACCAATATAATCTTTGTAAATTATTCATTCCATTCAAAAATATTGTAATTTAGTAGCCAGCTACTAGTTTATCACCTTTTTCAAAAATTGCTTGCCTAGACTGCTTGATTTTATACACAGGAAACATTTCAACACTGAACATTTTGGGAATCAATGTATTTCTAAAACAAACTTATGGAATGGGTTCTACAGCACACAGCATTAACAAGCATATGGTAACAATAAACTTTCAGAAGTGCTTGTGAATAAATTAACTGTTTATACCATCAAGCTCTTTAGGCACTAACGGAAGATGCCAATCCCCCCCACCCCTGGTTTCCACAGACATCTTAGACAGAGAAAGGGCTTAAAATACAATGATTTGGCCATTGTAAGTCACTCACATCTTTATCCCTGCCAATTTCTTCTGCATTCACCATGTCAATTACAAGTATTGAATGTTATATTATACAATAAGCTCTCAGACCTTGACATGCACCGTTTCTATGAGACAGTCAACAATATTGCTGCACATGCAGGTGGTCATAATACTTTGGTTCATCAGTGTACAGTATGTCTGTACCATTTAAATAGGCTTTTGTACTTTTGTCAGACATCAAAGTACTGACAATTAAGTTTAAATTGACAATAACATTTAACTGGCAGTATTTGCATGAAAGAGTACCCCTTAATTTCTATTTTGGTATAAACATTACAAAAACCGACTGTGTTAAATAGTTAAATACTCTCACAACTGCACAAAACCACCAAATACAAGCCTTGATCCAAATAACAGGACACACAGGATAAGAAATGGAACTTTATTACCAAATAAGCAATACTTGTTAGACAATCCTACCAGTAATGTGAGAAATAATCAAAATGGTGTGCATTGCCCATTTTAAACCATTGAGGTATCTGGCTGTCGGCATTTTTAAAATGAGTGCAAAATACAGAAACTCAGCATTGTTTCAAATCATACATTTAGCAACATTTACTGTGCATGTTCTTCAGAACAGGAAACGTTATCAGTCAAAAAAAAAAGTTTGTAATAAGTCTACCCAGGTGATGTACATGAAAACAAGCATTGACAATCTTTTCGCTCTTCAAGCCTGGACGAGAGAATGATCAATTATGATTCAGCAGATGAACAGGTCCTGGTGAGTGTAGGGAATATGCTGCAGGACATGTTTGTGTGACATTCGTACTCAAATGTTTGTGAGCGGGGTATTTCAGTGGCTGGACAAGTCCAGCCAAGTTCAGTCGTGCCTTTAGAATGTATAGCTGTCTCTCAAAATCATGTCAATGGATCCAACCAAGCAAGGATTCAGAGACACTGATGCAACACGCTAGACTGAACAAAGCCACATTTAAATGTGACATTTAATTTCATGAGACATATTGGGGCTTTTTGTTTGCTCTGTTACAATATCTTCTACTTTAATAGAGAAAAGCAAGGAAAATCGATGAATCATGCCAATGAGACATGCATTAAGAAAATCCTTAAAATAAACTGATCTTTGATATACATCCATCCATTCCCTGTAGATGTTTATACAGTATAGGGTCACAGGAAGTACAAGGCACAAGTCAGGAGGTGGACTGGACAGGAAGCCAGGCCTTCTTCACAGACAGAATACTGTATGAATATCACAAAATATGACTGGAAATAGAAAACTGCCAGGTCATACTGAATAATAATGACAAACATAAAATGAAACACTCAGATACTCTGAATCAATGCTGAACTACATTCCAATGAAATACATCGATCACAAAGACATGCCCAGCAATTCTTATAATAATGCTTAGTGTGGATTTTGTGACTTAGCTATGTTCAGACAGTTCATATTTGCGTGGAACTCCCATTTAAGGCTTAAAGAATAATCACTGGAATAGTCAGAACCATTATCAATATGCTGTGCATTTAATTTTGTGTGTGAATTTGAGACACACACATACCCTTGGTCTTCCACTACTCAATGCACAAAAATACTTTGTCACACCCTTGCACAACCCTCACATTTTTAGCATATCAATATGCGACTACCCTCCCCCAGCTTCTCGGACTCACTCAGCATTCCCCGTTTACTCTGAGGGGCTGCAGAGGTCGAAGGTCAGAGGCTCACACTGATGGCACAGCAGATAAGAGGAAATAGGCCATCCTATACCTTACTACACACTTACTACACTCATCTACACCTTTGCATGTTCCACCGCTGCGACCTGCAGAGCTTCTGGGACTTAGAAAGACAAATTCCGCTTCGCCTTGATCAACAGAACAAGCGACTAAATAAAATAGCATGAAATAAAAAGCATGAAAACAACATTACGCGAGAAGATCTACAGCTGAGAGTTGGAAGACTTCATAAGAGCTGGGAATTTCAGTGCCAGTGCAACCACCTATGCAAGTTTTTCCATTTCTGTTCCTGATAGCCCTGAATGGCAAGAGGTGGATAAAAGTGACCTTTCGTCATGGATGCCAACACTAATGAAACCCGATAAGTTCAATGCCAGCAGCCAATCTATGAATTTTATGCCACATAAGAAAGCAGAACATGGATTTAGTGCTATGACAGGTGACACAGATATAAACAAATAAATTCAGATTTTTTTATGGTATTTTTCAATGTATTAAATCATCTCAGTATGTCATATTGTCAGGCTCAATGTCTTTTATAATCATTTTCTATTTTTCCACTGTTTTCTTGCACTGTGACCAAGAAAATCGTAATCTCCAATGGATCATACAGGAGAAGATGACAATAATGATACTTTGACTTTTTGACTTGATTTTCTTTAATCATGACTGAAAATAAGGCCTTATTGTAACAACTGTTAGCTGGGATGCCCCAAAGACCTTCAAACTAACTTTTGATCCATATTCCAGTCCCCAGCAGATAAAATGGACACAGAGACCATAAACCTGCATTTATTCAGCCAACAACACGTTCAAATTCCATTCAAGGGGCCAGAGGCACCACTAGAGATTTTGGACCCCATGACATCAAATCCTAATTGGGCACCCAACGCAGACCAATCCAATTATTTTTTTACCCCCCTCCCCCATACACATCCCCACTTCTATTCATAATCTCTCAGTTATTAAAGTGTAGCAATCATGGAGCAATGATTCACCCAGACATCTTCAATCCACTCACCCTGGGCAGAATCACACAGGATCTGAAGCCTGTCTCAGAAAACACAGGCAGCTCAAAAACACAGATTAACCTTAATCAAACATGGTTTATTTGCCATTTACACAAGTACAGGTGCATTGGAAAGCTTCTCTTCGCTGACCTCATCTTGCTCTCCATATCTTGGGGGTCACAGCGCAGGGTCAGCTAACGTGGAGCACCCCTGGAGCTGGGGGTTCAGGGCCTTGTTCAGGGGCCCATGGATATATGACCGAGGCTGGGACTCAAACCTGCGACCTCCTGATCACAGGCATAGAGACCCAGCTGCTCACCACCCCCCTTAATGTGGGAGGACAGATGATTAAAAAAACATTTTGACTATACAGAATATTACACTGTGGTTTCTGTCTGGAGGTCACAGAGGACCGGGTTGGGAAGCCCTGTATGAGACCAATGACCAAAGGGCCACCCCCCTTCCAATCCCACCCCAGGAACAGAAGACAAACCCTGAGAAGCCGTTGCTCGGTGCATAGATGGTCTCCTATCCACTCCTATTTTACACATGAACACGTTTCTCCAACATGCCATCACAAGAATCCCCTCATCCCTCCTCCCCCCCGGCCACTTCAACAAATTCTAGTATTTCCACTCAACCGAATTATACTCATAAGAAGTATCCCCACCCCTCTGGAGCATGACAGGTAAGCATGCCACACAACTCCATCTTGCACAACATGTGCAGGACTACTTGAAAAGTGCTTGCTGTTGCACTAGACATACAAGCCAGGATCCCCCCCCCCCCCCCCCCCCCCCCCACCCCCCACGAGAACAGAAGCACGAGGTCCACGCGCATGTGGGGCGGACACGGAGTGCCAAGCAAAACC
>JAABNY020000095.1:17067355-17078696 GCA_015164015.2 Brevimyrus niger
TTCGGTCATTGGGTGCATTCGACTTGCTTACAGCGCTGTCTTAAAGCAACGCATTCTGATCCTGACGCAATGCATTACGGTTACATGCATTGGGACCTCTCACCCGGCTGAACAAACTGGAACCGCTTCCATGACGACACACCTTTGCCCTTATTGGCTGAAGGGTTTAGCTATACGCATGACGTTGGTATCCCAGGTAGTTCCGATGCGTAATCTGATATTTCTCCCGAATATCACGTAAAGTAGTGAGAACTGGTTTTCAGTTCATTTACCTGGTGAAATAGTTTGAATAAATGACATAAATGCTCTAATAGTACACGTAAGTTAGTGGTTTATTTATTTGTTAGTTACTGTAATGTTACGCTGCTTTATTTGGTTAATCGTCTAACCTGTGAAATTATATTAGGTCTGCATTCACAGTTTGACTTGTGATATTCAGATGGAGTTCTATGTCAAACTGGTTTGTTCGACTTTCAAGAAATTGGAGTTCTAGTGAGTTCAAGAACCAAGGTACCATTGTACATGCATCCATAAATCATACATACATAATTCAGTCGTCCATGGCTAAAGACAGTTTATGCCAATTTCTTGCCATGCTTCAGGCTGGCTACTTTTATTTAAAGGAAAGAAAACAAACACATTTTAGAAGGAAAACACATTTTATGCAAATAAAAAAATGCTGAGTTATTATTTATTAAGGCCAAATCATAATTCTTCATATTTCATATCGTGATAAATATCATACCTCATTACATCCCTTAGATACAGTGATTTTTATTATTTATTTCTTGATTATATTTAATTTGGCAAAATAATGCACAATTTGCACTTAGAAATATTTTTGTGAAAGTTATTAAATAAAACAAAGAAGCAGGCTTTTGTAAATCATGTTGACAGTGGATGTCATCCTGTCGGGTAGTGGCATAGCTTTTGTTTGAGCAACGTGGCCATTATACACTGCCTGGCCAAAAAAGTCACCATTTTTAAATTTAAATCTGCATGAGCTTAAGAGCCAATGACTATTACAGCTCGGCAATGTTACGCAGCAATAAAGTGAAGTCGACTGAGTACCTGAATCTACTGAATGGCCAGCTTATCCCATCAACCGATTTTTTTCCTTCATGCATGGCATGGGCATATTTTAGGACAAGAATGCCAAAGTTCTTCAGGCTCAGACTGACAAAAAGTGGTTCAGGGAGCACGAAGAATCATTTTCACACATGAATTGGCTTCCACAGAGTCTTAACCCCATTGAAAGTCTTTGAGACATGCTGAAAAAGACTTCACGGAATGGTTCAACTCACCTTAAACCAGTACAAGACCTTGACGAGAAATGTAAATCTGGGTGAAGAAAGTATTGATGCTGCACAAGCATGTGGAAACAATGCATTAACGAATATATACCATAATGAAAGCTAAAGGCGGTCCATTGAACTAGTAAATTGTGCAGCCTTTTTTGGCCAGCGGTGTATTTTCCGATTCATAGCATTCTCAAACAGTGTTGCTATGACACTAAACAGTTTTCCAATGTTAATTGAAATGTATTGATACAAATATTTTATTTCATACTTAGTAGTTGACAAAAGGGAAAAATTGGTATCAGTATCGGCATCAGACCCGAAAAAATTATATTGTGCCACTTATTATTATTACGGATCCTATCGTGTGGAATAATGCAGTGCTGTCATTTATTGATGCTCTATGGGCCAAAAAGGGTGCATTTTTGATGCAATGGGTTCCTCCTGCTAATACAAAAATGGTACAATCAGTACTGTATAAAAATGAGACTGCAGAGGGGTATGCATCAGGATCATGACTGAAAAAGGATTGATTATGCAGCCATAAACCTGGCCTTGTGAATGTGATAAATCAAAAATATTTGGATTGCAAAACCACAAAACATTATATGAAGATCTATAACCTATAATCTATATTTCAAGACAAATTGCACCAAAATTGAAGCAGGAGTGCTAGGTGGCAGCAGAGGAAGGAGAGGGTGGCATCAGAAGACGTGTGATGGATCTTTTTCAGACTTTCCTTGGAACATTGTCTAGGTGATCTGGAGCCTGCTTAGTTTTGAGACAAATTAAACCAAAATTGGGCTGGGAGGGGGAGGGGGGGCTAGAGATTGCAGAGGCTTGGGGTCTTGGGAGGAGTTGGGCATAGATTACGGGGCTGACAGGGCTGTTGTTCACGTATCCTGTGTGCCGTACCTCTTCAGGGGCCAAGATACATTTGAGAGGACCTCCGACAGCAGCTCCAGGAAGCACAAAAAGAAGAGGTCAAGGCATGAGGCAGACTCCCCATGCGAGAGCCGCTCCAGCCTAAGCGGCGAGGAGTGCCGTGGTAGCGATTACGACAAGGCAAGCCGCAAGCGCCAGCACCACGACGGAGCGCGCCCCGCCTTCGGCAAACACTGCCAGACTGAGAACAGCCACCACACTCACAGTGGGCTACAACACCACAACCATGCAGGTGATTAAGCTTGTGCGTGTCGTGGAGAAGCCACAAAGCTCATTGCACTTCCACAGGTGAAATAGGTTGGATTTTGATAATCTTAGCATCTTTTTGTTTTATTGTTAACCATTTTTATTAAAGGCTGAATTGCCTGCATCACATATCTCTTACACCAGATGGCAACAATGAGTCATTTTTGCTGTCATAGTTTGATCCCCCCCCCAATGAATTAGTATTTCTTTTTTGTGCAGGGAACGTCACATCTCAGTCAAAGAGTAACACTCATGCATGCTCTCATAATGGCCTGAACGCAGAGACGGACCACAGAGACTCAGACCATGAAGAGTCTTTCCTCTACAAGACTGAGAGAAATAAGGGTAAGTGGGACCACTTGAATCTTAAACAGAACTAAGACCCACTTTTTCAGCAGCAACTGTGTTACATCTATGCATCTCTGTAAGTGTGTGAGTGTTCTGCTCATATGTCTTACAGTTCAGCTGATCTCATTTAGCAGGTTTTAAATATGTTTTTAGAGCAAGCCACTTGTGAGGACATGGGAGGGAGTACAGACACTGGAAGAAGCTTGTCCTGCAGTAACATGGACAGAAAATAAGTTGGTGAGACATTTTTAGGATCTAGGACAAATTCCCTGCTGTGCCACAGCCATACATATGTTGCAGAAGGCAAAGTCATTGCATTAAATGTCAGTTTGTAGACTCTTCAGATAAGCTTTACTATGAATTACACTGTTAGAGTGAATAAGGTTTGTTTGCTGTAGGGAAAACAAAACTGTAGATGTTTTTAACACTAAAAAATGCAGCATAATATAAGTGGGTCTTGAAGACTGATTATGCGCATTTCATTTTTTTTAAAACAGAATGAAAACATGATTTTTTTCCGTTCAGTGAAGGTAAGGATTGATGTAAATATTCTGACCTTCCATAAAAGAGAGATTAATTGTATTGCCCAGATAAGGAATACATATTGTTTTGGGATTGGTCCACCGCCATATGCATTTATCTTATTAATGTCATAACTTGAAAAATATTTCATAAATCTTTTTCAAACTTTGCAAAAGTGTTGCACGGGTGAAACTGCAAATGATAAAATTTTGAAACGAGTCACTCAGAAACTGAAATCATGCTGATCCTGCTGGAAAGTGATACCAAAGAAAAGTGCAGCCTCAGACACGACTCCATAGCATTTGTCGGATCATTTTCAGATGTAACAGGAACTTTGTATAGAAGGTCTGGAACCGATTTAATTTTGAGACCAGGGAGTACATTATTGTCATTTAGACACCATCTAATTTATAACATTTTTTGAAGTACTTGTAGGAGTTTTGGCTAAAAAGTGTAATAGTGTGATGGTAAGACAGATCTTTCTAAAATAAACAGCCTGTGCAGTATAATATGCATTTCTTTGTACCTTTTCAAGATGGTTACTGACATTCTGTATTTTATTGTCTTTGTTTTTTAGACCATGGATTTTGTGAACACCTTCTTCAAAAGAAGTGAATTTCAAATGCCGAACAAATTAAATCCTGCTAACGGAAAAGTGGTGCTTTAATCATAAATTATACTGTATTTTTACCACAGAAGATGTTTTAGATATTCTTTTTTTAAGCTGAAATGTTAATTTACTCTTCAGTGGTGAAAAGTATCATAGTGAACATCCTTAAGAATGCGACAAATATATTTAATAATGAACTGTAATCAAAGAAGAAGCCTGGAGCTTAACATCTCAGCTGCTGCTTATAGACTCAGGACTTTGTCACTTTTAAATGAGACTGCTTTCCTTTTTACGGTGTTTTCCTAGAATGAATGGAAGCTAAAAATATTCATTAAAGGAATGGCTCTTAAGTACTTGGCTGTTGCCTTCAGAGTTGGGATGTCACCATATCCACAGGATACTGATCTGATACTGAGTGAATTGGTTGTTGTGTTGTGTACACTTGCACTGCAATGACAATAACCTGGACAGACTAGAGAGCATTTTTTCTCATCACTGGAAAGGATTTGTTGGCTTTCACTGAAAACCATGTTCCATAAATCTCCATAAGTCCGTGTATCATGCCTGCTCATTGAACTAGTTCTGCTTTCTAAGGCAAAAATCCACTTGAGTTTCTAGCTTCAGAAAGAATACTGTGAATTGCATTTGAACTGTACTATCAGTTATTTTTTATACATGAACATTCCTGTATCAGGAATATTAATAGAAAAAATATTTTTTTTTTTGTTTTAATAAATTTCCACTACATAGTTTGGACCCTTTGCTATGGGCATGTCTCATTTAATGGCTATGGTTTGCTTTTTTCTACAAAATAAAATTATGGTTAATATTCTACCCTTCTTCTGTAGCATGTAAAATTTCTATGATGTAAAAACCTGTATAAAGAAAAAGCCTTAAAAATGCATTGTCATGGTCCTTGTATTTTTTTCTTTTCAGAACTTAATCTACCATGCAGATTACTGTTTAAAAGTAGGGCGCTGTATGTAAACATATTTATATTAGGCCTGTCAGCATTAACATGTTAACAAATGCAATTACTGTAAATTACTCGTCATTATTGATGATTATTATTATTATTATTGACAGTCCTGATTGGAAGTTATACATGTAAGCTTTTTGTTGTTGAGTTCATGCTTTTGTTGCCTTTTGTTTAAAAAAAAAAAAAACTTGGACAAATTATTGCTGGTATTGAGACTGATATTTCCGTGCGTCTTTTTCCGGGATGATTCTTTGTGCAGGTGGTTAATTTGTCTACTCATCATATATACATTGGGTCCATTGTTTGGATTATTTTCATCATTGTCACACATATTCTGTACACTGCCATGCGTACAGCTAATATAGGATGTGTACCATCCCACAATGCATTGTTCAGCAGCTGATTTTACCCTAGGTCAGGGTTTTTATTTTCATTCCCATGTAAAACACTGCTGGCTTCAGCCTCATCAATCACCATTCTCTTCAGAATCCATTCCTATCCCCATACCATACTTGCTCACTCCAAATGATACCTTGTCAGCTGACCACTGACATCTAAACTGATGAAAGCTACAGCCATAAGGTTTTACATGCAATAAAATTCACACCAAAATACAGAATGTACATTATTTACACATAACTTAAGAATATGCCTTCCAACAGTCACAAATGGAACTTGCAGTTGAGTAAAGAAAATAAATACAAAAGCAAACTGGTATTGGATGTTCAATCACAAACTGGTCACAAACATTGTTTCTCCACAGTACAATGTAATATTGGAAAATAAAACAATAATAAAATAGATTCCATTTGTTAAACTAGCAGGTACTTTTAATGTTAGCTCCTATACATAAGGGTACTTAAAAAGCTTTATTTGACTCTGATACTTCAGAACTTTTTAAACAATGTTTTAAAAAATCAGCCCTTTATGTAGACTGATGTGGAATGTTATGAACATTCTTTCTCATATCTTCTTCAATGCCGATGAGTGTAACAGCACACCGAAATACCACCTGCAGGGCTATATAACCCAGTTCTGGCCCATTTTTTTTCTTTCTTTCTTGTTTCTATGTTCATTATTCTGTTATGCAAAATTTTAAAGCTTCCTGGTATTTAACGCTGGGTTTTCCATGTCTTAAGTGATTTTTCTTAAGACACTTAAATTCCACAGGTATTAAAGAAGCGAAGTGATGGACATGCTGTTTTCAGGAGGTGACCATTCTCCATTTGAAACTGTCAATGAATGTAGTGGAGGTTGAGCTACAAGTTCTTTTCCTTTCTGCTTGAAATACCTCGCCCTCAGGATGCACAATGTAGGGGACACATTTAATACAAATTTTCCTTAAATTACAAATTTCCCATTTTTTCATAAAAATTATACTCATAAAAATTCTGTTTTGATTATATAGCTATGTTTTGAGATCACACTGGATCTATGAACATGCATAGGTAGTTAAAAATTGCAGCTAAAGATGCTAAAATAATAGTCACACTGGGGAAGTAGGGTTGTAGTTAAAAAATACCATAGCTATGGGGCTGGCTTCACATTCTCTTGTTCAGCTGTCAGTCTGGACTGATGTCATGCCTGCGCTTGTTCTGCACTTGGGCCAGCGTCCCTGGTGTACTGAATGTCTGGAAGACCACTTGGGAATTGAGCCCGTCCTCCTTGCCGTCTGTGCAGCTCTCACTTTTTGTTAGCAATCCTTCGTTTTCTGGTGGCCAGCATGTCGTAGAAAGGATCTCTGCTGATGCTGGCCCTGTGGAACAGAGATAATAATGGAAAACGGTACTTTAATGCAATATCAGAGACGTCTTTGATATGGAAATGTATGCACGTTTCAACAAACTGGATTTTATATAAAGGAGGGGGAAAAGTTTGCAATGTGACCCAGTTTAGTTTCCATGGTTTCCAAAGATTATGTTTTTCCACCCATCATCTTTCTGAGCTAGGGAATTTCTTAGCATCCAAAACACATTCCACCTTCAGCACAGATTCACTGCTTAATACTGGAACATGAAAGAAGGATAACTAAACTAATGTCAACCATTAAACATGCACAAAACATGCAGGATTATTTCTTCAGATTATTAATATGTAATAGACTTTAAGTACTTAATTTGGGTGGAAAAAATACAATTACAAATGTCAATATATACTGTCACGCCATCCAAAGTCTCTCCTGCCTTTTGCCCTACGCTTCCTGGGATAGGCTCCCTGTAAAGCATTAGGAGATGTGGAAGATGGATGGATAGATGTTTCATACTCCTGTGCCATATTATTATTAGGGAACAAGTACATAATGGTGCATGTTTACTGGACTCTATCTGTAGACTGGTGGAAATTCTGTGATCATTCCACATTGCTGACATTTCTGAAATAAACTGACCAAGAGTCATAATGCAGACCTTAACCAGCTGTAGAAAACTATCTTTTGGATAGAAACCATTTTATTTTGAAGGACCTTGTAGAAATACTGCAGTACTATCACCCTATTTACTCTAACCTCTGATGGTTGAAACTATCCTCAGTGGCACAAACTACCCTGCATTTGTATAATTTCATATTTTCACAGCTGCTTTTATAATTCAAAAGCTGAGCTGTTTCTCAGATGCAGATGCCTTACAAATGATTGCAAAGCAGTTCCGCATGGAAGTAAATCTCTCTGCAGCCTGTCGAGGTGAGTAATGAGCTTTAAGGAAGGAAAACTCCATGTAATATGAGGTGATTTTTACATTCCTAAGAACTACTGTCTTTTTTTAAAGGATTTCCCTCAGTAGCTGTCAACAAGAAAACATTTTTAGCTATCTGAAAAGACATAAGATGCCAAGAGTGTCAAAATCCTATCTAGGGAGCTCAGAGAATGACTTTGGAGAATGATTCAAGAAGAACATGAGGTATCCATTGCTGTAATGGAGGAAGACACTTTTGTACATGGAGAGCGTCTTTACAGTTTTCGTGTTTTACTCTTTTCTCCTTTGTTTTTTTAAATTTTTTTATAATTCTGTATTCCACAATTTTATTCCACGAACATTTTTTCATTTCAACAGCTGCATTACAGTACATCATAATCTACTGTATTAAACTACAGGAGTATGAGTTTTATCTTTGTCTTGGATCGGTTGTGGATAGGTTTGGCAAATGTGCAAATAAAATATGGATTTCCCTTGAAATTTGTGTGTTTTATGTGAGAAAATGTCCGTCATGAGCCACAAGTGATAATGCATTTAGAAAAACTGAATTATCCCCTGAAATATCACTAGCCACATTTTAGCAATTTTGCATAGGTTTGGCACACATTTGCATCATGTACACTTTCCTCAGTAAAGCCTGTTAAGTTCGAGTAAATGATGTGAAATTTGATGCACATATAGAAAAGATGACTGGGAACCATATATGTACAAATTTGACCAAATTCATCATATAGTTTTTGATATATTCACAAAACACCAAAACACTAAGTTGCATTTTTGAACCTGTTCAACTTTTTTATATTCTATTGTCCATAAATTAAAGAGAAGTTATGAATTTCAATTATGCAAGTCATTGCAATCAATGGAACAATGGTCCGCTTTGATTTAAAGTATCGGGCATGTCTCTCTAACTTCTACATCTGAAGTTATGAAGCTTCAAATGCAACCATACAAGGTTCAGTATCAGTGTACTAATTGTGTGAGGCCATCAGCCGACACTCAGTCTAGAGGATAGACGGACTGTTCAGGAAGTCCTTACTTGATGGACTTGATCCATTCCTCCTTCTCCTCTGGTGTGGGAGCCGATATCCTGTACACCACATGGTTCCCCTCAACCACCCTACCATCCGCCTCGGTCTTGCAGGCCTTGATCACCTGGCCCTTATGATTAGGGTTAAAAAGCTCAAAGCAGTTCTGCAAGAAAAAAAAAACAACATAAGGTGACTCTTCATTGCTCTGAAGTCGATAGGTTACTGTAATGTTAATGTACCAGTGAGAAGGCTGCTCCAAGAAAGAAAAAAGGAATAGCTCTACTAGACAGTAGTATTTCTACTCTTTGAGAGGGTGATCAAAACATTGTGCTTACAGGCTTCCTGGGCTCTTCAACCTCCCTAATGCTGAGGTTTTCCAGCGGAATGATCCCACGAGGCTCCTTGTCCTGTCAAACAGACAGTACATCTCAGCGAATTCCTTTCTAATTATGTGCTGTTGTGCAGAGTGACTAACCATACAGAACCATAGAAAATATTGATGAGATTTGAAACAGAATTCAAGAAACAGAAGCTTATACTTCAGGGTTACTGCAGACACATGACCAATTCTTAATGTCAAAGCACAAAGGCAGTAAGAAAGCCATGCTCTCATCATACCCTGCCTGGAGGGTATGGTTCTTGACCTTCAAGTTGCAGATTTCTAAAATAGGCTATCGCCTGAACATAAACCCTACATACTGTGTTAAGACTCACAAATGCCAAACTCCTATTTGGCTTACATATTTTTTATAGTATAATCCATATGAGATTTACCGTTGTGTACTCAAAATAATACAGGCAGTTGTCAGTCAATATAAACCACCTTCGTTTCCAGGTTTTCACTCTTCCACCTGTAGGGAAACAAACACCAGATAGAGATACAAAACCTTTCAGGAAGAAGGAGCAGGTGCCTTCTAACAGTGCAGTAATTTGCTCTACACCATGTCTCCCATTTAGGACTCATTAAAACCAAAACTTATGTTGAAAAGTCATCTGAGAAACTGAATATCTGTTCAAAGTAAAAGTGTAAAGTGTTCATGTCCATGGTTTGGTCATTAGCACATGTATGTTTTTAAATTGCTTTTATGGGGGGGGGATTGTCTACAACAATGAACATTTTTCAGAGTGCAGGGTATAACCAACAAACCAACACCAACAACCATAACCAAGCATTTGCACATGGAGTACAGAACAAGGTGTAAGTTAGTTTATCTGCAGTACCTGCTATTATTATTACTACAGTTCATTTGGTCTGAATGTCAGGGTTGAATGGAATCATACATCATCTCAGAATTATCTCAGTAAATGATAAGGGCAGGTGGGTTAACAAAGTTCTTTTCCAGAGATTATAAGATGTGTGATGTGATGGCGTGGGGGGGGGTCTTATTCGAGTTTGAGTCCAGCCCTGCCTCCGGCCACCTTCATCTGGACAAATAGGGTGTTGGTGAATTTGTGCCTATAAATATGTATGTATGTGCATGTTAAGTTCAAATGGTAGATGGGACAAATCAAGCGATTTGTGAAAGAATAATTATTCTTAAAGTATACCTAGGAGTTGTTCCAATTTACATTGTTAAGGCTACTGTGTGAGTGTCAAATTCAATAAGATAAACGTCAGGTAAGCATCGTTTTGAAATGTAAAAGGGCCCTGACCATCTTTTAACCTTATGAAATCGCATTTAGGATTTCAGCAGAACCAGTGTGGAGACTTCAGTCATTCCACCTTTAAAAATCAGTAGTTTGTTTGAAATTTGTCATAAATACCCACAGGACTGGCTTCCGCTCCCAGGTTTTATCTCATCCGTTCCGGTTATATTTGAACATTTTCTTATGTAATGTGATCCAAATATTTATATTTCTATAAGAATTCTTCCACACAGCAGGCTACACGGTAGCTGGTTTAAGCAGAGGTCTCAAAGTATGACAGACACTTTCCTGTGTGCCAGGCAAACATTTAATTCATTATTAAAAGTGGCCTGCAAATCGATCTTTTCTTTCGTTTTCCACAGATTAGCATTCTTTTGCCATTCGGGCAGCATTTTTTTAAATTATTATTATCCTACAACATTTCTATTTCGGCTAAAAAAAAATAATGAAATCAAGTGTTCCTCTTGAGCTGAAGAACTCCTAGCCAATGCCCCTGCCCAGGTTATTTGAGCTTGAGATGCCTGGTTAATGGATATACACTTAATGGTCAGCTCATCCTATATGAAGAGTTATGTCTCTCTGGCACCTTGTGACTAAAGCTGGGACGCAATGCAAAAGGCGTAAATGGTCATTGAATGAAATCAGAAGGTTATGATGCTGGGGACTCTAAAGGTCAAGTGTAAATGTACCCTCAGGATGGAAATGCATCCAATTCTGTAGGGAGTCACCACAGAGTCTGGCAGGCAGTATGAAATGAGAGAGTGGGACCTACTGAAACTGCCAAGAATCTCACATCGTGGGCTGCAGCCAGTGTCGCCCTGAAGAGGTGATATTCCTTTCTTTTTTCCACATTGTGCAGAAAACATGCAGCTAGGGCTGCACTGACATGATGTATGACCAACGACAGAAAGGCTGCACAGACATGGTGTATGACCAACAACAGAAAGACTGCACAGACATGGTGTATGACCAACGACAGAAAGGCTGCACAGACATGGTGTATGACCAATGACAGAAAGACTGCA
>JAABNY020000095.1:17096277-17109785 GCA_015164015.2 Brevimyrus niger
ACCGTCGATAGCCTTTCTAAGGTTAACATTTAGTACAACATAAAATACATTTTACTTTTAAATCAAATATCTGAAGGGGGAAGCATGACCCAGATAAAGCTTTTGGCGAAACAGAAAGAGGACTGTGTTGTGCTGACAAAGAGGGCACCGGAATGCTAAGGATGGCGAGAGGTCTAAAGGTGGGCAGGAAGTACCATCGAGGCAGGAGTGGGGCAAACCGGCACACAGGGAACACTGCAGGAACAGGAGATACGACGAACAGGGAGAACACTAAACATCCGCAGCAGTGTCAATGAACAAATTGGGTAAGACAGGGCAGGGACACGGTTAACAAACTCGATACAGGTGTGGATGGTTAAGACATCAGGGCTGGGAACAATTACGTGATTATGGTATGGCCAGTGACCTCTGCTGGCCAAACAGGGACATGATGGAGGCAAACCATGACATTAAGCAGATGACCTGAAGGAAACACGATGGCTCCTGATTGTGTCTGGGTGGAGAGCACTTTGCAAGAACAATGGATGGATGCCAGACGTCACGCACATTCATGCACACAGAAACACACGTACACACTCACAAATGATGTGCCCTGCCAGACACTCAGGAGAGTGAGAACTGGAAACACGGAACAGCAAATATCTAACCCCCAATCTGTCTCTTCTGCGGTTATTCATCAGTCAATTAATTCTAGGGAACCATACAAGAAAAACCTTTTTAGACTTGGAATTAGTACGATAAGCTCTTATATACCCAGAACTGCCTCTTTAAACCAAGGAGCAGCCTATAATGTCCAGAATGGTAAGGATGACCTAGAAGACCTATAGTCAGGACTAAGAATTATGCTGAGTTCAAGCGGATGGCCCTCCCCCCAGACAATTTTCGGTAGCCTCTATGCCTGTACGGTCCAATTTATTTTAAATGACACAGTCAAAAACTCAAATTCCTTGTCAGGGTTAAAATTCTTTAATGGGCGATGCCGGCATGGTTGGTCACAATAACTTAACGCACAAATACATTTGAAAGATTTGTTATCGTTTTTGTCCCGGCTGCCTAATGAATTGTGCTGCAGACAGTAATCAGTGACATCGCAAAAATGGCAGGAATGGAGAAGCAAGTTAGCCTGCAGTGTAATACTATCACGTGAGATGCTAAAATAAAAACCATCCGTCTTCTACTCTAACGGCACAACTGCGACGTTATTCTTCATACCTTCGAAAAAGCTAATTAGCTGGAGCCTACAAAGGTCTATACAACAGTGGTTACTCTTAAAACTACAAGTGCATCTCCCCGGACTTTAACATCAACATCTCATTTGTTTTATTAATCAGCCTGTGTTCATTGTCCTGTGCTAGCCTCTTCGAGTTGTGCGTTCCCCATTTGTTTTATTAATCAGCCCGTGTTCATTGTCCTGTGCTAGCCTCTTCGTGTTGTGCATTCCCCATTTGTTTTAACTCCATTCTCCAGACCGAACATGTCAACCAGAAACACATATTGCCAAACCCATCATCCACTGACTGTCCTAAATTCACTAACCTGATCCCGCCAGTTTCCTGTGCTCAGAAATGAGTGCCAGCTGGCTGTAATCCCCATGTACCTCACTGCTATTAACCACAGTGTCATCACTAGCTGCCGGGCCGGAAGTGGGGGGATGCACACAGCTGCAGACAGCTGCTAACCCTAAGCCCATTTGGCTCTGTACACCCAGCCTTCATATGTGTCTTTTGGGCTGTAAGAGCTGCCTCTGTGGACCGACGGCAGATCTTTAGGCACAAAAGTGTCTGGGGAAAAAATCCAGCCCACAAGTTACATACATGAACTAATTTCATTTAAAAGCTAAATGATAAATCAGTCACTTAGACCCAGCTGTGTAATTTAACATAAAACTAAACTATGCAAGTCTGTTAGGTATTCCATCATTTAATTATAATAAATACCAACACTATAAATAAGCTATAATTATATGATTACATATTGTTTATGTGTATTTGAATATATAAATAATAGCACACAATCACATAATTACCCACCACTGTGCCATAATGTTCTGCTCACTTCCTCTTAAAGTGTTCATTTGAGGTTCAGGTTCATTTCTCATTAATAGCACAAAACGAAGTCTCTTCTTATGAGGCCACAAATTGAATCCAAAGAAAGATGGCAACAAATAGCCATTCTACGTTAATGTGATGAATACGTGTCCCAGCAAAAAGGATGCAAATATTTCCTGGATTTCCTGCAGGTTCACTCATGTCATTGTTCCAGCCCTGCCTTTTCCTCCGACCTTCTCCCTCTTCCCCTCTCCGAAAACCTGCAGAGAATAAATCCTTGAACCACGGGAATGGAAACACTCAGAGGAGTCGCCCTGGCTTTGAATTCTTCTTAGCGCATGACTTGGGACTCTGGAGACTAGCAATAAGTCCGACTTCCCGTTAGGAACAGAGACAAATAACTCCACACAACTCCAAAAGTTCCCCTCAAAAATGTTGTATTGTTTGCCCACGCATATTTCTGTTAAGCCCAGTATTTTTTTTCGTGGAATATTCATAGGACATTATGCTGGTCTGGACTTAGAGACAGTTATGCAGAGATGGCTCTTCCAAACAGTATATGTATAGTTCACTACAGCCATCAATACTACTTAGTTAGCCCCTTCTGAATCAAGGAAAACATCTCAAAATCCTCCAAAGTATTTCTCCAAAATCAATGCCATATGCTGTACCCAGACGAGAGTGTGCAGTGGTCATTTATGAGGCACTCTGACTGCCTCCAGTCATGCCTCAGTTTTCTGCTCTCATCTGAGGCTAGACATTTTAAAAAAGAACTTTCAGCCAATTACAAGTCACCAAAACTGTGGTAGAAACTCATTATATGCGCTCTCGCAATGAGCAGATTTTCTTGGAACTTACTCAAAAATTCCAGCAGAACCCAATATTAAAATGAAACTTTGTAAAGGGATGGTTAGCAGATGCTGAACGGTTTGATCACTTTGCGATGCACCATCCACCCTCCATAGAAGACAATCTAAATTATGACCATGCATCAGTGTGAAAACCATACCCCAAAAGCATAACCCAAAAGTCAATGAATCACAGACAGCGGAGGTCAGACGGCGAAGCGGTCGGAGTTCCAGGCCAGCCCTGACACCAGACGATATTAATTGGTGGAATGGTGCCGTCCAGGTTCCTGCTGGGCCAGGGAAGGAAGCAACAAAAAAGATGGTCTGGGGACAGCCAGGGCTCATGCAATGCCTACTGGCTAACAGCAGTCGGAGGAGGGACAGACTGGACTGTGAAGCAGCGGTGTCTGCACATAAAGAATAAACACTTGGTCATTTGTTTCCATCCTCCTTAGTCTGAGACCCCCAAAGTCTGACACCCCAACAAAGCAGCTATCTGCCAAAGTACAAAATGTGTGGGTGCCCTGTGGGTAATTACACCAGCTCCACACGCTCCTGGCGGATTCAGTCACAGAACAAGGTCATTCTCATCTCCTGCCCCCCTTTCTACTCTCATAATACAGAGTCGTTAATAACGCAAGCGAAGCATGCAACTACGGTTTTACTTCCCCTTCGACAAACGCTAAACAGGTCTAATAAGTAAATATTTTTAACTAATTGTTTATGTCTGGCAACAAAAACACCATTCATACGTATAGATGCATTACTGTCTGGTGCCATGGATTTCAGCAGCTGAAGGATAACGCAACTAAAGACTGCAAGCATCTCTTTCTCGCATTTCCATGGCTCAACAAGGACAACGCACACTGAAACCCAACTGATTTTTTTTATACCCATTCAAATTCAAGTTATCCCAAAATAAACAGCTGTAAACATTAATGAACTGTGACTACTTTTAGTACGAGCAGTACTGCATTTTCGCACCGCATACCACACATAAAATGATCGCAGGCAGTAGTGTAAGCGTATTAGTAAATTCCATGTGCTTTCCAACACCCCACTTTCTATCCTGCTGTTAGGGTATGTTCTGTACCATCAATGCGAAGAAGTGTTCTAGCTGGAAGAGGATCTAATTACATATTATGGCCCTTTAGTTGGGCCCTATTTCAAATTATCAAGTGAACAAATGAAGCTGAACAAATAAGGCCCAAACTTTGACCATATGCTTAGTGGCTCCTTCACACTGGACTGCAAAACACCAGGGAACACAAAGCAGTTTCCCAATCCGGTTCTCAAGGACCCACAGGCAGTTCATTTTTGTGCTCCATCCTAGCTCCGGGCAGGAGAGGGAGCAAAAATGTCTGGCAGGGTGCTGGGAGAGAGCAAAAATGTGGACCGACTTTGGGTCCCAGAGGACC
Source organism: Brevimyrus niger (assembly GCA_015164015.2). Taxonomy (NCBI): domain Eukaryota; kingdom Metazoa; phylum Chordata; class Actinopteri; order Osteoglossiformes; family Mormyridae; genus Brevimyrus; species Brevimyrus niger. Next base: position 17,100,592 of record JAABNY020000095.1, read on the forward strand.
AGATTGGTAAACACTGCTCTATTGCGACTTCTTGTGAATCTCCTATATTGTTTTTTTTCCTGATTCAGAAACACAGCAGCATATTTTAAAGACACACACCAAAATTATATGAGGCGCAAAGTACAGTTAGAGAATAGCATGACTTTATCCATCCATCTTTGAAACACTTAACCTGAACAGGGTCAAGAAAATATAATTTCATGTCTTTTTAAAACTTAAATTTAAATTTATGCTCCTTTCCACGTGTGCTAATATTTTTAAAATGCCCAGCATGTTTTATTCTTCGTCATCAATGTCATGCAGCCCTTTGCAGCCTTAGAGCTGAACCAACGTGCCTTTTTATCCGGATTCTCACGGCCTCGCTCCCCCGACTGTTTGCCCTCCTGCGGCCGCAGAAGGTCTTGATTGACTGTGCCGTGGCAGAGCCAGCTGAGGATTGTCACTGCTGCGGGGGACGCCGTTCCCAATGGGGGACTGTCTCGCGTCTTCCCTCCGTCCCCCTGGCTTCACATCTTGGCGATTGATGCGCAGCACAAATGCCAGCGCAGTACAAATCAGGGAAAGAGGCCAAACGTCAAGAGCACATTATGGCGCCCAGTGCCATAGCAGAGCACTGATATTCATAGCAGGGGAAGCAGATGGCACTAGAAAGTGATTCATCTCCAAAACCAAAACACAACAATTCACCTTAACTAAACTGCCTTTAAAAAAACATGTGCCACTTGTCACTGTAGGGGAATGGATGGTTTTTTCCAGATTGTTCTATGACCATCATGGTGCCTGCTACCACTGATGCTTGCTAATAAAGAGGAAAATCTTCTGATGTCACTCTATGGATTTTTTCCATCCAATAAATGAGCGTTCCTTAGCCTGCATCACCAGGCCACTTCCTGTTCAAATGATGTCAAACACATGGGGCAGCCATTCGGGCGCAGAAAGCCAACGGAAACACACTATGCCACCGAAACATTCGCTTTCGACCACAAATGTCAATGCTGGCGTCAACGACGTAACCAGCGGGTGGTCATGTCAAGTCTGACAAAACGAGCACTGTGTTATACATGGGCTGCAAGAAGCCCTTCAGTGGAAAGCACATCCATACATCCATCAAGACGTCAAGAAAAGCCTGTTAAAACTACAGTCATCTGTAGAGAAAAGACCAAACGTGAGAAAAAGGAACATCATAAAAGCAGCACACTGGTAATAACTGAATAGTGTACCAATGGATTTAATGGTAACTTTATTAAATGATCACTAATAAAAATAAATACTGTACTTATAAAATTCAGTGTAGCATCTCTATACCAGGGAGTGTGCTTCACGGAAATACTGATCATGAGTCCACAATCTTTGTTACGTTACGGTTCAGTGGCTGTTTTAGCAAAGGGGGCCTCATCGTACCCAGATGTTCATCTTACCATGAAGAGTATATAGAGCATGAAAAGGGTTAAAACACAGAGCTAGAGACAGCTCAGTGAAGGAGGGAGCACCGTGTTTAAATAGGCAATAAACACATATCGGCAGAATTACGTTTTTTTGGCAATAAAGACACATGTTTACGTGTAATGATGGTTTCCCTTTTAAATCTTGGAACAGAGAAGATCATCCAGTCCACCGGTCACTTATACAGCCTATCTAGATATTAACAGGAAATTACCTTTAAAAGAACAAACAGGCTAGTGTATCATGTCCCAAATTCCCTGTGTTATTGTTGTTGAGTCGTATTCATGCATTTTCATATATAAATAAAGGGATTCATGCCCTGTAATCCTGTCAAATACTGTACAGCGAAAGGCAGCTGGTCTTTCAACTACTGCTATGTCTCTTGCGTGCTGCACATTTTTATGCTCTCGCTTTTACCACAACAGAATATTCATTTTTGATTTTTTTTTCCTCCAGTGCAACACAGGTTTTTGATCTTTGCAGACTAAACATTGTGTGGGCTTCCCCTTTCCCCTACACCACAACACACCAATACAATAAGCTCATCATGACCAAACCTTATGTAGCTTTATTATCAGCATATGTAACAGACTGGTAATGATACATTCATACAAAAAAAAAAAATCCTATAATTTGCAGTATGTTAAACTTTCAAAATGAAACAACCCTGCCCTTTGGGTGTCAAATTTGTGAATGGTTATCAGGTTAGGAATTTCTTGAAACATTTCTTCCAGCATGGATGGAAAAGCCTCCAAAATGATGCATCACCTTTAGACTTACGCTGGAAATCTAGCCTATTAAATTTCATTTTCAGTGATACAACATAACCGTTCTAAACTTCATTAGCCTCATGAATAGCTGTCTATAACAGTAACATCAAAACTGCTCACTTGGGTATCAAATGCCTATTCCTTCTGAGGTATTATACAGATTCTGTAGGCTTATTAGTGCCAGTCTGCAGCAGCACATGGTAATGTTTGTCCAACTATTTGCTGTAGGTCTGATAATTCTATATGTCACATATTAGTAGTATTTAGAGCTAAGCGCTTCCCTTGGGTATATAGAAACACTTCAATAGCTTATATCAGCTGCTTCATACCACTTCCTTGTTTCCTTTTATCTGAGACCTGTAAAGACCACTGAAATTTGTTTCTGTTTCTTACTGTTACAACGAAAAATAAAATGTAACATTTGTGTTCCAGTAATTGTGTCTTGTTTCTTTATTTTCAATGTTTCAGTCCCTCACACTGTTTCTGTACCGTGGCTGTACAGTATTTGATTTATTTCACATCAACCCTTGATAACAATTTTTCGCTATAGGAATGTTCACCAAACATTACCATTATGGTATGGAGACATTCAAAGTATCCAGCTCTCTGGGTGCTCTCAGAACGTTATCCCACCACCACAGCTACTACCACAACCAAAAATTACTATGGAGCAACCAATGAAGGCCATGGTGAAGCAGCATGTATCACCATGGCTTTACAAGGTCATGGGTTCAAGGCTGAATAATGCATTTGCAGAGCACACATGTTGCACTTTTATAAAACAATAGTCTTATTAAAAAACAATATTTTTTCAACATGAATTACATTAGAAGGATGTTGTAATAATGTCACTGTGCTAACACTGACAGAACCTTTGTTAAAATGTAGAAATAATGTTTCATTAATGTTACAGTAAGAATGTTCTCTGCCAGCTTTGAAAAGACCTTCACATAGACTCAGCTAAAGTTCTTGGAATGTTCCCTGTTAGCTGGGATCTTACCTTATTAGCATACAGGAAGTCCAGCTGATTAATGGAAAACTTTACATATCACCAGGGAAAACATATCTAATTATACACAGACAATCATGAGAACTAAGACAGCCATCCAACGTAATCCATCAAAATTAATCTCTCTCTCAAAAAGTTTTCAAACCTCCCACTTGGAAACTGTCACTTCAGACAAAACAACTTGGTTATTTATGATCCTGTTAGCAACTAAGAAGCTGTATATTATTAGTGTGTGTGTCTTCAGTGAATCAGCATATAAAATTCTATGAATCAACAATCAAAATCCCTGACAGGCAATGTTTTACTTCTGGTGCCTTTCCGTCATTCATTTCAGCCTGCTTTTTAGATAAATACATTGATCACCGTTAGAAGTACAATGCATCACAGTTTACAGTGCAACAGAAACAGCTGGGCAATCTGTCATGATCTGTATTTCACTCATGGAGGCTGATTCGGAATAATGCAATCTGATTGGCTTTTTACCAGCACTAAGCACTGTTAAAAAAACCAGTACACTATTTTAATTTTCATGTGTACATGATTACATCCCTCCAAAATATGAATTATTATACTGTATCTTAATAGTTATAAAGATAAAAATGTTATAACAAAATGACTAATAATGTCAACGAACAATGGAGTATTTCTGCCATTTTACCACATTGTTGGACACATCTGGTGAGGTCACACCTGAGCTGACTGACCGAGCTAATCCTAATATGACTATTCACTTGTTTTTGAGATATTTGTTATATTGATAAATAAGCAAAGGCCAATTCTGGATTTCAGATACAAAACTCTAAGCTATGCACTGCCCATTATTGTTTCATTTCTCCTTCTTTGTAAATGATTTAACATTATTTCGCTAATTGATTAGAATAATAACACTATTTTACCACTAACCTAACGATTATTGTAATGTTAACACATACTGTAATAACACTATGCACAAAAACTATACATTAACAGAACTGATGATGAATTACTGGTGAATTACCTCTAAATATATGGAATACAGGTACTCTACATGCAATTAACGGTATTGTGGCCTATTTTAAAAATGCTATTTTTTATTTAATAAAACCAGTTAAAAAAAAAACTACACACCACTTTTCTTACATGAACAAATACATGGTCAAATTAGTATTTTTAAGCAATGCTTACAAGAAAAAAATGTATTTGAAACAAACTCTAATTGACTTTAAATCTTTTTTTTACTTTATTTGTCATTGGAGAGATGGCTAATTCAAGCAGCTCATCCCAGTGACCCAGATCTTAACCACAGATATTCCACTTTCAACCCACCCAACACTTTCCTCTGAGTGCGACTCCTGGAAACGTTGCACTGCTGGACATTTCCTTATATAAGACAGGAACATCCTCTGAAGATGCAAACACGACGACTCAGTTCTACATCCCCAAGCGTCACCGTGTGGAAACTGACAGCATCTCTGATAAATGTCCAGACTCCAGTGTCCTCTAGCATTGTAAAGTGAGCTAATAAAACAAATACAAACCTCAAGGTGCCAGAGACCAAATGTGCCACAATGCATTGAAAATTCCCAAATCCAGCTCTCCTTTTTAAATATGCCTACAGGTGATTATTCAATCAGTCTTGACTTAATAGGCATTAGCAAAACCAAAGAGCAAAAAAACTTTGTTTTAAAATATTCACGCATGATTATATTTAATAGGTAGTTCACAAAATGTGTATTAAAACCATGGGTCAATAAGCAGTGAAAGTGTAAAAGGCCTATTACAGTCATTATTGTAAAATGTACTATCCATAATAGATGTCTCAACACTATAAAGTTAACGGCCTGATAGTAATGATCTTAATAAGGATAATTACCAGAATGATCAACTTCTTTCTACCATTCTCGTGCCCCCGTATTTGGTGTCCATATGCACTTCCAATGGCGTTAACAAAACATTACATTTGATATAGAATGTAGCCATTGGCTTACCGTGATTGTCTTCGTCCATAATTTCTGAGGGAAAAAAGCAGTCCAAATACGAGGCGTTAACACAAAAACTTGGAGGTTAATATAATTTAAGACAATATATCAGGTATATTTTGACAGCACCGCTTACAGTGCGTTTACTGACTGTTTTTGCAAGATTTTATCGATGTACATAAATGTATAATATTTCAAAACAAAATGTAAAGGTCCATTAATGATGTAACATAAATATGTGGGGAAAATATCAATATTTTTCATGTAGCAGTTCGTATCCTAGGCAAAGGCACCGTCTGCATCTCCCCACGACTTGCATCTGTAAATTCTCATTGTATGACCGTCCGCCCGTTTGCACGCCTCTCCCTACGCGTCATCCGGAGGGCCCGCCCACCGCACCGCGACCGACAAACCTGCTCCAGAAACGTGAAAATGCGTTTCACTATGCTCCCGTCCACCTCGGTGTATGAACATGCGCTTCAGGATTCGACGGCCGAATATTTATTTGTCCTTCTACTAGGCAACACATACTTAACGCCATATGCAGCTAAGGAAAAAATATTACCTAGCTCTATAGGTCGTAATTGCTACTAATCTCTATAAATCCGTGCAATGACCTTATACGGCTCATATGGCTTTATAGAGGGATATTGGGCTACACTAGTTTATAAAATTATTATTAAATAGCGGTCTTGAGATAGTCAAAGGATATTTTCTCATTACTTCTGAGTGGTGGCATATAGTCACAAATTATATTATAGCCTAATACTGGCAGAATCACAAATAAATGCATTCAGTTTTTATTGATCAGAGAGTTTAGCAAAACAAGGCCAATATTTAACCCCTTGTTTTCTATAACTGCTTGTCTTTTTCAGGTTCATGGGGGGCAAGGCAGCTAGGAACAACCCAGGATAGGGCACCAACCCGTCGCAGGCCACACTCACGCACTATTCACTCACCCATGCACACCTACGGACAATTATGCAACTCCAGTCAGCCTCAGCATGTTTTTGGACTCGGAGGGACTGGTGTTCCTATAGAGGAAACTCCATAAGGACATGGCGAGAACATTCGAACTCCACACACACACAGAACCCGGGCAGAGACTCAAACCCAGATCTGAGAGGTGCGAGTCAACGGTGATCTAAACACTGCCCCACCACCCTGGCCCAGCCTGCTTTTAAATTTAGTTTAATAAGGTCATATAAATTCAGCAAAAATGCTGTTGTATCATTTGTTGAAAAAGAATGTACATTTGAGTCTGCAATTGAGACACAAGACAGAAATTAATGAGGTAAATAAAAACAGATATGCTGTTATATATGTCGCCTGTAATGGGAGACCAGTAAGTTTGCAGGACATGAGTGAGGAAATGAGAGCATTATCCGGGATGTGTTAAAAAAAGTTTTATTACTATTGCTTTATATAATTAATAATGTTTGATTTTGATTTGATTTTCTTAAGTGAAGGCAATGATATATTATTATGTTTACTTAATAATATTTACTTGAAATGTTAGGGTTTTGCCAAGAGAACTTTCCAGTGTAGAGATTATACTTTCCTACTCTCTTCCAGTAAGGAGTGTGTTAGGTTTTAATGTGCCATATTTCATCATTCATAGCCATAGCCAACATTAAGAAATTAGATTAATGTGTAGTTTGTCCAGTACATAATTAATGTATGAAATGTAATTCATACCATTTCCCTATAATACCATCATTTCAGTGGTAACACACTTGTATAAAATTAAGAGACCACAAGACAATTTTTCATTTGACTCATTTCTCAATTTCTGGGTGTGTGCGAGTGAATATATATTCTTCTCTGTTTCTCATTAATGAAGGGCTTCTTCCTTAATCGGATTTCAGTCCTGCTTCCAGGAGCCTGATGTGGACTGTCATGCCAGTGCACTTTACACCTGCACTTAATGTTCCCCATTCCTTTTGAAGGTCACTTGATCTCATCTTCCAATTCATGAGAAAATCTCAGATAAGGTAATGGTCATCTCTGGCATTAGAATGTTGCTTCCGCCCTTTACCCGGCTGGCTCCCGGTCTTTCTCGGTGTCTCCTGCTTTGGTTTCGTCCTGTGTACTGCGGTGTTAGAAATTTCGAACATAGAAGCGACCTGCTGCTCAGTGTAGCCTTCTGCCAGTAGAACTATGATTAAACCAGGATTTAAAAATGTAGATTTGCTTAAAAATATAGAGTGGTCTCAATTTTTTTCTGTGGCTGTATGTTAAAAAATAATGAGATCATACATAAGAGTGGTATGCATCACGGAAATATATGCTGAATTAAAATAAACACCCATTAAAGATACTAATTGTTTGTGATTTAACTGTCGTGATTCTTTTAAAAATGATGAGTTCACGATTTAAATTCCTTAATAATATAGCTGGTTCATATTCACACCATCAATCAGTGACTGGGTTCACATTGCATATTTAAAAAGAGGCAGATAATTCATTAAATCTATGCTAATTTTTAGGCCCTCTGGCCCTCAAATGCAAAGATGTGTGCAGTTGTCTTTCTTAAATAGAGAAATTTTTAATCAATATACTGATTACATTACACATTTGTATATTTAAGTAGTTCCCCTAAATAAGGATCATGATCCTGATAATGCTATTTAACTTCTGACATTTTTAAGATGGCCTTAACATGGGTTAAATTCAAAGGTTTTCCCAATGTGAGAAAGAAAACATTGGGTGTATTTAAATAGTGAGCGTATTAGATAGGATTAGTAGTGAAGAGGCCCAGCACACCTATGCAAGCTGGGACACAGACACCGTAACTGTCTCCCATAATTTGGAAAGTCCTGACCTGGGAAACACAGCAACTGGACTGGTTCACTCTAGGATTAACTATAAAACTAATTTGCTGAGCTCTGTAGAAGATTTCAAAGAATGGCAATGTGTGCACAGGGCAAAAAGCCCTTCTCACAGAAGAAGCCAACTATCAGCATGTGGAGTATCACAGTGAGTGTGTCAGGGTCTCAGGAGTGATTCAGTCCAAGTTAAATATGTTTGGGAGTTTCCGCGGGGGAGGAAACTGATCAGAAGTTTCCAGTTCTCAATTCCTCAATGTATTTTGGGCAGTTTTTATATTAAAGTGCTTTAAATTAGCTTAGTGCCCTAGTATGCTTGTCATTTTAGATTGTTCCATGTTCAGAATTGTGCAACCTTTACAGGAAACTGAAGTCACTGGCCACACCCCAAGATTACTGCAGTTATACAACTGAGCTCTATTCTTGTTCAGTTACTCAACCCACATACATTTTTATGATTTAAATCCTTTTCATTAGAAAAGTCGTGGACTTACCTCATTCATATAACAGAAATGTATACTGGGTTAAAAACTCCATATCATCTTGATGTTTAACAAGCGATGGAAATTATGAATATTTATTATTATTTATTCAAATTAGCAAATTGCACTTCACAAAACAAGCCATCACCAAATATCTAATATTGTTTGGTGCAAATACCCCACAACATAAAATGATTTTATACCTGCATATCGATATTAAATAAATATTCTAAAATGGACATGTGCAAAATATGTTTAGAATGCAATTTTAGTATGTGAAGATTTTGAGCATTATGTTTTCCTATTTGAATAACAAGAAGTAATGGAATTAATAACTGTTGGATAAAAGTGATAATGGAAGATTGAGATCTTAGGATAGCTCTTCTCAATCATGTGGTGGCCTTGGCAGAAGCTGTATTGTGTAATTTGTTTAGATTAAATACATACATTATATTTCAAAGCTATTGGCCATCATTACGGAGATCCTTTTTGATTCCACATACTAACCTTATCATTATTGCTTACTTTTATACTACAGGGTCATCACCTACATGGCTCTCTCATTTGACTCACCAGGTATGTAATAAGATGAGTTATCATTTATTACTTGTGTAACCTGTAGAATATTTAAGTCAAGTCAAGTCATTTTTATTTATATAGCGCTTTTAACAATGTACATTGTCTCAAAGCAGCTTTACAAAATA
>JAABNY020000095.1:17109885-17136151 GCA_015164015.2 Brevimyrus niger
TGGATCTCAGGACCAGCAGGTAGCTCCAGACTTCAACATGTAGGATCCAGCGGAGATGGTTAATCTCATTGTGGCCCCGAAGATCTCTGCGACTTTGCCTTAACTGAAAGTCAATCTTGTCTGCATAAAATACTGTATAAAATATGAAGAGAGGGTGCAAGCATAAACAATAATAAATATAAATAATGCACACAACACCCCATATCATTTGTTCTGAAAATACTTACAACAATAATTGATAAAGTATGACAGGTGACTGAAGCATGAGGGATCTTGCCAAACCTTGATATCCTTTCTGCAGGTATTCTCTTTGCACATAAAACTGAACTGTCCCTCTCATAAGGAGGATGCCACGGCAAGGACAAACAGTACTAGGATTTGATTAAGAATGTGCTGGAGCTGAGTGAGGCAGCACACATGGATTCAGTTAAAACATTCTTGTCTCTCTGGCAAGGAAGTTCAATTCTTCCTCCACATGATCCTCCAAAGGGTAAGAATAAACTGATCTTTTTAATGGACAAATATATCCGTCTGTTATTGTTATTTCGACATCAGACTGTAGAGCAGAGACATGTGAGAAAGATTAGGTAAGGGAAAACATTATTATAATTCTATCAGAAGGACGAAAAAGACAAAATATTTATTTCTTATTCTATATATAACCTGTATTTTATGTTATACACATACATTCAAAACATTGCAATTACATACAAAAAAAATGTGAAGGTTTTCCCTTAATTTAGCAAGAAATATGAAGAAAAACTATTTTTTATTTGATCTTCCACTAAGAAGGAAAGATGGATGAAATGCAAAGGGGAAGAGCAAAGATTTACTGCGACCTTGAAGATTTTTTGTGTGAAATATGTACAAAGTTGTAGTCAGGAGCATTAGAAGCCCATCAAATGAACAAGGCTGAAAAGAAAGAAATAAACTGAAATAAGTTCAAACAGATCTTTTAGTTTTATGTATGTTTTTCTTGTTTGTGTTTGTTTACTCTTTATCTTGTAAGTTAAGTGTAATTCTGATCATTTCACCAAAACGATGAAAAGAAGAATGAGAGTATGGTATATCGTGCATTTTAAGTGAGACTCGTGTTTATAAAAAGTGAGGGAGCACAAGAGAGTGTCTGAGATGGGGAGAGAGCGGGGAACTGGAGAGCTGGGGCCTCCAGACTGGGGGAGAGTTTCCTCTGTGCAGTGCAGATGTCCAATATAGTCCAGGAAATGATCTGTTTTCACACTTTTCCCCTCATTCCAATTTCAAGGGTGGGGCATTGAAACAGTCCCGAATTAGACTCTTTATTTTGGCTTTTCAATAAAGGCAACACATGCGACAAATAAAATATTAGATCTTAATTCATTACAGGCTGTTATCCTCCACATTTAAATCATTCCACCGGTCTACCAAGAAGAAGCCATGTTTGAGAATTCCCTGCTCCTTGGAAAAAATAATAAAAAATAGACCACATGCTTAAGAAATTCTACGGTCAAAATAAAAAATGTTGTATGTTATTGTGTATCTCCTGGAACACCTGAAATACAAGAAAACCACTCCTATTCTACTACCACAAAGTATTTTTTATTAGTGGTAAAGCACTAATAAAGCAGTGACCTTTAAAAAATGGTTTATAATTTTATGAAATTATATTTTTTTTCGGTGGGTACATATATATATAAGATATATTAATTTTATTCAGAAGGAACTGGCAACTAATGCAATGAGAACTGTGAACTGCAGACCAAGGCCTGCCAATCTGTTTTGCCAATCTACTTTTCAGAAAAGGTCTTTTTGGTAAAGCAGAGAGCTGAGACTGGAAGGGTGGGAGCAGAGTCTGTGCTTGATTCCATTCCCAGATGTAGCTGTCACACGGGAGTACTTGACCTCCTGTGCCCAATGCTGTAAAGAGGGATTTAAGTATGCCTGTGTCAATGTTTCTCTGAGTGAAAAACAACATCTAATGGCAAATAAGCAAATAAAAAAATCAGTCGCCTCACCAGAGTAAAACATTTCTGCATGCTTGAAACTGACATACAATAGTGTGCCATACCGCTATCAGGGCAGAGCCCATCAGCAGACCCGGGCAGGAGACACCCCTATGTGATTGGCTCAGCCAGCACCCCTATGTGATTGGCTCAATCCACATACCAGGTCACAAGGGCCAAGCGAAGCCCCTTCCCAGAGAATACTCACTGCTGCCTTCTTTCTGGGAAGATCCCCTACAGCACTAGCTTCCTGTTAAAGCTTCCTTTGTATATTTCTGTAGCAAAATGCAGAATCATCAAAGTGAATTCAGAACGATCAGCTATACACATATGGTCAATCCACGTCAAGCCATAGTGAAATCTAACTCCACACTTCCTCAAAATGTGCTTAATTTTATCATTATTAATGTACAGTGCTGTTCGACTTTCCGACAGTCCGATACTACCCTTTTCGCCAGGAACCATTTGCTGACTATTACAGTTTAATAAGCCTGTTACTGACTTAGAGTCTGTCATGTTAAACTAAAGCATGACACTTGCTTAGTGCAAATGCAAAAACAGAATAGTAACAATCTTAGGGTGGTGAACATTTACCAGGACATAGGGAACACCCTTAGAACAGGATGTATGACCAGTGTAGATGTTAATCACAGGGTGATGATGTCACTTTTCCCTGGCCAATGCTCTGAGGCCATAACCCCATCATCTCCCATTTATCCACATAGCCCTCTTCCCCCTGCCAGTATTGTAGCCTTAATGAACTGGACAATACTTTATTAACAGCGTCAGCAAATCAGTGAGCGTTTCATGCATATCATGAGAGCGTTCCAGAGTTTATCTGGAGTCCTGTCAATGCTTTCTGATTATCTCACTTTTGCATAGCGTGACGATAACGTCAGTGCTTCCTGAAGAGAAGGAACCCATTCCTTGTCTTGACCCAGTGTTCTTTCAACCAATGGATAATGATATATGCAAAGTCTGTCATCAGTAGACAAGTATATCTCTCTGTATCCCTGTATAGGTTGGAAAGCTGTTTGAAAAACTGATAGATGCATGTTTCTGTTCCTGTAACACGTATCACTGAAGTTTTCATTGATGTGCAATATGCAAATTTCATATACATTTCATGCCCCCAGTGTTTCATGCAAACCTATATTGGCTCCTCCTTTGGAGGAAGGATGGACGAATGCAAGTTCACCTTCAGGAAGTGCACCACTTTGCAGAAACAACTTTATTTAAAAACTTGTAGAAAGTGAATGCATATTGAATAGAAATAGTGTAAAATTCCAAATGAATTGAAGTCAAGTAATTTCTATTGACTTTATTAATTCTCATAGATATATTGTGCTAGTTCAGGTACATGTATTTATATTTAAATGATTATTGCAGTGGTTATATACATTTGCTGCTGTTAAGTAATTTGAGTGGTGTAATTTGACCTTGGTATTTTTTGCACAGGGGTAGGTGTGACTGAATGACCATGATGATTGAATTATTGCCAATACACTAAAAGTGAGGGGATCACACATCATCGTCTGTGACAGAGGTCTAGAATGGTCACTGACATCAATTATTGGAGCAATGCTCTGCATCTAGCTAACAAGGTTATCAAAATATAAAACCTGGATCATTAGGATAGTTATGGAGTCTCCAGAGAATGCAATACTGGATTAATGAAATGGTGGTGCTGTAAGGAAAAAGTAACAGGATAGAGAAGGGCTTCAAGGAATAGACAGGTGACAACAAACAGAAATTAAAGTTTGGATTTCATTAATAAACGTGTCCTTTCTTTCATATTCTGTATTGCTTATCTAATGGAGGGCTACAGAAAACAATATTTATTAAGGATAAGTTTCTTTATATGATCACACACTAATTACCAATGTTAAATGATGTGATAAAAGTGAGCATTAAGATTCTATGGTAACCAAGCTCAAAGCAACAGGATTGTGATCTATGAAGGTGAATGCAAGTTAGTGGGAAACTAGTTAAATAAGCACAGAATTAAAAAAAAATAAATAAAGCAACACACATGTAAGGATTCTCCATATACATAATGTCAGAGCCTGTGCAAAATTATTTTGATTCTTGACCAAACTAAACTCATTTGAACATGAGGATAAAGAAGGTGACATCACCATATATGTCACAAGGGATTGATAAAGGTTTGTATCGGGAACCTTTTTTTCCATTTATCCAGCTCAGCTATTGATCTGTTTTCCAAAATGCGACAGAGGCCTAGAACCCCTGAAGAGCAAAACATTGCAAAGACTATTAATTAAAACTGGGATTTTGTCCAGGATAATTGTGCTTGAGTCTGCAACCCACTCCATTCTTAAGTCCTACAGTAGGTCAGAATAGGCGCCCCCACAGAGACTGGGATGGAATGTTACCAACTTCCTGCCTCCTTCTGAGAATGACTTGAGGAAGGAGAGAAACAGATCTCTGTAAAGAAGGATGACGGGGTAACTCTCAGGTAAACTGCCACCTTGTATTAAAGGTCAGCTCAAAACAATAGCAATAGTAACTGTATTACTTTCCAACAGAGTTTTTAGAGTGATAAAATTCTTAGTCAGGTTTTATTGAACCAGTATCAGAATGTATTCACTGATGAGACTTCTAAACACTTATGTAAGTCACCCTGGCTAAGGGCATCTGGCAAATACAGTAAATATAAATGTAAAAGCTAAATTATAGCCAAGACATTATATATATTTGCTAGGAGTAAGGGAAAGGTTAATAAAGGGGTGGCAAATCTTATCCAGAAAGGGCTGTTGTGTATGTGGATTTTCAGTGCAACTCTAATTGAATTATTAATTAGAAGATAGACTTGTTGAAGTGTTCTCACACCTGGGTTTGAACAGCTGTCCTAAAGGTTATCCCAAAAACCTGAATACACACCGGCCCTTTGCAGGTAAGATTGACCACTGCTTATGTAGTTCGTCATTGTACAAACAATTTCAGGAAAGTCCACACAGCACTCACTTCCAGTCCTGCTCAATGCACTGGAGTAGGGCGAATAGTCACAGTTACAAAGACTGTATAAATTGAGGCTTTAAACTTGATCTGAACATATGGAAAAGAAGCATTTCCAGTGAAAGCGGCAGAAACTGGTTCTTTTTCGTCACCAAATCCAGTGAGACATATCTCTGGTAGAGGTTTACGTGGACATCTTTCTGAAATAAGATGTTTATTTTTAAAGCTGAGGCAATTTTCCCAGTGCAGATTTTCAGTGATGCATCACCCACACAGCTGCAGCACTCTAAGAAGAAACACTGCTGCCAGCGTCTGTGATGAAGTGAGAGAGGAAAAACAGAGAAAGAGAGAGAGAGGCTGATGAAGAAATACAAGGCCTAACAAGGTTATGTATGCCATCAAGATTAGAGCTTTCACCAATGTCATTCTACGTTGCTATTCAAGTGTATCGTTTTTCAAGTTACCATCAACATTGATTTTCAGTTATGCTAGAAGCATCTCATCTTTAGTGATGAGCAGGAGATAGGATTCCCTCTAAAGAGCCAGGCTGTGAAAAACGTGATGATTTCTGAGCTCTGTGTGTTGCACACTATGAGCCGTGACGTTCAGGCATTGCATAGTCTAACGTTACAAAACAATAACTTCAAATCACCAAACAGCTTCTCCAATTACAGCTTGATCCTCTTGTAATAATATTGCAGAACATGACATTATTCTTTATTATGGAGGATGTTTTCAGACATGCACCACCACAACCGCAAAATGATGCTTGAGCAGCCTGAATTTCTTTAGAACGACAGTGCAGTACCTTCATACGTGTATGTATAATAAATCTGCATGATTATTTGACAATAGCACAAAATGTAAACACTTATGTCATAGCGAATTCCCAGATACACACACACATGGGTATATATAATCATTTTCATATTCACACTATTTACACTGCACACTGCATATCTTCTATACTTGCACTACCTGTGACACCTGTAGCTATTCCAAATACTGTTGCATATAGAGGATTATTCCAGTACCTTTACCTATATATCTGATTCCTCATAGGATGTATTTCACCAGTACATGCTGATTTCTCATTTATTTATTTTATCTCAAACTCTTTCTTTTCCTATATTGAAACTATGTGTACTAATTTATGTTTGCTGCTGTAACAAAAGAATTTCACAGTCGTGATCAATTAAGTACATCAATCCATCATTCATATCTGTACAGTATTTATTTAATTTAATACTATGTTGATTGTTATGTTATATCATGATGGAGGCAGTCAGTAAATTTCATTGTATTTGAGTATTCCACTTGCAGAAAGACAAATAAAAATCCTTGATCACCAATAAGCCCTAACCTTACTACATACTATACACTTTTAAGATTCTTACGTATAATTCCCATTAACGTTCAAAATCTCCACAAATCTCACAATATCCAATTACAAATTTGATGAACTAGCGACTGTAAGGTTAGCAATATTATATGAACATTATACAATATTCTAATTTTTTAACAGGTGAAATTTATTATTTTGTGTTGGTTCTTACTGGGTGACAGTGAAAATAGACATAAAAATAGACTGGCAAATCTATTTTTAAATTGGTATACAGTAAATATTTGTGAAATGTGAATTTTTACAGCTGAGAATGACAGCTTTTAAGGTATTTATAAATTTTATTGCTCTATTATAATCCTGTAAGGGATTATTCACTACAGTTAAGTATCCTAGTTACAGTTACATGCTGACTCTGCAGGTGGGTGTCTCAGGCCAAAAACCCCACAAGCTGTTTATTTACACATTAAAATGCGTCAGATACCTGGTATCTTCTCACTGCTTATTTTGCAGGACTTGCACCAGAAGCTGAAGCCCGACATCAACTTTCTCCAGTAACATTGGCATACTGGCAGGTAAACTATCCAGCAACAGAAAATCATCAGTTTTTCCGTAACAATCAGTTATACATTTACATATTAACGGTCTGCAGACTGCTGATTACACTTGTAGGCAAATATCTGTAGGCTGTGAGGTCCAGAGAATGACAATACAAGGAAAGTCTTATCTTGCCAAATGCTTACCTCATTATTTTATTTTTAAACAGCCAGTCCTTCCTGCTGCGACATTTTTCTTCCTTTATTTGATAGATATAGGATCACATACACTTAGTATTGCACTTTCACAAGCAAATGTCATCGGAACAAATGACGCTCCAGCAATGTTGAATACCAATGGCTGAAACTTCAAGGGACAATAAAACAAACAAAGGTTTGAAACAACACTTGACTAAGTTATTTGTTGTATTGAACCTTGCCCATGAGAAAATAACCATAACTAAATAAAATGTGAAGTTACCAGGACTGACAATCTGACACGTACATTGTTTGTCCAGGTATTTTCACAATGTTGAAAATAAAGCAAATTCTTTACAACAAAGCAGATAACCAGACACACAAGCAATACCCACTCAGATAAAAACATTGTAACTTTACCAAAGGCAAAAGTGAGCTTAGCATTGCAATAGTAAAAGTACATTAAAACTGAAGCTAACTGCCCTGCATAGCCCAAAGTATTTAACTGTGTAGTCTCTTCATTTTTCATTTTCACTTTCCTTCATGCTGATAATGCTCTGCTGAGCTCAACATACTGATAAAACTGCTTATCCTTTAATTTCTCTCTTTCTTAGCCCCCCCCCCCTTAATGTTGTTTACCACATTAAAACCCTTTTTCCAAGCAAATCCCACAAACCGTAATCCTCTTCTTTACTGGAATAAGGACATAAATGGGGGAAGGGGACTGCCACATGGAGATGCAGTTGCCATGGCAACACTGATTAATTAACAGTTGCATTGAAACAGAAATTGAAGGAGAGAGGGGGGGAAATAAGCCAAAGCTATGAGCTGCTGTGGTAGATTTCAGCTTTACTTGTTTTAAAGTTGCTGGATAAGGCTGGGATTTATAGTGTCAGCAATTTACAAATCTCTTTGCGAAGAGCACACTTAACAATGCACTAAGTGTCAAAAGTAGGTTAGCAAGTAGGTTAGCTGTATTTTGAAACCTCTGTAAAATGTGCCGGTATTAACTTAATAAGTTAAATCCTGGACCACACACATGATCCACAAGTAGCAAAGAAATATGATTAAATAATCCTCATTAACAACTTCATCCATCATAATTTACTATTTGTACATTTTAGGTCAACTGCTAAGTACATGTAGTGTTTAACTAGAAGGATATACTTAAAACTTAAATGACAAGCTTGATTATTTGCATGGAAATAAAACACTTGATCCTATATTTAGCAATGTATTTAGAGTCTATAATATAGTACTCAATGCCAAAGCAAAGACTTAACTTTCAAAGATAACCTCACCAAAAAAGATCTCCAAAAGTTTCTACTGAATTGCTGTCTTAACTCCAGCTGTTTCCATATTTAAGTTTATTCATTTTTCATTTCATTTAGCCATCCTTACACATGGATCCACTGAGGACCGAGTGGCTTGATTAGTAAAATCAGAACATGTTGCCCTCTAGTGTGCAAATTTAGAAGCACACTAAAAGGAGGTAGATAATACAACATTTTATAAAAGGAAAAAGGTATGTACATTGTTATTATTACACACACACACACACATCCATTGGTTGTTATGATTACTCGATTAAACTGGATTACTCGAATATTAAAAGGCATCGATTAAAAATTTCCTTTGAGATTACTCAGCAATATAGCAGAATGAAGACTGTAGACAGGGGAAAAGGGTTCTAATAGAAAGCGAAAGCAACATTTGTGCGAAAGCACTTCAGATTAAAAGCGAATGAAAATGCAATCGTCTGCCAGTACAAACACTCTTCATTTAATGATCGAGTTCTGTTCCAACGACTAGGTCTTTAAGCGAATTGGTTGTTAAGCAAGGAGTCGCCATCCTTTACCAATAATTCAACTATGCTGTAAGCCATCATTAAACAGGTAGGTTGTTAAGTGAGGAGTATCTGCATTGCAATGCAGAACTTAAATTTCACCCCAGCACCACTGGAATGCAAATACATCTCAAAAGAAGACAACTTTGAAGGACTGACCCAGTAACACCAGGTTAGCCATAGATGCCTGCCATCTAGCCATTCGGAGTACCCTAGTCTGTTTTTGTCATCACTTTGACTTAAGCAAAATAATTTAACTTACTTTCTATGATCTCTATATGTCGAAATTAATAATCGCTGCTAAAATGAAGGTTCGCCCGGCCGCTTAGCCGAGTCATTTTAAATAATTTAATTTTTATAAAACGCAATAAAATGAAAAATATGTTATTTATTAATTCATGTGAACTTTTATTTGACTGACAGAAGTATAAAGAAAAGATTTTCAGCAGCTTCACAGACCAACTTAATTGTATTAATTGAATATTTATTCAAGGTTTGAATTTCATGGCTGCAACACACTCAACAAAAGGTGTGACAAGAATTTTTAAACGTGTTGGAACTAAAGATACTAATTATAGTAAAGTAAGCGGGCCAGTCAGGGTCTACAAAGTCACATGGTTGTAGCCTGTGCAAAATGTGGTCTGGCATTATCCTGCTGAAATACGCATGGTCATCCTGTGAAGTCGCCTTAATGGAAACATACGTCTCTCTAAAATCCTAACATAGGCCTAACATACCTTCACATACATGCATCTCACCCATGCTGCGGGTACTGATGCACCCCCATACCATTACATGTGCTGGGTTTTGCGCTTTTTTCTGACAGCAATCGGGATGCTCGGTTTCATCTTTGTCGCAGAAAACTTGACGCCCAAATGAAAATTAAGTCATCTATCAATATTGGAAAGCAGAACTTAAACATCACCACAGCATGACTACAATGCAAATACATCTTTAAAACATTCAGGTTTGACAGACTCGTCCAATAATGTGAGGGTAACCATAGATATATGGTTCTTGGAGTAGCCTAGCCTATCTTTATCATCACTTTGTCTTAAATCAATTTAGGTTCATTTATTTTCTCAATGTCTGAACAATTGCTGCTATAACCAAGGTTATACCTGTCCCTTAACCATGTTAATGATGTGTTTTTGAGCACAGCTGAACAATATTGGGACAAGTTCACATTGCAATATTTAGGAACTGAAAACAGAACTTATCCACCAAGTCTGTCAAATGAGTTGCTGATGACTTGTGCCAGCAGACATAAAGCAGTGCCAATAAGCTTCAGCGGGCTCTGACCATGCGTCGGTTTTTCACGCGCCAGCTGTGAGAATGTGTTGATGAGCAAGATCCAAGGGAAGCGGGGACTCGGAAGGACGGGTGCTATAAAGGAAGGTAAGGCACAGGAGATGCTGAGAACACAGAATAAAAGCTCAGTAGGTCGCATGAAAACAACAATACCTGACACAGAATGTGGGGGGCGATCCGAGTATTAAAGGCAGCGGGACAGGTGCAGTCACTTAGTCGTCTGACTGGGGGAGCTGTGGGATGTGACAGTATCTTTCTGAAAATTTCTTAGAGGTGCTATATAGCAGGTTTTATTGACATCGAACATCATTAGGGTGACACAATTTGATGATAAGAATACATATACAGTGCTTGAAAGGATATAAGCAAAAGTTGCTGTGTCTTATAGAGCTGAGGTAGTACTAAAATTGGCACCAGGTTTTGGGTTGCAAGCTCCTACGGCTTAGGAGCTATTGAATAAAAAACCCAATTTAGAAAAAAAAATCATATAAAGGAAACAAAGGGTTAAACCAGAATGAAAGCTGCTGTGTCCTATAGGCCTCAGGTAGAACTACAACTGTTAATAGGTTTTGGGTCACAGGCTCCCATGGCCTAGGAGCTATTTTAAAAAAGGCTAATTTTAGAGAAAAAAAAATCATATAAAGGAAACCAAGGGATAAAATCGAATGAAAGTTGCTGAGGCCTATAGGCCTCAGGTAGTATCATAATTTGCACCGATTTGAGTGTCCTAAGATCCCATTGCCTAGAAACTATTGAAAGAAATCAATTTACCCACTTTCCCTTTTTAAAATGATCATTTAAAATACAATAAAGTGTTAAAAATGAGTAAAGTTCACTGTGTCCTGTGTATGTCAGGTAGTTGTGGTATACGCACTCATTTGAGTTACTGGGTCCCTTTGCATTGAAGTTATTGCAAGCAATCAGTATTTTATTATTCCCAGGCTCTGGAATTTATCTGGCTGTCTATCACCGCCTTATGCCGGTGTTTTGGCGAGTCGAGCTACCTATCGAGACACACTATCAAGACACACTATCGAGCCTTTTAGCAGTTCCACCATCTTGGGATTAGGGTTAGGTTTTAGGGGTTTGGGTTAGGGTAAAGGTTTTAGGGGGTTTTGTGTTTTAGGGTTAGAGTTAGGGTTATGGAATAGCACTACGGTAGGATAACTCGACAAAGTAGCTCACTTCGACAGAACATCAGTGTTCTGAGGAGTTGAGCTACCTATCAAGACGCACTATCGAGCCTTTTAGTGCATGTGCAGTTCCACCGTCTTGAGATTAGTGTTAGGTTTTTGGGGATTTTGTGTTTTAGAGTTAGAGTTAGGGTAAGAGTTAGGGTTAGGGCTATTGATTAGCACTATGGTAGGATAACTTGACAAAGTAGCTCATTCCGACAGAACACTGGCTAGCATGAGTGAAGCACCGCTGCTAAGTCTGGAGAGTGTGGATCTAAATATCCGATAAATATCCAACCTAAAACTGATTTCACCTCGGTACGGAACCGAACATATTTCCATACAGCGGAAGACAAATGTTTTTCCCGACCAGTTCTTGTTTGCTTTTCTCCTCACTTATTTTTGTTTAATTTTCACAAACACGCCACAAGATCTATGAGTGAGACCAACAGCAAACAGGAGAATGATTATGATCGACTCGGAGAGCTCATGCAAAAATAGCGGCAGTAAACTTTTTTTGTAACACAGTTAAAAGGAAACCATCAAGAAAAGTGTAGTGCTTGCTTTGTCTGATTTATTATGACTGAGTAAAAATGTTATAGCACAACTTGAATTGAACCCAGCAAACTATTGTGGTCCTTACCATGTGACAAATGACAAATGCCACGTCAATATTAACGACACACAAGCAAGCTTATTCGGGGTATTACAGTGGTGCAGTAGATCGCGCGCTGCACACCGCTACTTTGTGTCTGGAATTTCTATGTTCACCCTGTGTGTTGGTACTTTTCCAGGCAGATTCTCTGATTTCCTTTTACTGTCTAAAAACTTAAGTGAATCAGAGAGCCTAAATTAACCATATGCGTGACAGTGTGAACCAATTGCAAAGTATATTATATTGTATATTACAATTAGGCTACTCGACGAACCAGACTGATGAGTCAGATTAATCGGTAGATTATTCAATTATTGATATAATCGGTAGTGACAACCCTAAACTCAGGCTGTTATTACAGAAGAAATTCTGCTGAGAACACCATGCCATAAAGACGCTAGCTGCTGTAGGTCAGTGCTTACATATAGCAGATTCATGTCAGTACAATATAATAAACATACAAAAATATTTTAATACAAAAATCAGAAATAATTTGTCTGCAATGTTTCCCATCACTGTTATTTTAGTATGCTTACAGCCCCATTACATTAAATGTTCTTTCGGCAGTGCTGTCTACAAACAACGAGCATGTTTACTATGGCCAAAAGAATATATCTGCAAAACTGAGAAAAGTCAAGCAAAGTCACATTCATTTATAGAGCATTTTTGAAATGGGAGTCGACCAAAAACTGCTGTACAAACTAAATACCATGCAAATAACACAATAAGGTGGAACTACACAGAAAATTTAAATGACAAATGAAATAATTAATAAACAACCAAGGACAATGTTTTAAATGTTTAATCTTTTTTAAAAAAATCTATCAATTAAACTTGAGATTATGTGTTACATTTAGATTTAACAATTACACTTTAAAAGCATCATATTCAGATTATCGTGTTATCGTATAATTATTGTTATTCGTGAAATTCAGATCAGTCAGAGTTAATGACGTTGACCGCAGTTGTCCATTGTTAAGGAATCCTACTGAGCCACGGTAATCAGTGAAGATGATCAAGGAAATAAACCTATTTTTCATAGCTATATTTTAATATCAGTCAAGACTGACCAGATCAGTTCTCTCTACTAAACTAACAGATTGACTATGTCTGAGTTGGGTTGTTTAAATATCCACTCTTCGGAGTGTAAACTGTTGCTGGCCCCAAGGCGATTTGGTTTTGGATTTGATTTAACGCTCTTATTTCCTATTACGATTCAATCAATCTATCATTTGATTATTTTGGTAACCTAAATTCAAAGCCTTTTAATTTTAATGATAATTGTCACAAAAATATTACAATGGGGAATTTCATTATACAATACTAATGTGATACAAATAAAGCAGAATCTCAGAACATTATTTTTACTGTTATTATTAAACAGGGAAAACACGACAGTTAAAATTCAAGAGGCCAACTACTGAACAGTACAGAAAAAAACTGACATTAAAGGAAGCTACCTGTTGGGAATGGGAGGTGCCGGTGAAACGTCGAGCGTGCAGGTGCAAATTGTTTTTGTAGCTGTGTCTTTACCAATGGCCATTTAACGTTTTAAATCGACAAGGGTTAAACATAGCCTGGAATATCATATCGACCAAAACTGAAACATTGGATTGATGCCGGTATCTAGACTTTTAACGAATATCGCACGATATGATACGCAATGCGTCGTACATGTCTAAGACTAAACACTACTTTTTACCGTAGCACTACTATGGTAGCCTGTGCTGCGAAACAGAGTTATTTCCCAATAGCACCGAAGCGCAATTACCATGGGGTAGCAGTCCCTTTCAGAAATGCTCGTACTGGAGGCTGCCATTTTATGCGTCTACCTGCAGCATGTGAGCGCGAGAGCGTCCACCTCGGAAGTAGGAGTATATTTAAGGAGGAATTTTACCTCGAAAATTGTTACAGATGGATGCATTTATTCAACGCAGCTTTCAACCCCCATCTACTCTAGAATATATTATATTCAGTTATTTAAATATGCCATATTCGTAAATGTTATATTGTCAGCGGCACTGCATGATTGTCCCCCCAGTACAAAAATAGCCGGAAATAATCCATGAAGAACTGGAGCTGCCACTTCCGGTGTCCGGGAGAGCGCAGCTTCTTAAGCTTGGAATTGGGTGGTGGCTGCCTGCTTCAAGTTTTGGAGTTTCAGTCCGGCATTCTGCTGCGGCTATTGTGGGATGCGTAGGCCGGGGGAGGTTTAAGCATTATTTTCTTGTATATTTCCTTTATTTTGTTACTTTTACTTGACTTTAGCGTGGCTAACATCTGGTTACAAGGACTGATCTCGTTAGTTGAAAGGCAGGTTTAATATCAGTTGGTTAGCTTGGTACTTGTCAAACTAGGTGAATCTTCCATAGCTTCGGGCTGATGCAAGTCCGAATAAAATGTGTGGTTGTGGGAGACGGGTAAGTCAATTTTTTGTTTGTCCCATCAGCCGCTGTCCCGTGGTTGCTGTTTCTCGTCCGTTTTCGTTGATAAATCTGGAAGTCAGAGCTCAGGTCGCAACTTCGTTGCACTTTCCTGGTCCCCTCCAGTCACGGGTGAATAGCTTATACTTCATTACAAATGGCTATATTGTCATTCGCTTCACGTCGTTTCTTCTGCCGTGGAATGACGTGAAGCGAATGACAATATAGCCATTAAATTATCTTTTAATTATTATTGACACTGTTATTATAATTATTATTTCGCTACACTAATTTCCCTGTCACCTCTTGTCACGGTGGATAACTATTACTCCTGTTCCCGTCGTTGTTTCTTATAGAGCACTGGTGTTCCAACCTTAAACTTTTTCAGGAAACTACATTTATAACTGTCTTTCTGTCTAGAATTAATGTTAATGTAGTTTCGCCCTCTGCTGTTTAATAACCTGTGTAAAATGAAGATAGCTGCGATCCAGTCTACGCTGCACAGTGCTCCCTGTAATGCAATGAAATTAAAGGTGTTACCGGATGCCTACTCAATATTTCATCTGCATTCCGCTAATTGACTCGTATTAAACACCGATTAAGTATTAAAACTGATTTACAAATACCTGCGTGTAACGCTTTCTATAACAATGCATGCAGAACTTAGACCAAACTGGCATTTATCACCTCCAAAATCAATTACACATAAAATGTACATTAGTGACAGCATTCATATGGGTCTTAACATCTGCATCCTTGTCCTTAACCATTAGCTGTAATTACAAAGTATTGTTTTTGCTTCTAAACGGCTTAGACGGTACCCTCATAGACTTTGGTTGACATCTAATACTTTGTATGTTCATCAAAGAAATGGGGAAAAAAGCTTGTTTGGGCAGTTATACTCATTTGTATAACATAAGGAGAGTCTCAGTTTTCCAAAATAGGTGTTTCAAAGCTGCATAATGCCTGACAGGGTTGTATATGTTCATAAATTGAAGGAGACTGCCATGAATCTCTATAAAAATCGATGATACCTTTGTTACTCCCACATAAGCTTATGGCCATCCAGAAGCCCAGCTCAGGTACATATTGCCATTTACCTGTCCTTCCTTATTCTGCAGAGGTATGAACTTGTGAGAAATACAGGCATTTCCTTATTTCACAGCAGGCAGGGTTGTACATTCCCTCTGCTCCACATAGCTATTGGCATTTGTATGGGCCCTCTGTTGATATGCTAACGTGCCGATGATCTTATCAAGTGAGGACTTTATCTTTATGTAAATCCCTGAAAACATGCTGTTTTAGAAATACTCCAGCTTTATACATTCAGTGTGCTTCTTTCCCTGAGTTTATTGAATATTGTCTTCACATACTATGTTATAATGACAGTATTAAAAGCTGATTTATTAATTTTACATGGATAAGACCTCCCTACATGTACTTAACCTCTCTGATCTTTCTGGATTGTGAGCAAGTGCACATAAATCTGCTTGCATTTTAGCTTTTTGCACTTTAACATAATTGGATTTTTAACTTGCACAGTCTACAAAAGTGCAGTTCAGGATGCATTTCATTATGTGTTGTACCTTGTATAACTATGTATGTGACAATTAAAGAATCTTGAAATTACTTATAGCAAACAGATACCAGTGAATGCAATTAAATATTTCACAATTTTAGATGCTTAATAATTCAGCTGTGGGATCCATTGGGGTACAGTTTTCAGTTTATAATAATCTGCTTGATTATGGACATTTATGCACATATCTGTATGCAATTTTTGTTCTCTCTTGAATATCCTGATCACTGTCAGTTTGGACACCTATAAGTTATAAATGAATGAGAAACTGTTTAATAAACATCCAATTGGTATGTTCATTAGCCTCATATTACAGTTTCTTAACTTTTTTGTTCATAAATACAACGGCTGCATTATATAAAATCTAGATGTTCCACTAGATATAATACCTACCACAGAAATGTCAACACAAGAACTGTAGCAGAAATAGCTAACACGGCTGATACACTGATACCTGAACGCTGATAACTTTGTTTTATGAATGCAGCAGACTTTTGCTTTCATTTTTCTCGTAAATATTGAGAGCATTTGGTCTTTCTCAAACACTCGGTAAAACAAAGCCTGTTTTATAATAAAATTCTGTGCTTTCCAGGGCTGTGGGTAAAACATGCTTGCTGATCAGCTACACCACCAATGCCTTCCCAGGAGAATACATACCCACAGTGTAAGTGTCTGCCTGAGTGCCCATGGCTGATGCTGCACCGTAATACAGGTGTAACAGTTTAAGTACACTAATACATTTCTCTCTCTCCTCTTAGGTTCGACAACTACGCTGCCATTATGATAGTGGATGGGAAGCAAGTGTCCCTGGGACTTTGGGACACTGCAGGGCAAGAAGACTATGACAGATTGCGTCCCCTGTCTTACCCTCAGACAGTAAGTTGGTAAATAAGTATAAGGTCTTCCCAAGCCTGATAAAGCCATGTTCTTTATTAAGGCACACTAATAATGTCTGTAACTTTTGCTGAGAGGGTGACTCAGTGAGTGCATGTGTCGGTGATGATAATTAGTGTATATATAGTAATGGTTATAGATCATTCTCTAAACTTTGATAGTGCCCATTGTGTGTATGTGTATGTCTTGCATGTACTACAGTACATCTGTGCCAGC
The DNA here is from genome assembly GCA_015164015.2 of Brevimyrus niger. Classification (NCBI taxonomy): domain Eukaryota; kingdom Metazoa; phylum Chordata; class Actinopteri; order Osteoglossiformes; family Mormyridae; genus Brevimyrus; species Brevimyrus niger. The sequence continues at coordinate 17,127,019 of JAABNY020000095.1, forward strand.
AGAGTCTGTTGTGCTCTATGTGGAAGGTTGAAAAGTGAAAATGTTCCAATCCACCAGCACAAACCCCATTTTGTTTCACAAACCAATGAGCATTTCCTGCTTATGGTAATGGAGCTCTGTGAATTGAGATTAAGCTCATTCTGTCACTTCGCCAGCCTATGGACATTCAGTACCAGCAGTTAGTCAGTATTGTTAATTTGCCACAGTCCCTTCCTACAGAACACCCAAAGCAGAACTCTGTGGAGTGCTTTACATTTTTGTAATTTCTAGTTTTGACCAATATTTTACCTAAAATACAATCCCACCCACTTCTGTAAATGTAAATCTGGATTTTTGTTCAAGATTTATACATGTGCTTATCTGCAGCATGTAAAAGGAGATAATCGTTTGACATTGGTTGAGGTGCTGTCTGTGAGGTGGTTAGAGTAGCAGTATTTCACATAGGATGCTCTCATGTACATTTTGATAGGCTGCTGTTACTGGTTAAGGATTCCTGTTATTTCCTGGAAATCTATCACATTCATTCTCAGTGGGTTAGACATGTTAGTGATGTTGAGTCATAAGACATTCATAAGATAAAACCAAGCGAAGGAAGGTGCATTTCTCAAGATGGTTTTCATAAACTGAATGTTTCTTGCCAGGATGTCTTTCTGATCTGCTTCTCCCTTGTGAGTCCTGCCTCATTTGAGAATGTCCGTGCAAAGGTAAGTGTCTCTTCTCATTGAGTTATTACTGCCTGTATAGTGTGGTGTATTCAGGACAATAACTGTTGGTGTTAGTTTTGTACCTCTGCTCGTGAATAAAGTGAATTTACATGCATTTTCTCCAACAAAATGCCCTTGTCGATTTTGGTTCCTTTTGCAATGTCTGCAAATTTCATACTCAAAAATAACAAATAGGAAGTTGTAACATTGATACTGAGAGAGGCATTTATGCTAACCAGAACATAAATGGTATATGGAACATGCCACATAAAATGAAGAAATGTGTGCTGTTTTACAGTGTTAAAGACCCATAAGTTAGGCATTCAAACCATCCGAGGAGATGTGCAACATGAGCTCTATATCTGATTGTGTGTTTTAATGTATGTATATACTAGTGACACGATAACTAAAGCTTGATGGCCCTGTTCTCTCTGCAGTGGTATCCAGAGGTCAAAAACCATTGCCCCAACACTCCCATCATCCTTTTAGGCACCAAACTTGACCTAAGGGATGACAAGGCTACCATTGAGAAGCTGAGAGACAAGAAACTCACCCCTATCACCTACCCTCAGGGCTTGGCCTTGGCTAAAGAGATCGGTTTGTGAATTTAATCTCTTAAATCCAGATCCTTAAATGTGTGGGAAATTATTTCATGCTCTATTAGATCACATACTTGTTTATTTTGGAGAATATGTCTGACTTGAAATAAAAGGTATAACTATAATGGTCCAACAGTAGGTTTTTATTAAAGATATAAGAAGATGTTTAAAGCCTTTCATCTGGGTAGTAAGTGTGTATTTGCTTAGAGGAAAAAACTGCACAATTTAACATTAGAATATATATCAAATCAGCAGTGATATTAAAAACTAACCATTTCTTCAGTTCTCCAAAAAGCTACTGATGTCTTAGTAGGCTAGAGGAATACCACTTCAGTTCCCAAACCTCTCCTCAGGGGCATATCAGCCATATATTCATTCAATGTCACTTTGACAAAAATACATTTGTAGATTTACACCAATATAAAGATCATTTTAACATCATTTAACATCATCTATAGAATTTTGCATCATGCTGTAAAATTTTGAATGTTTTCCTTGGTGCAGATGCGCCTTGAGTTTATACAGATGTGGGTGGGTTTCTCTATCCATACTCCCCTCATACGGTAAGCCTAAGATCATTGATGTGCTAGTTTCTGTGTATGTCCCTTCTGTCCCCACCCTCACCTGACAGGTTCGGTGAAGTACCTGGAGTGCTCAGCCCTGACTCAGCGTGGTCTTAAAATGGTGTTTGATGAAGTTATCAGGACGGTACTCTGTCCTCCGCCAGCCAAGAAGAAGAAAAGGAGCTGCCTACTGCTGTAAAGGGACACGGGAGAAAAGCCTCTGTGGTCTGAGCTCACCTTGGCCGACAGGGTGAGGGTTAGGGGAGGCCTGTATGTATCTCTCCTAATTAACGGTAATTGTGATCGTGTGAATAAAATATTCCCCTTATAGTTACTTTAGGGTAAATGGGATGGTTGCCCAACCCTAACGCTGCACACTCAAAAAGGACAAAAACACACTGTATTGTGCAAGCTTTTCAGAAAACTACAAGGTGTAATGTTTCTCATATTATATAAAGCCCATATTGCTTCCAGTCTTCAGAGGTTTTTAGTAATGTTATTGCCAAAGTATAACTATACCCAAAAGATCGTAACTGGGGAACAGTAAAATATATGGGGCCATTTTAACACTTCATTATTCACAGAGAATCTTCTCTGTATCCTATGAATTAAAAGCTTTGTGCATTAAGCCTGGGGTTGACCAGCTTGAAAAGTAGCTCTGGTTAAGTGGGGATTTTGGTCACATCAAAGCGCTTTATTAGAAGAAATGTGGTTTAAGAACTGGGTACTATTCGATGCACCGATCTACACTCTGTGTAGATCTGTGATTGTGTTTGGTAATACTTGCAGCACTTTATAGCTTCTCAGTACTGTAACTGGGACCCCCTTTGTATACTGGCTTTTGGAAAAACCAGTGCCTTTCTAGGCTTAACAGAGTTGATTGAATGTGGGGCATATCACTCGAAAAAATGTTTCTGCAGTTGTTTTATGTGGACATATTGTATCTATTAATGCAAATGATTAAGCAGCAATTATTTAATTCATGTATTTCTTAGGATTTTTTTTAGATCGTTCATCCATCAATTGTTTTACGCTGATTTTTACTTGTATATCCATAACATTTGCTCTTATATTTCTTTTCAAAAAGAGAAAAATTCTGTTAGCTTTAAGTTTCTGTATTATCCTACCTCACTGAAAGTCATATCCTGTTATGCATTGATTTACTTTATTACTTTGATACTTTATTAATGTGCTGGTGGAAGTAGGCCTACTTGAAATAGTCTGTTCTTTTTCCCATTGATGGAAATCTGAACATGTCAGACTATATCCTAAAACTGATCCACAGCTTTTTAATTGCACAATTAAAACACTTGATTGTAATGTTTTTAGTGAAGAGTAAATATGGCTGCTCAAATGATAAGAATGTAAGCTGCTGATTTTAAAATCAATAAATTGGAATTTGTGATTTATGTAGTGTGTCTCTGTGGTCTGAGCTCACCTTTGCTGACAAGGTTGGGGTAGAAGCAGTCTGTAATAGGGCTGGCAAAGTCTTTTTAAAAAGACATTAGTATTTAAACAAATTTGTCAAGGAATTTCGAATATTAATTATACAATGATACTTCAGGCCAAGCCCATAACACAGTAGCCTAAGCCCATTGTTTGTGAAATGTGAAACCTGTAATGTTAGCCTACTACTGTCATATGTGAAGGAAATGAGAAGACATTAATAATAATAGAATAACACATTTTTATTTAGCTACCCACATGACAGAAACAGCAGTAAGAAAATAGTTGTCTATATTGAGGTGTGAAATTAAAATATCAAACAACTGACATTATACAGCTAACGTGCTTACATGGATATAATAGCTTACCTATCCTTTTAGTAAGGCCTTCTGATGATGAATATCTCAGCCTTCTCCTTGCTTACTGTACAATGGGAGCTGTAGGCTACATGAAGAGGAAGCCCCCAGGGCCACGGGGGAAGGGGATTCCCTGGCCAAGATTCACCCACAAAATGTTTCTGAATATCAGTCTATCAGGAAGGGTTAAATAAAAGGGGGTAGAAGTAGCAATGAATCTTAGCAAAAGATTGAAACACAGACATTCACTCATAGTGGGATGCTTTAGCTACTCTTAAAACCTCATAATTCTGAAGAGGCTGCTTCCCTGCCACTCGCATTAATCATCACCTTCTGTCATCATCCAGTTCCTTCCAGTCTATCCTGCAGGTGACAGGAACTAGTAATCCGGACACAATCTCAAGAATGTGTTCCACGTCAGATATGAACACTTAGTTCTTTCAGCTAGTTCAAAGGCAGGTTTAGTATCAGCTTGCAAGCAAACTAGGTGGCTGTACTGGTTTGCACCGTTTGGCTGGACTGATGCAGAACGTAAAGTGTGTGGTTGTCGGAGATGGGTAAGTTTATTGTTGCATCTTTGATACGTGACGCAGATCGGAACTTCAATACACTTTCCCAGTCCTATCCTGTCATGGGTGGGTATGTTTTGGCTACAAGTTATTCTGCTCCCGTTGTTGCCTTTTTTCAGGGAACGACATGTCCATACTTATTGATCTGTGGAGAGAATTGTTATTTTAGAGATAATACTTATCATTTTTGTTGTTACCTGGTTACGTAGCCTACCCGTGTAACATTACAGCCGCAGTTCCAGATGCACAGCATTCTTAGTAGTGTTTTCAGGTTTACCGGTTACCTGCTTAATACTGTATTTTGTCGGTGTTCATTACTTAAGCGTAAAAACTAATCTACCAATTCCTGTGCATGAAAACTTTTTCTGACCAAACTATTGTTTTTTCATGTAAGTGCACTTTGTTCAGGGTTAGGGTCTGTTAGGGTATTGATCATTTAAAAATACCGCTTAGTCCAGACTGGCTTCAATCACCTCCATAAATGATTTCTTGTAAAATGTACACTTTTAAAAGAGTATCCATGGAGCGCCTTACCATTAATATTCATGACCATCCCCTTTAGCCATCATACAGTCTGTCTGCTTCTGGACGACTTAAATTTTTTCTAGTAGCATTTGGTTATTTCACATCTGTCATTTTATATGTTTACGAAAGACATGAAAGAAAAACTTGTATGATCAGTTATACACAAGTTTTCTGTAATAACCTGTTAACGGCGTTTAAATATCCATTAACAACTCTTGTACTATCAGTAGTTGGAAAGTCTTCAGCCTTATATATTTCAGTGTTATATGATATGTTAATGAATTGTCCCTTTTTTCAGTATAGGTACTTTCAAGCTCCACATAATAACTACTGAGATTGTATGTGCCAAAATATCTTTTAATTTTACAACTTTTAGGGAAGTAATTTGCTATGAATACACAAAAACATATGTTTAAGGCCATTCAAAGGCCCAGCTCAGGTTCATGGTGTCATTTACCTTCCTTAATCAGCAGAGGCACTGAACGTCCGAGAAATACATAGATTTCCTTATTACGCAACCCGCAGAGCCCTACCTTCCTTCTGCTCCGGAGAGCCATCCGCACGTGGCACGAGCTCCACTACTGCTTGCTTGCTGATGTCCTAATGTGTTGTTGCTCTTGAGATGATTATTATCTGGTTAACAGGATTAGGGACGGTTGATCTTTCTGTAAAGGCCTGTTTTGAAAATACTCTGGAGTGTAGCACATTCCGCATTTCCGTCATTAGTTGGGAACTATCTTAACAACCTGTTATAATGGCCATATCAGAAATAAACAATTGATCACTCTAAATATCCTGTTGTTCCATTCTGTGTCCCTTCCCAGTTTGGCCAGCAGGTGTTGCTGGTCATCTCGTCCCCTCTGTTGTCAGTCTTTGTGTTTTCACCTTCTCCCTGTTGGCCGCATGGCTCAACACATTGCGTATACAGTTGTTTATAAATCCCTCTGTCTTGTGATTGAATCCTGCCCCCTCTTTTTTTGCAGTGTTTCATTGGTTTCATCAGATTTTCTCTCATTTTGTCTTCTGTTTAGGTTTCTTGCTTTGGTTGTGTTTTACCTGTCTTTCTTAATCCCCCATGTTATATTCTGTCTCCTTGTTTTGGTCAGTGTCATAGTTTTCCCCTCCCAGTCCCCTGATTTAATCATTAGTTTAATCTGCGGTCTGTTTTTCCAGTCTTTGTTAATTCGTCTCACCTGCCTCGTGTTGGTCTTGTTACCCAGTTTACCCAGTCCCTTCCTCAGTTTAGTTCCCCAGTGGTTTGTTGATTGTGATTATTGTAGTTTTGCCGTTTGACATATGTAGTTTGATGTTCTGTTATTTGTAACCTGCCTACCCACCCATGTACCCATCTGTTGTTACCCTGACCTGTTTGAAAATTAGTTTTTGCTTATCCCTTTTTCTTTTGACCCTTTGTGGTCTTTTGTTTTGTTAGTGTTTTCTTGTCTTTTTTAGTTCAGTTAATGAACCCCATTTATCTTTTAAGCCACAAGTGGTTCAACCACATTTCTGACTGCATCATGTCACGTCCATGCACGAAATCTGCCTGGATCCATGACAATTCCTAGCTGCTCTGTGGCTAGTACTATGAAGTGGAGTTACTGGCATATCGGGGTAACTTGTCAGATTTAGGGTACCACAGTTTAAATGGACTTAATATTCGTTTACTTAAATTTTGCCCAGACTACTTTAAATCCGACAAGTTACCCTGATAAGCCAGTAACCCCGCTTCGTACAGGCCACTGATCTTGCAGGGCTGTGACAAAGTATCTGATTTTCTTTCAGCAAACAAAATGAGGGGATAAAGTTAAACAAATACATTAAAACTTAATGATGGTGCCTTTATTCAGTGGTGACCAACTGGGTAACGGCATTCCAGTTATAATAGAAATCAGCTTGAATATGGTTGTTTCTGCACATATCTAAGTACAGTTAAGTGGTAACTACTACTGGTAACTGTTTGACAGCTGACATTTCAGTCAGTTAAGACTCCCTTAAGATCTCAAGTAAGTATATGAATCTTAAAATTACAGCTGCATTCATTTGTACTTCATTTCATTTACAAGAATTTAACTTTTTTTTGTCATATTCTGCCCATCAGTATTATCACTATTGACTTCTTGAAAATGCTAACATACTTCAATACTTTTAGGGCAGCTTGCAGGACCGTATCCACCATCTATTCTGTTTACTTAGTTGTGTTATGGTACTTGCCAAAAGAGTTGTACAGGCACCAACGTCACAGTCTATGCTTCAGTAACCAGGTAACAATTGAAGGATTTTTGTCACGTGCAATGTATCCAGACTATAACCTGAAGTGAAACGAAAGGTGGTCGAATCTGTCATAATCAAATAGCAATATCAATAAAATAACAAAAACTATGTATTTTATCAGGTATTTACCAGCTATTGACTAGGTGTTGGATTGCAGAATCCATTGAATATTTGTTGAACACTGCTGTTTAATAATGAAAGTTTTATTTGTGTGCTAGCCTTCTAATGTAAGAAAACATGTTTAATTGGATAGAAGATAAAGGTTCAACTGGATTTGATAATTTTCCACAGGAACCTTAATGTAAAACAAGAGGTGGTGCTGTGGCTTGTCTGATTTTGAATTCCACCAGTAACTTGGATCATCTTCAAAAGCCCTGCCGTTTTTTGCTTGGTGGGCAGTGTATGGGTCTGCAATTTAGGACAGATACCTTGGTTGTGGAAGGTCACCAGGTCAAGTCTTGATATCAGCTGAATGATTTTACCCCAATTGCTTCAGGGACTAGCTGACCATGTTATTTCGAAAGAATGTTGCTATGAATAAAAGCATTTGATTAATGGATGTAAAAACTTTATCAAGTGTAATTCGAACAGAAACAAACCATGCTGATAGCTTTGTTTCATGCGTGCATTAGACTTTTCTTTTTATTGGCTTGTAAAAACAAAAGCATTTTTTTCTTTCTCACAAAAAAAACTGGTACTTTGTATTAAAATTGTCTTCTAGGTCTGTGGGTAAAACATGCATGATGATGAGCTACGCCTACAATGCCTTCCCGGAAGAATACATACCCACAGTGTAAGTGTCTGCCTGAGTGCCCATGGCTGATGCTGCACCGTAATACATGTGTAACAGTTTAAGTACACTGATACATTTCTCTCTCCTCTTAGGTTCGACAACTACACTGCCAATGTGATGGTGGACGGAGAGCCGGTGAGTCTGGGACTTTGGGACACCGCAGGGCAAGAAGACTACGACAGATTTCGTCCCCTGTCTTACCCTGAGACAGTAAGTTGGTAAATAACTATAAGGTCTTCCCAAGCCTGATAAAGCCATGTTCCTTATTAAGGCACACAGTAGTAGTGTCTATAACCTTTGTGTGTCACGAGCACTGCATCTGTGCCAGTGAGCTCCACTGGCGTCTCATGTGAAAAGCTGAAACGTAACAGTGGTGTTGAGTCCACCAGCACAAACTCCACTCTGGTGTGTTTATTGTCTGCATTGAATAGAAGGAGATAGTCGTTTGACATTAGTCAAGGTGCCTTCTGTGAGGTGGTCAGTGTAGAAGTACGTCACACAGGATGCTGCTCTCATGTACATCCTCACAAGTTTGACGATAGACTTCATATCAGCCCTATATGTACTCCAGCTGCCATGTGCAGGAACTGTACAGGATTTCTGTAATTCCTGCAATGCTCCAGTAATACCTGGTGATCAATCACATTCATTCTCAGTGGTTTAGATGCATCAGTAATGTTGAGTCAGCATTCATAAGATAAAACCAAGCAAAGGGAGGTACATTTCTCAGAATGGTTTTCATAAACTGAATGTTTCTTGCCAGGATGTCTTTCTGATCTGCTTCTCCCTTGTGAGTCCTGACTCATTTGAGAATGTCCGTGCAAAGGTAAGCGTATCTCTATATTGTTGTCCATTCAATACCACCTTTAGGTACTTCTGAATATGAACAAAATAGATTTACGTAAATTTTTTTCCAGTCAAAATCCCTGTTGTCGGTGGGATGCTGTTGCATTTTCTAATGCAAATATCACATTCGAAAAAATAATGAATTTGCAAAAAAAATAAAATTTGATCCAAATTGCTTCAGGTACTAGTTGACCCTGTTTTATCGATTGTATAATTGCTTTGGATAAGAGTCTGCTAAATAAATGAATGCTAAATGACCTACAGCTGGAAATCAACCCGAACCGAACATCCCCAAACACCATACTATGCTGTTAACTTCATTAGTGTAACAAACGTTGTTTTAAATTGAAAAGTGACTTTGAGAAGGATATACACTCAACAAAGATATAAACGCAACACCTTTGTTTCTGCTCTGATTTTTCATGAGATGGACTTAAAGATCTAAAATTCATTCCAGATAC
>JAABNY020000095.1:17152588-17176398 GCA_015164015.2 Brevimyrus niger
GGGGGGGGGCACTGGCATAAAACATATTTCATGTTAAATGTGTGGGGGGGGGTCCAAACTAATAATTATGAAATGTGAGGAGGACACGTACGCCCGGCTCAGATTTTATGGCGACGACGCCCATGGTGTTGGGAATAACGAATTGTTTACTTAGTATTATATTAAACGGCGCTGTACGCAAAACGCGTAATTACTTGCATTACAGCTTCCAATGAACAATGCCGGCTGAGAACCATTACGAAATAAAGCGGCGCCACTGCAGTGAAAAGAGCACCACGTGTTTCACATGAAGCGTAGTAGCTAGCTAGTAAGGGACATCAAACACAATCGTGCACCACGGGGAATAAATTACAGTAACTTTTAATTGGTCCCTAAAGGATTAAATGAATATTCTGAATATGTTAACTTAGAATAATGTTGCTTGCACCAAGTGAACTTTAAGCCAACGATGCAACAAAATAGCTATGAAAACCATTAAAATATAACTTATAATAATTGACAAATACCACAACCTAATGAACAACATAAACAATCACATATACAGCAAAACATATAAATACATACATACATAAATTATTTCATTTTAGCCTTCTGTATAGATTACTGCTGAACTACACCGTTCTAAACACAAACCGTCCACTTTCCAAAAATGCTTACCAGCGCAACTTTAAAAGAATAATAATAAAAATATATATATATATATATATATACACACCCCACATACAATATATATACAACTACTTACCATTTCAGCATATACACGTGGGTCAGTCCTCTCGGCGCGTGCTTCACGGAGGACAAACACGATGAAGTAGCGTTAGCTGCGTTAGCTCAGCACAGTTATTACCAAACTAATACGCAGGCGCACGCCCAAACAACCGGAAACATGAGTTACACCGGAAGTAATCCTCCAATAACTCTTGATATCAATGAGAATTCGCAGAAACAGTTGGCTCTATGAGTTTGTTGTTAAACAGTTAGTAATATATTGCTTCTTTGTGTAATTCAGATATGTTTTAATCCACATCCACCAATATTCCTAACTAACGCTTTCCTGTTATTGGGTTCCGGCGGCAATTTTCTGGAAATTAACTTTGGAAAAAAGATCAGTTACGTGTGTTTGTACAAATATATACACACAGTTTCTGTAAAATTACCAGTTGCATTAAATTACCTATAATAAACAAATAGCAAGGTTTTGACCTGATGGATTCATTTGTAAGGCAACATGACAGTTTCATGCCTTTGTCCTTTCAATTTATTTTTTAACGACTGTTTTAGTTTTAAAAAGCAATCGCGAGAACTTGAACATGGCTCCATAATCCTTTAATTGTAGATTTTAGCATTGACTGACCACCTAAGAAGACTGCAATTAGGCATAAAGTTTGAGCTTTCAAATGCAAATTTACAACATTAATACATAATATTAATGTATTAGTGCCAACACTTATGCAGTGTATTTGACAAGTGAAATTATGCATCTAAAATTAAGCTAAAAGTAATAAGTAAAATAATTGGTGCAATTTTTATACAACATTACGTGATTCGTACGCTCGCAGAACAAGCGTACAGATTTTCTTCTAATTCTTGATAAATACTTCCTTAGGCTATAGCAATTGTTTGCTTATACAGTCAAGTGTGATGCGCGCTGTAAACTTATTTGTAAGCATTCGCGGGACATTTTTTGTTTAACCTGAAACAATGCCGTTATTTTCTCACGTATCCTAATAATGATGTCGTAATACAGCAGTTAATTTTTCCGTACTCTTTACCTACCAGTAGGGGTCAGTAAATGTGCGCCTATAGATTTTTTTCTTACATTAATGACAAAGCTCCGAAATTCTTATTATGTTCTCCTGACCTAGGTTTGATGTAGAGTACGATTGTGTTCCTTTATGAATGAATATACACACATTTTTTAAATTATTGTATTGGAATATTCGGTGAACAACTACAAATGAAGATATAAGTCCATTATAACATGGAAAGATTATGTAAAAGTGCATGTCTGATGTCCTATTAACTGGCTGTGTGCTGATGGCATAGTCAGATTCTAGGCTGTCTTTTAAATTTTAACGCATTAGTTGATTGTTTTATCCCATGAAACAGCAGTATTTAATGTACATTGTAGACAGAATGCCCTAATTTTTCCTCTGCTGTTTTCTTGCTACTCAAATGATAACCATACTGTAAGTTTAGTTGCTAGCAAAGAATATAGAGTATATTTAGCAAATGTTCAGTAAGTAATATGCAAATGTAGAAAGTCTCAGTGTGTGCAAAACTTTTGACTGGTAGTTTGTGTGTATGAAACAGGAACTCAGCCTTACTCCAACTTCTTTAATGCCAAGTATTACTAATATAATAGACAACGTTATAATAGATTTGCTTTGTTCATTTTATTGGCATCTCTGTATGTCAAAAAAGATATCTCTTTTTCCTATTAGCAGTGTCTGTTAAAATGACTTATTGCTCTTGACTCACAATACTGTATATACATATACTTATTTATTGCACATTCTGTTTCAGTGCCAACCTAATATTTATATTCTATTTAGTACTTATTTTCATTTACACTACAACCAGCAAAAAATATTTCAGGTTAGTGTACGAGTCCTAAACTTAGACTATTGACTGGAAACATTTGAAAATAAACTTTTTCAATGGAATGCAAATATAAGGGTTATTTCAAAATCAATATGTAGTTATTTCTTAAGGAGCAGTGACAGGTCCAGGATTGAGATAATTACATTATCCATAGAAGAAACCTTTTAAGTTTTTTTTAACTTGGAAATACATCTCAGAACCCAACCCAATTCACAAAAAACAATATTTACAGATGCACACATAGACAGAGAGACAAAGTATACTGATCCAAAACAGGTAATATTGGTGCCACAACCTCAAATAAAGCACAGAGTGCATGATTTCAAGGACAGACATTGCAAAAAAAAACAAAAAACACTTAAATGGATGAATAGGACTGCTGGTTATTGTATACATAGTTTTAGCCAGCCTGGCCTGTGACATCATCCTTCTAACAGTGACTGCCACCAGGGAGTAACAAAGCTAGCCTTCTTGACCAATTTGTTTAGCCACCTTGCAATCCCTATCATGCTGTTGCTTCCCTAACAGCATAGTAAATGATACTGCCTACTAAACAATACAGAACATCCTCAATATCTTGCAGTGGCATTGTCCATCCAGTCCAATCTATTATTTAATTGGACCCCTAGGTACTTGTTTGATTGCACATCCTTTACCTAGATGGTCTCTCCACTCCTTTGTCTCGCTGATGTTAAGGTTCAGATAATTCCATGTGTACCATGTCCCAAAGAGCCACATAAGCCTCTTGTATTTACTTTCATATCCATTGTTAATTTGTATGTACTTACCACTGACCAAAACACCAAAAGCACATAAAAGAAGAAAAGCTGCAGAAAAGAGGACAATAGATGGATATGACGAGACGGAGGAAAGAAGGGTCTCTCAGTCTTGCAATTATAGTTGCCCTGTGCTACTGGGTATTCTATTTTCAGATGCAGTGGGCTGCAGGGATTTCCTGTACTTTGGTCTGTTCAATTCCGTTTTTTCTTTCTGTTTATTGACCTGGATTTGTGTGGCCCCCCTGCTTCGGTCATTCACAGATATTGTTCCTGCCTGTGTTTCCTTCCCACTACTGGGTATATTAAAAAAAGAAGCCTAAAGACAGTCAGTAATATTGCATTTAAAAACCTATTAGCCTAAATGAATTCTACATTTATATATTATTTTATTTACTTAGCAGATACTTTTATCAAAATTGATGTACATGTTTGAAAAAATGTAATTAGGCAGTGGAATAATTTGGGGTTAAGGGCCTTGCTCAAGTGCTGAATGCTGTTAGATCCCACGGTGGAGTTCAGATTTGAGCCAGCAACCTTCTGATCCAGGGTTTCTTAACCTGGGGTCCATGGACCTCCAAAGGGTCCATCAGTGGGTCTTAGAGGGTCCGTGATGGTCAGATTAAAAATGAACAATTATGTTCACTGAATTTTATATAAACTTGTTTTGTTTTTGCCAATATGTATAAGAACTGTTTTGTATATGTATGGGCATATGAGAGAAAGTTCAATAAAATATATTAATTGTGTGCCAAACAGGGGGCTCATAACTTTCACCAAAAAGGGGTCCATGGCTCAAAAAAGGTTAAGAACCACTGTTCTGATCACAGACATGGAAGCTTAACCCTCCAAGCCACATACTGCCCCCTGTTACATGCATTCATATTTTAATATTAAAAAGTGTTTTTGTACTTACCGTATCAATTCATATTTACTGTATATAGTTTCTTATAAATACACAGAATCGATTGTATTAATATGAAATAGAATCAGTTTGTACTTTTTTCCACACAGATATACAATGTACAAAAAGCAAAGTTGTGAATATTCATTATGCCCTCCACATTAGCTGACCTTAAATCTGTCTTTCATGGGGGAGGAAGGACTATGAGAGTGAAAAAGAAGAGGAGCATGCATGCAATCGTGCAAGCATTTAAATGGAGTTTTGAGGATGTTCTGTATTGTGTAGAAGCCAGTATAATTTACTAGGCTGCTGGGGAAGCATGAAAGGGATTGCAAGGTGACTAAAAGCACTGGATGTCGAGAGAAACGGGAAGTCATGTCACAGACCCATTCAGATGCAGCTTCATATGGAAGAAAACTCTGCTATCCACGTTCAGTGGCCTTCTGGTGATGACGCACGAGCAACTGTTCTTTGTTACAAATGAATACTTTGACAAGAATAACAGATGCACAAAATTTGAGCCTGATGTCCAGGAGACAGCACTTTTGTGTGAATCATTTATTACACTTTGTGTTCTAGGATCAAAATGTACACAGATCATAACACAGAGCATCTTTAAATAGAATTTGTGACACTGTGACTGTCTGACTGTTCAACTCCAGCATGTGCAGAAACTGTAAATATTAATGTCAAACAAACTATATATTTATAGCATGTATTCTTCATCTGATTTTTTAAATGGTGCATTCATGAGACAAAGTGAGATTTTAGCTACCAGATGTATTTCCTGAGATGAATTTCCAAGTTGAAAAACTTTAAACTCCAGGTCATATCCCATGAACAGTTCCAGACTCTACCCTTACACACTTAAGTTGTCTTGCGTGAGGATATTTCTTAATATTTAATGATGAAGGGAATGTTAGTCTGACATTCTTCGGTGTGGTAACTACCCTGACACCATTAAGGACCAACTCAGGATTTAAATATCAAGTAACAGTCACCTTGGGTATTACAGGTTTGTTTATGTGAAAAGAGCAGAGAAAACAGGGCCAGATGTAAGCAGTAAAGCACAGGGGAACAAAAAGGTAAGTCACGGTCAGCAAATGTGCAGGAAAGAATGTGCACAGTGGTAGCCACAAGGGGGAAATGTCAGCGTATACTTTCAGTGCCTTGTGCTCGGTGCCACTTCAGATGTTGAAAACAACTTGTTTTATGAGACAAGGACTTGCAGTGTGATATGGGTGTCGGTGCTGGAATGAGATGATTGGCCACACCATCTCCTGACAAGAGGAGAATTTATCTTGTATCTGAGGGCTTGTTTGGGGAGGCTAAAGATGGCCATCCAGTCATGGGTTTCAGCATGTGCTCCACTCCAGATTCAGATATGGCGGCCAAGCTGGTGATTTATAAACAACCGGGTGTATAGACACTGTCTCTGGTGCCAGAGGCTTAAAGGAGAGTTCATCCATGTGAAAATCTGGTGGTGATGTGGAGAATGAGGACCATGAATGGTTCACTTAAGGGAAATTGAATATTTCATTTTAAATCACACAGATAATAAAATAATTTATTCATTTCTGTGAAGGAACTGTGAATATGAGTGACCTGGTTAGATTTCCATCCTATTTAAATACAATGTAGCAAAGTTACTGTAATAACAAAAGCATTGTAATTGAAAATGGAAACCATTATACCACCATCTACGGTGATGAACAAAACAACTTACCATACTGTATAAGATTGGGGGATTTAGAATATATTACACATATATCACACACAATCTCACCGGAGAGTAATAAAAAATAGTCGATAACATGAATATGATGAAGCATTTTGTGAACAAAAGCTAGAGACTGCTCTCTCAAAATTTGCATCATCTTCCAAAAGGAACAAATTGCACAGGCTCACACTGTAACTGAGCACTTAATTTAGATGCTACTCCTAGAAGACTGCTTTACCAGCAAGGCAGTGAGGCAGCATCATGTGATACAGAGGATCGATCGCCCTGCTAATGCAGTGCACTGCATCAGCTTTGCATTCTGATTTAATAGGCTGTTATGGTGCTGCGGTGCTCTAGAACACAGTTACGGAACAGAATGGAGCTTCTGCTCGTGGAGGCAAGCCTGAGGCACCTTGTGTTCACACATCCGCTCAGAACAAACAGGAAGGATTTTACAATAGACCAACTACATTACACCATGCAGTTCTGGAACACATTTTGCAATATGCATAAATGAGTTTTATTTCAACAATACCGCTATTTCATCTGCCCTTAAAAGGTTTCTCATTGCCCATATAAAGACTGCTCCTAGCCCTGTGTGAAAGGCTACTGATCTCTTGACGCAGAATCAATCTGCAGTTAAAAGTAATAAGTGAGCACCTCTGTCCTTGCATGGTCAAGCCTAATCTTTTAATACCAGACGAAATTACCGGTTAGACAAATGCCCATAAGATACCATTGAAAACTCAAAACGAAAGACTGTGTTCTTTGCTGTTTATGCCATGTACAGTAGCTCTTCATTGGAACTGGTTTTGGGATTCTTCATATTTACATATTACAAATGAATTTGAATACCTTAAACAACTGTCAATTCCAAAATAATACACAGACTAATACTGATGTGCCATTTCAAATGTAATCAGCTCTCTTTGCATAGCATATAAAAAATATATTCTATGGAGCCCTTGTAGTATTCGTGCCAGAAGCAAAAAAAAAAAATTCTACTGGTCTGGAACATGCATGCTACTGCAACAAAAAAGTAGGGGTTTGTTGCTGGCATGGCAGAGTGACCAGGATCTAAATGTCAGCTATCAAAGAAATAAAACACTAAAATGGAAAAGCAGGCAAGGACCCAGCAGTCAGCAGAATTCTACATCGGTGCAGGAGAACATACGTCTTCAGCCAAGAGATAATTACAATAAGACTGCTAAGAGATTCTATTAAAGCAGGACAGAATGAGGAAAGCTCTTTAATCAATGTCCTGCTCTCAGTGTACTGATCTGATGCATCCCTGCTTGGTGTAAGAGCTATAGAGCAACTATAGGGGATTTGACTGGGGGTGCAATTGCACTGCTCCTCAGAAGAAAGTGCTGTTTGAGCATATTAAGTTTAATATTATAATGTTATACTTCAAAATGTGGCTTGTGCTAGTCATATCAATGTATAATAATAATTTATTGTAAATGTATTTACTATTTATTTTTACAAAAATATGATTATGGATGAATGACTGGCTATCACCTTGAATCCCCTGGGAGAAAAATCTAGAGTCACCCATGAACACATCTACATATGCTGGCCATGTTTACATGGAAGAGACCTTATAGTAGGCTATATGCTGTCGGGAAGGCATTTCCTTTATTAAAAATGTTGTATATATTATAGACATACATACATCAAGATCAATGTCAATAACATTAGTGTGTTCTGTTGTATGAAGGCTTCACAATGTAACGGTTTGTAAAAATAACAATCTGAAAGAGAATATTGACGTATTACTTGTTCTTGATACTGTTAGCTATAAAGGCACAGCTGGAGACAATAACCTGAATTGTACTATATGAAAAAGCAACAGAACATTTATTAGTAATCATTTTTGATAAAAGAATTGTTCACGTTTACCAAAGGTGCCAGTTTCACAAGAGTACGACTCGATTTCGAAGTGACGTTTGAGATGTCGTCATTATTATGACTGTATTGAGTAGATATTGATCGTTGGATTGGACGGCAATTTGCGTCGCAATTACCCTGAACCCCTTAAAATTTAACAAAAGCATTTATACCAGCTATTCTATACAGCTGGCGTTCAGTCGCATTATGCCGTTTATACAACATTGCCGTTTTATTTTAAAACACAGTAATCATGAAAAGCCTGTAATTATGATTGTGGAAACTGGAGCAATTTATAGATTTTAAATCTGGCAAGGTTTCGAAAATTATGGTCTTTTGAGCAATTTTACAACGAAGCTACGATAAATATCCGAACAAAGAACAATGTTTTTTTGGACAATTTCGGCGTACCTAGTTATATTTATATTTCATAATTATTTTAGTGATTGAAAAACTATTTGCGTCATAATCTATTTATACCGACAGACAACGAAAATGGCACCGCGGGCAGTCTTCAAAGGGCAATGAATATTTTGGGATGCCCTAATACTGAAGAGGGGCCAACTACAAGTAGTAATTTAACCTCCAATACGGCGATTCAAATCAGTCCGCACAAAGAGTCACGAAAGAAGAAAAATTGACATTCTTAAGAATAACGACAAACTAGACACAACTACGAGCAGAAGAAATGCGAAATAGAAAAAAAAGTTGTGTGGGGTATGTTTCAAATTATCAGAAAACAAAACGCAAAACGGAACGTACTTGTATTAGAATACCTGCTGAAATACACCCCACGAAGAGCAGTAGCGCGTCTCAGGACCTCGGCTCATCGCCACCAGCGGAACCAGACGTCTCGGCTTGGGGCCCGAAATCTCGCGAGATCTGCGTTGTGCGTCTGCAACTCTCTGCGTTGGGGTGCCCGATAATTTAACTCTATATCTTAACGTCCGAGGAGGCTAGGGGACAGAAGAGCCGAGCGGACATCGAAGCGCAGCGATTCCGCAGATGGCGTGTTTTATGGACAAGGTGCAACGTCTGGAGCGTTAAGATATTTCATGAATATTGGCGGTCGCTAGCTTCCGTTAGGTTAGCGAAACGATTCCTACAGATGTGGTGGCTGGAATCCCGAGAGGAGAAAAAAAGGGGGCACAACCAATAAAGCAGGACACAGTGGAGGAATAAGAGGGCGATTTTCCTTTTTCTGGGACGCATGGAGAGACTGGAAGACTGTATCCGACGGTGGCGTTTAATATTTAAATAGTTCCTATATTCTTGTTATCCCTTTGCGGTAGGACCTGCCCTCGCTCGCTGCTGGGGCAGTCTGCTTTCGGGGTTTTAGCTGCCTTGTAACAGGGCCCTAGTCGGGCTGTCTGGGCTCCACCATGGGCACTAACAGCGAGTGGGTGTTCGCTAGGGCTGCTGTTCTGCGGGACATGGCTAGAATGACCCAGGGCTAGAAATCAGCGGGCCGAAATCGCCGCTCCTCGCTAGAGTTCAGCTATATATATTTTTTTCTCACTGAAGAGAACCACCAAACCCTGAATTTCCGTCAGCTACATCTTCAGCGCTGGATAGATGGGTTGCAGAATTTGGTTCCAGGCTAGGTAGCGTGTTATTCACCTACCTAGCATAGCTGTCATCCAGACAAAGTGAGCTGTATGTAGCAATAAAAATAATGGATGGCTGACACCCTATTGAGCCTCCTTCTTAGGAGAGGGGGCGAGAAAGAGACACGAATAATAGGAATCTTAAGTCCGAAAACCAGTACACTACAGTAAAGGGCGAAGACCGATCCTCATCATATGGCTACAGCCAGCTGAGCCGGGCAGCAGCCGAAGTCGCGCCCCAGACTTAAAAGCTCCGCAGCCTCCGAGAGACGTGAGAAATGGATAAACTCACCATTATTTCAGGATGTCTTTTTCTGGCCGCAGATATTTTTGCCATTGCCAGCATTGCCAATCCAGACTGGATCAACACCGGGGAATCTGCAGGTAAGCGACCCCGCCTTTGTATTTTTCATGATTAAATTACAGGCTAATTCTTAAATCACGGTTTATACGGTGTGCCATATTCAGTTTCTGCAAAGCTTGTGTTTGATATTTCTTGCATGGGGGTCAGAAGATCTCCAAGTCTTCAGTTAGATTAAGTAGATCTCTTATGTCGTGATTTTTCCGTTCGTTTCCTTTTAGACATTTATATTTGATTTTCACCAGATACGAAATTTCCCCTTAACGCGCACAGATTAGGTAATCTTGGGTCAGAATAAGCAGTTGGAATAAATCGCGTTGCTGTACGTGGTCCATTGATAAAATTGCTAGCGTGACATTGCAGGAGATCGCGGGTGACCCGGCACGTGCAGGGTCTCATTTTGTCGCCTCACTTCTGAAAATCCGCTTGGAGACGATGTTTGAGTATAATTCCGCTATGCGCGGTAACTGGGCGTTAATTGTAGGTATCAAATGCTGTTACATGAAATTGCTGGCTCCTGGGTCAACACTCGGTCTTAGAAGGGCTACCCATGCCAGGAAATTGGGTTTTGTTAGAATCACTTAAATGAGACTCACTGATCAGCCTTGCAATTAATTGAAACATAAAGGCTTACCGCTTACAATGTTAAATACAGATGCGTAGTGTTTTTGCATTTATATTAATTACACGTTTTGCAGACGTAACGTGTTTCAAATGTCTTTTAGGTAAAAAAAAAAATGACAGGCTGAGAGCCTTATCTGTTAGAATGAAAAATTGCGAAAATAACACCTGCGCTTTTTTAATGGTTTAGGAACTTGGCACTACTTCTGTCGCAGGTGGGCATTCCATACAATTAGGTGTTATCACCTGGGATGATGAAAGTGCAGTTAATTTCTGAGCTATTTATAAGACGTCTGTGAAATTGACTCTGAATCTGAGCGTTTATACAAGTCCCTAGTTCCATGTGCCATATAATATTGGAAGCCCACAGTCATTTGGAGTATTCAGACTTGAGATATTCAGATCAAATTTCTACCTTCATTTTTTTTTTAAATGGAGCATTAAGGTATCAGCGATTTAAAGTGCAGCTTGGTTTACTCAAGGCTAGGGGATTAGTCTCTGGGTGCTTTGGGCTCCTCCCAGAGTTCAAAGACACAGTGTGTGTCTCAGAAATAGTGGGTGTGAAGTGGAGTGTGTGTGTGCCCCATGATAGATGTCCATCCCCCCTAAGAATGTGTCCAAGTCTCGTGCCCCATGCTGCTTGGGATGGACACCATGGATGGATGGTCGAAAAAGGCAACAGTAAAACATATGATGCCTTGGGTCTGTAAACCATAATAATGGCACCAGGTGAGAGCTGCTGTTTATAGTCAATGGAGAATCATTGTGTTTCTACAATTCAGGGACATTCTTTACCTTTTTTTTTTTAGGTAAATTAGGAATGGTGAAGTAATGAAGTTTTAAAATTTTGATTCAGCTTGCATAATTTCACAGGTCATATGCCAGTTGTATATCTGATGCTGGATGGTGTTTTTCCACCAGTTTTTGCAGATTCATGCTGGTACATAATTTGTCTCTCATACATATTTATTAATAATGAGACCAGGTGATTTCAGCAGGTGTTCCTGAGGTTACATGTTGACAAAGGGGACCCAGCGTTGGCGCCTCAATATTCTGATAGCGAGGCCCAAGATTTTTCACATTATTACAGGGAAACAGCACACCACAGAAAGCAAATGACACATGTCTCAGTTGTTCAGTGCAGTGTGTACAGGAACAATGTTTACAAAACACATGAAAGCAGTTTGGTGCAGGTGGGTTTGATGTTGATTTCTACCTAGATCTCCGTGGAATATTGCAGTCCAAACACTATTGGCTAATGGCAATGAAACACAACTTCTTCGAAAACACCTTTAAAACAGCTGAATGCAATTACTGAATTGGCACATAACTAGCTAATGTTGGCTTCTTGATCAATTAAGCATAGTGCATAGGCCATTTGGGCTGGTTCTGTTTACAACACTTGGCACTTGAGTGTATAAAATCACACACTTTCGTTCCGCTCCAGTCGTGATGCTTCCTCATCAACGAGCTCTCCCACACAAAAATTGTCCCATTTTATTACATGCGATTGTTCATTTAAATGTGCATTAATTTGTTTATTTTTGAATGATGCTTTAATAGGCCAATCTTCTTTAGCATCTTTGAGTGATTTTTGTTTTTTTGTTGTTTTTTTTGGGGGGGGGGACACAAAAAGTGCTGACACCCCTTGTGGACCACAGCAGTGTCTTTATGTGTACATGTCTCCAGGTTGGAGGGTAAATCTGTAATGGGGGGGGGGGGGGTAGGCATTTAATGACTCTGGGCAACAGCTTCTCATGCTTCATCAATGTTCTGCAGGGTTGATGAAACCCAGGGAATGCGCTGTAAAATGTGCATCACATTACTATGGAATGACCAGAAACCTTCCAGTTGAAAGCAGCCCTTTGGTGGTGCCTAGGTTTCCTCGTGCTGCTGGCACTCATTAATGCATCAAGCGTTGACGGGCAGGCCATATCACTCCAGCCAGTGTCCGTATGTCTGTCACCATTCAGCTGTGGTATCCAGTTTAAGAGGGTCAGCCCGGCGAGTGCCTTCGCATTGCCTTACTGGATTCCGTCGGCCTGCCTTGCTGTTCTTCCTTTCGCTGGCTGAGTGCTGCTTCGTGCTTCTTCCTTGCTGAGGCTCTTCACTGCCACCTTGTTTTCCCCTCCAGATGTTGTATTTGATATGTCGCTAACATGTAGCATTTTTATCGCCGTGGATGTCAGCTAGGTCATCTTTCCCATCCAAACTAACAAATACAGAGCTGGATTTCATGCTCACGCCACTTGATATCCCATTAGATGCTCACTGGGAAAAGAGTGGGACGTTTCACAGAATAGTTGTGTTTGTCAAAGCCTTGTATTTTACATACATGTAGTACTACCTTTAACCTGAATCTATGTGTATGTGAGGGGAAAATTCATGCAACTAAGTTGTTTTTTGTTGTTGTTTGCGTTTTCTAACATTATAATGATAGTCATTGTTGTATAACATGGAAATTTGTAAAAATGATGCCGGACTGGTCAAAGGTAGAGAATTCAGGTACTGTGATGAGTAGATGTGCCTGAGCTCATTTGGGAATTGATCCAGTTCTGTGTGAAATGTGGCATAGCTGATGTCAGCACAGCGCTTCAGGCTTGCTGCCATGTGTTCTTACCGAAGGCCGACCTGCGAAAGCAGACGTTGTGATTCTGCTAAATGCACACATGCTAGAGCTGAGCATGAAATTTGGCTCTTGTTGGGTACTTAGTTATTGCTTTATGAACATTATTATTTTCGTTCTCCTAATTACTGTAGCAGAGTCTTTAAACGAAAAATGTAGTATTACTACCATTGTCCTACTTTTTGTCACGATTTAAGAGAGAAGCCATGGCATTTTAGAATGTGATACAGCATCCATCTGTCATCAGTATTTGCTTGTGATGTAACGTCTTCACTTTTCACCCTGACTGTGATGTACCTTGTGATTGAACGGTACTGCTGACAAATATGACCTATTGGTCTGCTCAGTGTTGTGTCTTTGTGCCAACTGGAACTTGCCACAGACCAAGATCAGTCAGGAAAAAAAAGTTAAGCAATTGCTTACCACAGTCTAGTTAGAAGATTCATTCAGGGAAGAGTATTAACAGCATAAGCATGAGCATTTTAATGTTCCACTTGCTATTTTTCTGTCCTGATTCCTGGTCTGATACTCTTTTTGTCTTATGTTTGTTCAGTTGAAATTGTTTAAGTAGTTTGCCAGACTGTTGAGGTTAGATTTGGCTTTGGCCAAGACTGGTTCTCTCTGATTAGACTGATGTTTTAGGTACATTTTAATCCTAGTTTTTGTTTTTTTATTAATGTATAGAGAATTAAGAACAATTCTAGTTGTCCTGTCTAAATTGTTTGTTTGTTTGTTTGTTTATGCATGCTAGTTTTTCTTTGGAGAATTATCTAACAAGCACCGTATTTTGCAGAATGCTTCTGGAAAATGTTCCTTGAACTGCCTTGAGGTATCAAGATTGTTATCCCTCTTATTGCTCTGCGGTAATATCGTAATAATACCTTTCTGTAAATGAAGAACATTTCCAGTGCTATGATGTGCACCTTTAAAACAAATTTGTGTTGCTATCAGCCTTTCTTAACCTGTGGGTGGTGATTTCCTTAGTGGCAGATGTACTTGGAGAAGCCATACTAATGCTAAAAGGTGCCCATTAATTCAAGTGGTCCTTGCTGCAGCGTTGGACAGGACAGCCCCTAGAGTCGCTTTAAGGGGGGGTGCGGCACCTCTGGGGCCGTGTGTGGGATGACGGGGCTAGCTTGTGCGTCACGTCGGTTAAAACGGCGTCCGTCAGCCAGAGGTCCTGCGGAGGAGCCATCTCTGCTCTCGGCGAATCACAGAGGTCGAACTGCCGACTGCACTCGCGGGAGGAAGATCATCCTGAGCAAACAGCTTAAGGGGAGCCTTTCACAGGAAGAAATCATTATTCCATCGCTGAATATGTTTAAAATAAGTTGAGTGTAACAGTTAAATATAATTTCGACAAGAATGAGCATATCATACAATAACATTATTATTATTATTAACAACAGTATTATTATCATAATTAATACTAATGCTCCTACCACATCACTAGTCTTAGTGTTAATATGAAGTACATGGTATACGCAATAAGAATCCTGACTGTGTGTGTATATATATGTGTGTGAGAGAAAGAGAGAGAGAGACAGAAAGAGAGATTTGCATTCATATTATGTGTGTACGTCAGATTTTCCATTTGAAGCTGAAATGTTGTCTTGGTTACTGCATTCCTGGCTGTCTGGTAAACTCTCTATTTTAAGGTGTAGTAAGATATAAACTTTGTTTTTACAAAGTTTCTAAAAAGGTTCCAATATGGCCTCCATTAATTTCCCAATATATATGCAAAGAGAAGGTTTGAGGTTTGACCATTGTGTGATGCTTATTGTATTGCATGTTTCCCAGTTTTAAAGCATGGTTTCCTTGGCAACAGTTAGTTCAACTAGTAAAAGCCTAGTATTTTGGAATGGAAGATTAATTGCTGCCAGGTCACTGAGTATGCACAGTGTTGGAGACAGTGGGATATTGCTGCTTTGCTAAAAGGGCTTAATGATGAGCACCAGCAGGTAGCATGAAAGTGGTTTTATCATGTCTTCTCTGTGCATTTCTGCTTGCTTGAGTGTACTCTGTGCTTATACCTTATACTGAGTGTTTGTACTTCATACTTTGTGTGTTAGTATTTTTAGTTATTTTAAAGAGTGCTTTACAAAGATGTGTCCAGATATTGTCTTCCTTACTTTTTGTACCATTATGTTTTGTTGTGTCAATCTGAGACACAAATAGTGTGTATGTATGTTTTTGTGTGTCTGTGTGTCACAATTAATCATACAATCAATATTTCTCCCCCCTATACATTATATAATATTGATTTTATGATTAATTGTGATCCTGGTTTTGATGATTCAGTACTGACTTAAAAATTCCAAGTTCTCTCTCACTGAATAGGTGATGCTACTTTCTCTCTCCTGCAGGAGGGTATCAACAGTATTGCACAGTCGCCTAGCTGTGCCATTTTGGTGCCTTGTTAGTCATAGTAATGGAGTACTCTCAGCATGTGAATGCAAACAAGTAAGAACGCCTTTATTCTCACGGTGTTGTGAAACAACATCAAATAAAGGCAAAATAATTAAAACGAAATAAAAGCAATTAAAAGTCTGTAGATAATATTTATTTCTGGCTAGCTACAAGAACTGCAAAGGGAAAAGTGTGGATAAAATATTTTAGTGTATTCACAGGTCAGGACAAGAATAAATTTCATGGTTATTGTTGTACATTATTTTACGTTATCTTATTTTCTTCATATAATGCTAACCTAAACAATTATATTGCTTTGCAATGTTAATGTTACTGTGCTGTTGTTCATTCGACTGCTCTGGTTTGATTGAACAGTGTGTCTTAAACATGGTTTAAATAGCATTGAAATGGAATCCAGTGCGGCACTTGTGATTTAAAATCAAATCGAATTGTGAGGTCAGGGCCGAGTCTCGGCCCTAAACAATTCCCGCATGTTCCTCAGGTAAAAAGATTTTCGTATACAATCATTTGGCCTTTCTTTAGTGGTTTTCACAATTTGTTTCCAATGACTCTGCATTTGTAAATTTGTGTTCCATTTAGAGATTTTAAACATCTCTCCAAATAAGGAATGGTGCTATGTAGTATTTCATATCTCATTCCTATCAGATTGATATCGAATCGGAATCATATTGTTAGTTTGTGAATCTGAACTAGATTAAATTGGGGCATCTGAGCCAGTACCCAGCCATGTGTGTGTGAAGGGATACCGTTGGCCAATTATTTTTAATTCTGATACTGATATCAATTGTTTAGGAGGTTCTGCTTAAGTAATTTAAGAGTCACTCCACCCAAATAAATTTACAAATCAATTACATTCCTCAAATATTTTATATATTTTTTGGCAAGAAAACACCAACTCAGGCATTCAACAGTCCAAGACCAGTATATTTTATAGCTGTATACCTCTTATATATTTATAGTATTGATAACAGAAAAGGGCTGATCTTAGTGTGATTTTCTGAGTAATGTCTTTTGATTTTCTGCTGTCTGTACTGAATTTTCTTTTCCTATCAAATGCTTGCCTTATTGATGGACTACCCTTATTTGGCTGTAATGCAGCCTTTAGTGGAATGGATTTGCTTTTGTACTTCACTCTCTTGCGTTAAGGTGAGCAATCAAATTTGCTGTGTTTAATTGTTTATCAGTAGATCCTCCTCTGTGGTCGTTTTCTTTTTGTGGCATTGTATTCAGCTTGACAGCCATCCCCTCTCCACCGCCCAGTTAGTGGTGACGAACAGCGTACTCCTGAAGCGTCGTATCCACCCGAGATTCATGCTTGCGGGGTCAGTGCAGAGCAGGTGAGGGGTCCCTTTGCAGGCGGCTCCATAAGGAGAGGTACTGATGTTCCATCAATAATACATTCCCCATTGTGAGTCATGCCTCAGTCTGCTGGTTTGACCTGCTGCCATGCCGATTCTTCAAAGGGGCCTGTTGGTGAGCACAGGGCCCAGGTGGGCGTGCTCTCGCGCTCCGTTATGCACTCAAATAAAAAATACGCTTTCTATATTTCGAACACTTTTCTGAAGCGATGCGTATCTGGGATGTTTTGCAGAGGCTGATGGTCGCTTGTCGGGGTGTTGGCCGGACACAGGTTGACACATAATGGCCTCTCTTGAGGACGAGGCCGGTTGTGCTTAACTAATCCCAGGTGAAACCCCGAGTAGCGTCCAGCTCGGTGTCTGTGAATGGGACGGCGATCGGGTCATCTGAAAGTTTCCCTTTCAGCTCAGTTTGCTGCATGATAATTACCCAGCAGGGGAAATTACCTGCAGCAAGTAAAGAATCGCTGGTTTGCGCTAATAGGATCTGAAGGGAGGAATGTGGCCCATGGAGAACGGCCTTGCAGTTAAAGAAAGGAGAAACTGCTGCAGACCGGCCCAAACTGAATTTATCTCCCCTCCTGGTAGTGACCTGTTACATGGGTTAGGTGTTATGGACATCGCTCTGTGCAGTAAGGTGGTTTATTATTTCAGGTTATTGCACTTGAGTTAAAGCATATTTTTATGAGTATTTCTGTAAGTGTGACCAGTCTATTGCAGAGTGCACTGTGTTTGTGATTAGGGGGGAATCTAAGCAGGCTGTTAAACCTTCCTGTGTAACTCCACACTGCACGCCATAACAGCCGTGACCCCGAGAGACCTAAAGTGTCCCACCTGGAAATGGACGCATGCTTCGGAAACTTGGTGGTCCGTAGACCTAGGCAGGGCTCACATGTGATGGTTGGAGAGTTCCTGTTTCACAGAAACACACATTGGTATTTAGTTTTAATTTAGTTTAATTTGAATCTTTATGCAGATATCTAAATGTTTGCAGGCATTGGGTAAGTATTAAAATCAGTTGTGCACGCCCCTTAAATGTTTTTGCCTGAGGGTGATGTACCCTTTCTCAAAATGTCATTCTCGATGTGCCAGTGTTTGTCAGCCGCCTCAGGCTAAGTTCCACACCGTCCTCCTGCTTCTCGTTCTCCGTCAGGAAAGACTCTGGCACGTCTGTCTTAACAAAGCTATTTAAAGGGGCAGTTGACAAGCACACTTGCACATAGAATTGAAATCCATGGTATAACAAACCTGTGCTCCCATGCTTAGGTGACAGATCTACTTCTCAAAATTGTATTGCTGTTATTTTCAAGGTATTCTTCAAGCTTTCCCGTCCAGCGGAAATTCAAAACGAGTGTAGAAGTTGAATGTAAAATGTATGCTTTTGGGTGGTGAAATGGATGCAATTGGTTTGGGAGGCTTGCAGTAGGCGATGCCTGGCAGAGGTTCACGTTCACCCACGCAGGGTGACCCTTTCTGACTCTCTCTCAACAGCAGCACTGTCATTCACACACATAACGGAGACAAAGCCCAGGTCCGCTACAGAGGGGGGTGTTGTTGTGCAATTTTCCATCGGATAATTGGCTGCTGTCCCAGGGTTGTGTATTTTTATAATCTAGAGCTCTCTCTAATCCAAGGGCACGGCGGTAATTCATTACTGACTCTTATTGAAAAATCTCAACTAAAAAGGCAGGGGGAAACTGTCAGTAATTAATTGAAATAATCTATTTGAAATGAGATGGATCTGAAACAAAAAACCTTCGATGTTGCTTTTAAAAAGTAACGATGATGTGTCTTACATAAGGTGAAAATCCCGAACTCTGGTTGTGCTCCTGACCAAGTCGTACCATTTCTCTATCGATTCAAAGTAATATTTTGGATTGTTGATAATGAAAAAAATTTGAATATTGTGTTTTGGTAACTAAATGGCATGAATTAACACTGAAATTTCGAGAGCGTGTGTCAGTTTCTGTTGTCGTGGAGAAGCAATGGGCTGAGTGATGCATGATGATAGACAACAAGACTGAGGGAATCATGCCCAATCCCTCATTTACATTTATTCACTCCTGTTACAGGTTTTCTGAATGTACTGGCTCAAAAACCATTTAAAAAAACTGTGGGGGAATTACATTTGGCAGGTGCCTCACTTTTTTTAAATGCTGAAGCCCACAGAGAGGTTATCTGTGATTATGTGACTAATATAAATCAAACCAACTACTAGAGTGAATGCAGAAGAGAAAATTGTGTTTGTAATACCCAGTTAATCTTCTGTATCCTTGGATTCGAGCACACTGGGAAACTTGTAGGCCTCCTTGGAGTGACCAGATGTCTTTGAGGATGGTCTGGCGATAGGCCAGCTAAATGCACGTCAGACCTCGGAGATCTAGTTTCACTGTCTGTAAACCAAGAAAGGTGCATCTGACCCCTTATTTTTTAAAGCATTTTAGGAGTTTGTGTTCTCTTCTTGAGCTATCAAGACACTCAAATGGAGTCCTTTCATCGATGAGAAATTGCAGTTATCTCAGTCAAGGTCTTCATTGAGATGCTTCTTTCTTTTAATATATTAATTATTTGTTGCATTGTTGTTTTTCCATTAATCTTCCATACCTGCTTGGGCAGTACAGGGTTCCGGTGAGTCTGGAGCCAATCCCTGGACCCACGGGACACAAGGCAGGGGATTCATTGGACAGCATGCTAGTACATTAGCACACATTCACTCATGCACACCCTGGCAGTTGAGAGATACAGATTCGCCTGATTGAATGTTGTTGGAGGATAGGTAGAAACCGGAGTACCCAGCAGAAACCCAGATAGTGGGAGAAGATGCAAACAGAACCAGGGGTGGGAGTCGAACCTTCAGCCCGCAAGGTGTGAGACCACAGTGTTACGCTGTGTCGTTTGTTAAAAAATATATTTGGTCTGTTTTATGGTCTAAAGGAAACCATGACTGACTTGTAAGGCATTGCTTGCTACAATTTTGCATTGCATGTGTTTGTCATTATTGAACTGCACAAAGGCAAATGAAAGACAGGATCTCCGTGTTTATCTCAGGCCTTTAAAGGTCATTACACTGACTTGCTAGCAATAAATTAGGGACGAGCTCACATTAAACATGGTCAACACGATCTGTTTGGGGATTCTTTGAGGATCCTGTGTTGAGGCGCCTCAGAATCGGCGTAGGCAATTTGTGTCGATCTTAGTCCTGCTTTGGCTCTTTGGGACTGTATGGAAACGGAGCATTTCGAAGCGGCATGATGAACTCTCTTTGTGTGAGGATGCCTCCACTCAGTGTCTGCGGGAACGTGTGGCTAGCGTGCCTTCTGGTAGTAACACAGGAATGCTGCCGCGAGGTTGCAAGCAGCGGGAGTCTGACTTCTGTTGAGGAAATGTTTATAAAACGCAGACATTATGTTCTATTAAATGCAATTGACCCCCCCGTTCTCCCCCACTCACTCAGTCAACATGCCCTGGCCCTTCCACAGGCACCTATCACACAGAACAGATGGCGAGCCGCTTTTAATGGACTCCACAAAGGTGTAGAGGAACAGAGTTCACGGAAGCATTTTGGTTGTACCTTTTGTAAGGCCATTAAAAGCGAGGCCTATTTTGTACTCGCTGATGCAGGGCTTCCTGAGTTTTAAGAGGCAGGCCGACGTGATTCTTTATGATGAGCATCGTGTGGTTCTGCTTAGAGGCCCATAGTTGGGCACCCTGACCGCACCTCACCACACGTTCCCATCCTGTTTGTTGTTGCGGGAACCCCAAGCACACTGACGCCGCTGCCGCTTCATGCCCGGGTATCAAGATGCCGCCGAAGCTGCCGCCGCCGTTCGCTTAGAGCCTCCTGACGTCTCTCGCCTCGGCCCACTCCACCGAAACCCGAAGCGGCGGACTCCGCCCGACGTGTCGTACGTGCCGGCTGCCGCATGCCTGTGCAGGGCTCCTGTCCAGATGCCGGTGTAATGAGCGTGCCAGAGAGTGCCAGGTTCTTTCTGCCTCTTCTCAGGAGGTGGTGGTGCTCCAGACTTTGACATCCGCAGTCTCTTTGAGTTAGTGATGACATTTACACCTGAGAAACCCGGAGAGGCTCCTTAAGGACTAGAAATCCACACTCCCTGCCTTTTATGTCCTATATCCGGAAACACAGGGCACCTCCCCCATGAGACGGAGAATAACCATGAAGTAGGAACCAAGAGCTTATCTTGCTGATTTGTTTTCCGTCTGCCAATATAATGTTAAAGGATGAAAGTGTGTCTAACGAAATCCATTTAAGGTTTTCTGATGTCACTGCTGCTTGTTATGAACCATATCATCCTCATCCAAGTACACCAACTTCCTTGAGCTATAAAAATGTTGAGCATTATTCTTTTCCCATAACTAACCTTTACATTGTGGCATGATATGAACATTTCTCAAGTTTTCATGGTATAATAATTGCACAAGCCTTAAGTGCATTGTGTGTTTCTACTTAAACAGTTTAGACAGAGGACACTGCACAGATGTTGCGGCGCATGACTTTTTTATGCACCTGGAAGCCATTACAGTTTCCTTCCCAATGAATGAATACACTCTGTAGTCCCCCACCCTGGTGGAAACTGCCATCTGCACGCGTACGGAGCCCAGAGGTGTGAGGTCTGTCCTTTTCCCACTTTTCGGCCTGGTTCTGTGCTTCCAGGTCACCATTAGATCCAGTTGGCCATTGTAAGGCAGCGTGCCTGCATCCTGTACGCTCTGCCTCACCATCTGCCCTCATTAGATAAAAGTGCATCTGCTGGCTCAGCAGTTGTCATTGGGGATCCCACCGACGGCCACAGGCTAGGCATTATTGACCTCGTTTGACCATGTCCTGAGTGGCAGCCATCTTCCCCTTACCTGCGCCTGCATACTGAATAGAAAATGTAGGAAAACATGAACAAACATGGTGACCTGGAAGATGGCAACATAAGAAATGTGGCCCCTAGCAAGACCCAAGGAACCTGGTGCCCAGCAAGACATTGAAAAGACATTGGTGCCTTACTGGTTTGGCTTGTACTTTTATAATTCTCCATCATCAGGGTGTGAGAAGCTAGAGCGTAGGGCTGGGTGATATAACCTCAAATCAATATCGAGATTAACTGAACATCTGACCTCTATTACGATTAATGAATTTTTTTTTTTTTTGCCCTTTGCATATTTCATTCGTAAGGTTTGTACTGAAAATATGTTCACCTATTAAGCTGGGAAACTTTTTTCTAATGAAAGACTGTACATTGTTATGTTTTTGGAATTGAAGGGAACACACAGATTAGCCATTTACTGTGGTTATTTATTGAATATTTCATCAAATGATGAAATGCTTGAAATGAAAACGTCTTATAAAGAAGTTAACATTTTGGTTTTAATGTAAACGCAAGTTCCCTAAAGTAGAAAATAGTTTTCATTTCTTGCAAACAAAATAAACAGTTTATGGTGATCACGTCTGTCTGGGTGAAATTGATCACTATAAGCAGATGATCATTATAAAAGATTTTTTTTCTTTTTATGTCTGAGGTAGGTTAAATCTAATTCCCATTTATATATTTCTTAAGTGAATATAAGGTAATAAAATGGACAGCGACACTATTTACTGGATTTTGACTCTTTCAAAATTCAGCTGTTTGAAATGGTTTTTAAATTACAATACTGCATTAATTAAATTACTGAACTGTGTATAATCGGAATACGCTATAATGCAATATAGTACTGTACGTAAAATATAGCTTATTGTAGTTTCACTGTTGCATTTTGTTGGCTTGTTTTTTCCAGTTTATCGTAAGCTTTGATGAGCAAAATTGACTTTTTCCCATCGTGTTTTCTGTGCTTGCAGCATTAGCAGGGTTGCCAGTTTTGGTCAACTAGCTGGCGTGAGATTTTCAATTTGAGACAAATCTGCACACACATGCGTACGTGTATGTAACAGTTTTATTACCATCTATGTAAGATAGGGTTTGCAAAGTATGCCAACGCTTTCGATTTAGGTAATTACAGGATTATGATGGATTTATATAGATTTGTCGTAAGATTTCTTGCGCGAGCATGAGAGTCTGAAAGCATGAGTATCTGGAGTTTGCAACCTTGTATTAGTGTCAGGTAGCTAGCCAGAAGCAGACTGCAAGGCAAAGTAGGCAAATCACAGTATTTTTTCCATATTTTATTTATAAAAAGACCCAAAATGAACACTGTAAGTGGAACACTTGGTTATTGTAAGCGAGTTGCTTAAACATTATAAAATTATATTTTCGATTCATATAAGCGATTCATCATTATAACAGGGTAGCTAACTGTCACATATGTATTAATGTGTGTGCATGTGTATCTCGAATTGAAAATCTCACACCAGCCAGCTGACTAAAGTTGGCAGCCCTGCTATAAACATGATCACTATAAGTGGTTTCCACTGTATTTTAAATATTGCTAGGGTTGAA
The DNA here is from genome assembly GCA_015164015.2 of Brevimyrus niger. Taxonomy (NCBI): domain Eukaryota; kingdom Metazoa; phylum Chordata; class Actinopteri; order Osteoglossiformes; family Mormyridae; genus Brevimyrus; species Brevimyrus niger. Next base: position 17,175,926 of record JAABNY020000095.1, read on the forward strand.
ACGATTGGTGGTATTACCTTTGGTAGCTGAAACTCTTTTTCCGTAGTGTTTTCATTTGACGACTTTTTGTTCAGTGTCATTTTCAATAAAGCCGCAATACATCCAAATGACATGGAATTTTCGTTTGGTATAAGCTGTTTGTATTGCTCAGTCAGCTCGGCGTTTGAGTTTGCCTCCATGTTGCTTTCAAGTCGCAGACCGGGTGGGGCAGAGTCAGGTGACAACACATGCAGTAGTATGTTTTTAAGGAGACAGTACATTAATACACTGGGGTTTGTAAATATTTACAGAATTATGAAAAAAAGGAAATGTACATGGGCAAGATTATGCTGATTAGAGTTTCTGAATGCCGATTTTGTTTCATTTTCGATTAATTACTCAGCCGTACTAGAGTTACCTTACAGAGATACTTGTGTAGAGATTCTCCGTGTTTAAATATATATATATATATATATATATACATATATATACAC
>JAABNY020000095.1:17180622-17196705 GCA_015164015.2 Brevimyrus niger
ACCTCTGGGACCTGGGTTCAAGTCTCCGCCGTGGCTCCATGTGTGTGGAGTCACCCAGTTGCTCACCGGTGTGCATGTGTGAGTGAGTGGTGTGTGAGTGTGGCCTGCTAGGGGCTGGGGCCCCATCCTGGGTGGTTCCCTGCCTTGTGCCCATGGCCCGCGTAATGGGCTTCAGACCCCCCACAACCCTGAGGAGGATAAGTGGTTACAGAAGAGGGAGGGATGGATGGATGGATGATTATAATGTGTACTGTGGTCTTTATTCAAAATGAACACATTCTTATGAAAACTCCTTATTCTTCATGGATAATTTGGTTGAAAATGAGGCAATTCCTCATGACAAAACGACTTCTGCATGAAGAATGATGAGTGTTTATCCCCTTTAGCCTGTCAGGTTAAATTGTGCTGCTTGTCTGTCTCCCCCCCCCCCTTGGAAAACCATTTCTGTGTCTGTCTGGGGTGGAAAAATTGTTATAAGGTATAAATAGGTTTTTTTTTCTTTTCTTTTCTTTCCAGTGGGCATCTCTCTGCCATTAGCCAGCCGGTTTTAACCTTAGATCATCCTTTACCGTCTCAGAGTTTGAGAGATGAAATAAACATGGCGGACAGAAAACTCCTTGTAAACTGAGGAATAAACAAGCAGCAGCCACTCCGCCTGGCCCGTCTGCGGTCGCTCACAAGGCCGCCCGTTCACGGCTCTCCTGCAGCCACCTATGTCTCTCTAAGGTGACTTTTTAATGGACTCCAGGGCTCTGACTTGAGGTGGGAGAGTCCAATGAAAGAGCGCCTTTGTTTTGCACTTCCCACTGAGGGCCAGTCCCGACCAATGGGGTTGCTGCGGCCGGCGGCCCGTGGCATGCACGCTGCCGGGGCAAGGAGGCCCCGCCTCTGTCGGGCTGGCCAGGACCACCTTGGCCGGCTGTGCTAATCAGTGTGGCTCTGGGTCAGGTGTGTGTTTTGGACATGCCGTTTTGGCAAAAATGCGGCCCGACGTTTTTTAAAGGCTCCTTTTATTGCTTCCAGTGCGGATATGTCACCAGCCTCCTGCTGAATTAGGTGTCTTTGACAGATCTTTTTAATGCAGCTGACACATTAAAAATATTCTTTAAAGGCTATTGCCACGAATCCAGCCCTAGATAAAGTTTAATACTTGAGTACATGATTATAAAACAATATTTGTATGCTTAAAATATTTTACATTTTGGTTTTGCTACTTTTAATGTTTCCAGAATACATTTTCTGCATTCCCTGTCGACAGTTAATCCTGACCACTCAACTCCAACAGGATTTTTTCAAGTAAAATTAGTTGTAGCACATTTCTTGTTGACCCTGTCTGCAGTGTGTCGGGGGTGCAGCTTTGTAGTTTTCAGCTATCTGCAGCTTTTCATTTCCAGGTGTTCATGTTCCTACGTTCTTCTATTTTTCTCGACAGCTGTGAGCTTTTGACGAACTACGAAAGTGGAAATGCTAATTATTACCAAATGATTGTGAACGCGGCTAGTCTCAGCTTGCTAATTAAATTTAACTGGAATCTCTTCAGTTTCCCTGAAATTGCAGGTCCAACACAATGAATAATTGGAATAATTTGAGAAGTACTCGCATACAAACTTAACACGCTGTACTGCTGCTTTTCTGCATCACTGCTTTATCTCAACACTCTGGGTATGTGTGCATTTTAAAAAGGTAACTTTTAAAAAGTAACTAACAGTAATGTCCATTGTGTGCGTGTGGTCATGTATATTAAATCAAAAAATTAAAAATGCTGCAACATTTTAATTTGGGTTTTTTTTTTTTTTTTGGTTGTGCCTCCTTTTTAAAAAATGATTTATGGTTAAGGGTCAGGTTGGGTAGCCGTTAAGGTTATGCCCACAGAAATGAATGGAGAGTCCCCACTAGGGTATAGATGCCGTGTGTGTGTGTGTGTGTGTGTGTGTGTGTGTGTGTGTGAGAGAGAGAGCGCGCGCTCTAATCCCATCCCATGTGTCTTCTGCCACGTGCCCCTGTGTTGCCTAGGACAGGATTCAGGATCAGCAAGAACATCCTAGATAAGTAGACGATGGGTGGATCATACATAACTTGGTGGCAGAAGATGTAGGGATGCACAATACCTGTTTTTTCAGATCAAGTACCTCACTGCTACCAATTAGGGCTGAGTGATTTCTATATAAAAGAAGTAAATAAATATCGTGACAAAGGATAATATGAAAGTAACCCCCCCCCACACACACACACACGCACACAAACAAGGCACTTTATTATTTTTAGCTAAAAATAATAATTGTGAAGGCATGAAAAAAACGTACTTATAATGTGATGAACTGCAGGCATTAAAACCTGCAGACCTGGCGGTGGGCTGGATTTCATTATGATCATGGGCAGTCTAACTGCGTCTGAAACAGTGATTCACTTTTTAAACTGCGTACCATCTCGGAAGGTATGCTGTCCTTGTATCACCATTATCACCTTAAGCTTGGCTGTCAAGAACAGTATACTGGGTAAGAACTTTTGTTATTTTCACTGCATGAGGGTTAGGGTTTGGCGTTTCTCTACCTGCTACTGTTGATTTGATGCAGAGTGCTGCTGGAGGCAATTTTGTTGCCGTCTTTCTTATGTTTGATTAGATTACTAGTGATATATAGACCTGTTTCTGTACCTCCACTTGATAGTTTAGTACAGCGCGGTTTGCAGTCTTATGCTTTGGTTTTCCCGAAATACTTCCGCACCACAGAAAAAATCCTGTTTATTTTATTTCGATAATGAAATCACTGATGCATCATTAAATGGTATCGGTCATAGGCTTCACATTTTCATGAGGATGATACGAGTACATGAGCACGGAATCAGTCCCGATACCAATACTAGTATCAGTATCAGTACATCCCGTATAAAATAGCACCATAGGGGAGTAGTTATCACTGTGGCCTCATGCTTCTAAGATTGTGCCTTTCATTTCTGTCCCCTGGTCTCAGTACCGACTGCGTATTTTCCCTATGTTTGCATTACCTTCCTCCTGCTCTTCATAAATATACAGTTTGGCAAATCGGTGACTCTAAATTGCCAGTAGTTTGCATATGTACCATTTGTCCCCTGCCTTTTTCTCCTGCTCTTCTCAGAACAGCATTCACCTTGTTCCTGAACTGGATAGACACAATGAAAGATGGATGGATGGAAATCGCAACCGAGTCCCACTTTCGGATTTGATGCAGAAGATGCTGTCACATTGCTTCCCGGTGCCGTCTGATTATTATTCAAGCTGGCTCAGTGTGAAAACACATGGCCGCGTTGCTAGACTGCCTTTCTTAAATGGTCACGGGAGACCCGGTGCGGTGACGGACAAACCCCCGGGGAGGTCGCCGCGGAAAGGTTCCGCAGCGCAAAGGGGGCGTCCCCAGAGCATCGCAGTCTGTGCTGCATAGCCTGAATGAGATAGAGAGCCCCGATCTGCTCTTTCTGACTTGGGAGTCCACATGGAAACCATGATTCTCACATTACTGCACAGATAATGCCTGGTAACATGTCTCTGAATCTGCTGCCCTGTAAGGCTCCTGTTTAATTACAGTGATGTCAAGGGTCGTAGGCGTAAGCCCCTCCCATCTCCATTTCCCACATTTAGCGACAGTCGCTGTTTATTCTGTAGCGCATACATATATATAATATATGTTTTTTTTTCCCCCCTGTGTGTTATTTTCAGTACCGAAAACAAGCCTGGGCCCGCAGTATTTTCAGTGGTGGCTGTAAATAGGCGAGCGACTGACAGTCTCCCAGCAAAGCCTTTGCAAGACTAGCCCGCTGAGGCAGAAAGGCGGAGTCAGTGACACCGGCCTCAGGTTTCAGAAGCCTCTTTGGTGAAAGGAGGCCTTCTGAAATATCAGCAGTGTGCGGCAACCGCGGATCTGCGCCATCCGTTTTTATTCTTCCCTTCCCGGATTTCACATCCCTGTGTGGCATGAACACTCTGTATCTCTGTGATTTATGTGGGCTTGTTCTGTCGCCGTAAAGGCAAACATCCCTGCCCAGATTAAAGTGTAAGAGTAACAGATGTAGACATTAAAGGGACAGAGGAACCACCATTCATGTGTGTGGGAAGGAGGTCACAACGTTTACGTGCTCAGGAATGTAGAACGAAATATGTCATGCAATATGCATTAATGTATCTTCCATAATCACTTATCCAGTTCAGGGTCATGCTGGGTCTGTAGTCTGTCCAAGGGCCCAAGGCAGGGGTCACCCTGGATGGGATACCAGTTCATCACAGGATTATACTTCATGTTATCGCCTGTGTAAATTTACCGACTATTTAACACAGTCTTATTTTGAAATAGTGTTTTAACACAAAGAACTACAACACAGCAGATTAAAAATGCCAGTAGCAAGTTCTACAGTTGTACAAGTCAGCCTGCTTGTGGTGCAGTAAAGTAATAATCCTGTATTTTATCCTGATACGTTTCTGCTCTTGGTTTGAAAAGTACATCCGATACCAGATACTTCCCAGTGTGGCTCAGTGACCTTCTGCGTTATTGTTACAGGCCTGTATCCATAAGTAGCCAACAAACCGGAAAAGTGGCTGTTGACTTGTAATCTGTTAAAACACACACACAGCTATCATTATGGGGACCCATCATTCATTTGTACAGGCATAACCCTAACTAACTATGATAACCTTAACCCCAACCCAGCACTAACCTTAACCATAAGTAACCAAAAAAAAAAATTCTTTAAGTATTTTTAGTTTTTTGTTGCATTAACAGATTTTTATTAAACCGAGTTTTCCTTTCTGTGGACTGAAGAAATGTCAGTCGGTGTCAGAAGTGTCATGTTTTGCTACAGGGTGTGGCCCCACAATGTAGTACTCAAACAGGCAGGCACGTACACACAGAAATATTTAGGCTACTCACACTTTTTTATACTAGTATAGTAAAATTCAGTATTTTGACAATAGTACTGCTTCCATTAAGAATGGATGTACAGGCATTTAATAACAACTTTAACAGTGATCGTTAGAAAATCTCTACTTGTTTTTGTGTTAATCCAGAGCTAGGCATGTAACGATGAATCGCGAAGCGGTTAAAAATCAATGTAAATGTATGGCGATTTAAACCGGCTGATGTGCAAAATGAATCGCTACTCTTGGAGCACTTCACGGTACTTTACTTAACAGTAAAACTAGTGTAATATTACATTTGATTTCACTACGTCGGTTCGACGTCAGATGTCACTGCTTATTCACGTCAACATTGTACATTAGTTTTTGGTTTTGGCCAAACGCAAGATAGTGAGCAAATTTGAAGTTGAGGACGAACCACCCAGTTTTAAATTGCCGGTGTGGCAGCATTTTAGCTTTCCGGTAATCATGAACGAGAAAAGCACAGACAAGACAAAAACTGTGTGTAAACATTGTAAAAGACTGATAACATACACAAATAGCACAAGGAACATGCTTCAGCATGTCCACCGGCACCACAGTGAGCTCAATTCACCACCGCCAGAACGGAGATTATTAAAAGGACAAACCACGCTAAAAAGCTGCATATGCAAACCTTAGTTTATAACAAAAATTACATGATTATACAATTATAATGTTTGTTATTATATAGTGTTTGTTATTAATGTATATTACAGCTGTTAAGGGATGTTAGGATGTAAATAGGTATACATGTTTGATGTTTATGAATTATTTCTGAATAAATTAATACATTATGAAGGTGTACTGACCGTTTAATGAATGCAATATAAAAACATTATGAAGGTGCAGTTAATTTAAAGCGTTCCAATTTGTTTATTTGAAGATTTTATTTTTATTTGGGATTTTATTCAGTTTCAGTTGCACTGTTAAAAGGAGGACACGTTTTGCACAGTTTAGAATGATAAAGGAATATTTTTTAATTTGTCTGCAGCTCATTCTGTTTAAAAAAATCGTGAGAAAATCGTATTGTGAGCTCAGAATCATGAATCGAATTATGAGTTGAGTGTATCGTTGCATCCCTATCCAGTGTTGACCCCTGCATGAATATTGTCTTAAAATAAACATTAATATGAAGTATAATAATAATAATATGTAAAGCTTTATGCATGTTTGCCAGTGGTTTAAATTTGCCCTTACCTGTATGTTTGTGCTGTTCTGTCTGCAGTTTTGAAATGGTTAGTTTGCTCAGAATTGTCAGATATACCCAGTTCTGGGAGGTTCTTTTTTTAGAAATATATTATTTCTTCTATGACAATAGACTCGTATATTGCAGCAGTGTTTCAGCTTTCAAAACTATGCTTCTGCAAATGCAGTTTGATGGTGTGAACACTTGCTGAAATCGTGCAGTATAAGAGAATACACCACAGATTATAATGCACATCCAGAGCAAAAGGCTCTCAGTCTGTCATATTATTTGTGGCTCTGTAATCATGCCTCAGAAAATCGAGTTTTCCCTCTTACCTGGGCTGAATGGCCAATCTGTTAGTGTTCAGTTTTTCTTGTCTAGGTGATAATGGCATCCTAATTCTGTTAGCAGAACAAATGGTTCTGCTTCTATAAATAAGCTGGCAATGTTAACTGTGTGTTTATCTTTTTGTCCCCTCCTTCTCCTTCCCCCGCAGTGATCCTATTCTGCATGGCGGCCCTCATCTTCCCCATAGGATTTTACATCAATGAGGTCGGGGGACAGCCCTACAAGCTGCCCAACAACACAGTGGTCGGCTCGTCCTACGTCCTCTTCGTCCTCTCCATCTTTTTCACGATAGTGGGACTGCTCTTCGCAGGGAAGGTCTGTCTGCCAGGCTGACCCCCCCCCCCCCCCCACCCTCCCAGGCTGCTTTGTCTGTTTTGGGCTTTGAACCGTGCTATCAAAGCAAGATGCATTGTGGGATGGACACGTGGATCGTTATAACGATGACTTCTGTTTCCAAGGAACCATTCCTGATCCCAAACAGAGGGGGCGCCATGCCGCACTTTGTCCTCGCCTCCCTTCGCTCACGTCCCATGACCATTGCGATGCTGGTGGGGGTGGGGTGGGGGCAGAGGGGCGGCGGAGGTGGCCAGCTGCAGCTGGGCAGAAACCCCACACTGTAGTGGGGCTGTTTCAGTGATCCCAGCCAGCCGGCCCATTCCCATCAATCTTAATCTTTTATTATTATTGATGTTTGCGTTTATTCTCTGGTCTCTGTTCTCCTTGAGCTTTTCAAACTCGGAATCCCCAGTGGATCCACAGAAACGCGGGACCCTGCCGACTGAGTGCCACGCCCTCCCACTGCCCCGCCCTTTTTGTTTGGAGTCATTGACTCGGTCTCAGGAGGAAACGTATCTGTCTGCAATGGTGGGTATGGAGGATTCCAGGGAGAGGTAGAGGGGACCTCCCATCTCCTCCCATCTGTAATACGGCAGGAGCCACCGGCAGGCTCAGATTGGGGGGGGAGTGAAGCAAGAACCCGAGTGGTGTGTCGTGTGTCTGGAGTGGGACGTTTCGACTAATGCCCCCCTCAAGCAGGTGAGGTGTCTGGGGGAAGGGGGGGATGCTTCAGCTGACCTCAGCCAAACAAAAGAGCATGAAAAGTCAGAAATTTCAGCTGATGATGTAGTGAGACCAGATTAAAAATAAGACATGGCACCAGGACTGCGGGTGAAGTCCTTGTGGGGCAGGCCTCACGGTGCCTGGGACGGGGGGAGGGAATTGTGCTCCAGGTTTCAGCCTCAGGCCATTAAACCCATTTGAGCTCTGGACTGCATTTCACAAGTACAACAGATTTGTTGAGTAAGTCTTACACTTTTTTTTTTGTTAACAGAGCTTATGATCCTGCTTTCATTATATTATTAAATTTCTGCACCCCTCCTGTACCGTTTGGTTTGGCTTCTTGTTTTGTTTTGTTGTGCTCTGATTTGTTCTATGAAGTATATAAATATTCAGTGACAAAAGATGTTTGTTTGCAGATACAAATCAGTGAATGAAATCACCAGAATCCTAATATACAAAGCAAAATGTGTTCATCTCTTTGTTTCATAATAAAAATATTTTGTTTTATTTTTGCTTTTTACCTAATTTGTGTCTGAAAGAATTTGCCTTCAGTTTGTACAGTACAAATGCTTTAACTTATTAAGGTCAGATGTTTTGCAGTAAGTACAACATTTGTTTTGTTTTTGTTCTGTTTTAGAAGATTAAGGAATATTTAAGATTAAAATTCATCTCTACAGGAAACAGCCTTTTGTTGTTGAGCTGCCCTTTTGCCTTTCGTCTGTTGTAGGTACAACGCAATCACATGAGTCTTATGGAGAACATTAGAGGTACTTGGGAACACGGTTTTATTTTAAGACAACTCCAACTACATTAAATTACATTAAATCACAAGCACTTTCGTTTATATTTAACCAAATTTCTGTCATTTCCAGCATCAGTTGCACAGGGATGGACTTCTGTTTTTCCAGCCTGTCGGAAACCCTTTGGTCTTACTTTACAAATGCTAGTTGACATGAGCAAAAAGGAAATTATCTTTCCAGTGGATGTCTTGGATTTTCCACAGTGGAATGTGTAAGCCAACAAGTGTGAAATGCTAAGCACTAGTTATTTTATTTATTTTTTAAACTTGTCATTGGCCAAAGCAAAGGTAGTCTGCTTTTTGGATGGAGGTTGGTAAGCAGTTCCATTCAGTCTCACAGAGCAGCATTGGTATGCAAAACATTATTCACCTTTAACAGAGTCCCATAATGTGCTTTCTCTGACCTCAAGGTTTATAATCTGCCTGTCACAAATTGTTCTTTTTGACCACTGGTGTCTGAAATTCCACATTTTTAAACTGTATTTTTACATGGTCCTCAAACATCCCAACCATTAATACTGTATTTTTATTTTTTTGCAGTACATAGTAATGAGCCATATAGAGTGGCATGGCTCAGGCAGAGTTAAAGTCCCATCCCAGTCTTAGCCAGGATTGGATGAGGTTTCTGAAAACTGATGGATGTTTGTCTCTAGAGAAAACTGAATATGACCACGTTGACACTACCCACTGTGTTTTATAACACATCTGCAGTACATGTTATGATAATGTAGGCCATTGTTCCCTCTGTAAAGCTGCTTTTCTATATGCCGTATTCAACATGTCAGCCAGAGCATAAACATGGCTGAAAGAGACTGTTGTCCACTAGCCTCTTTCTGCTTGCCCTTTCGGCAGTAGTGTCTATGTGCTGGCTCTATTCTTCTTTCCTGCTCCCCTTATACTGATTGTTTTCTTAAATTGTTTTACTTTATGTCACCCATCTATATGGTACAACAGCAGGGACTCTTGAAAATGAACCATTTCAGCATGTTTTTTTAAATCCCACAATGCTATTTTGTTGACTAGGATGGTTTGCATTCAGTGCATATTCTGTATAATTGGTTAGAGCCCATTTCTACAACCCCTTACTAAACTGGTTATGTTGATGAAGTGTAAATGAAAAGATGCATTTCAAATGCCTATTATAAAATAAAACCAGAGTACCAAAGCAGTGCTCAAGGAAATGTGCTCAACACTCGTCTCTAAATTAGATTTCCCAAAATATCCATCATTTACTTTGATGACAGCTTCACAAATGCAAGGCTTTGGGATTCAGCAAAACTTCAGCAGGAAATCACCCGTTATCTCTTCACGGCTCTGCTGTCTGTCTCTCCCTTCAAATACAAGTTCTTTGTATTTACTTATTCTTCTTGTGTTTCTTGCACAATGCTGGGGATTGTTTTGGATCGTTATCTCGATGAACAATAAATTAGCCTTGATCTTGATGAAATGGGATGCCTTTGAAGTTAACTGTGATAGCCATGCTGGTTAAATTGCCATGGGTTTGGTGAAGATCACCAACTCTGTCATGAACAAACCAATCCCAGACCATGACCACTGCAGACCTCATAAACTCATGCTTGCTGGATCCATATAGTTTTCATTTTAACTGCCACCCTTCTTAACAGACAAGTGTATACAATTTACAGTAATGGACTATATGGTTTCATACAGGTGTTCTAAAAGCGATACTCAATATATACAGCAGACAAGTTTGGATTGAATACATACTCAAGGCTCCACTTTAGCCTTTTGTTCACAGCCTTGTTCTGTACTATTTTTGCCGTTTATTTTTGTCTACAAAAAAACATTCATTTATACTGTACAAATGCTGGAGCTTGAGGCAAGACATTGGGCAGAACAGCAGAAAATTGTGTTTCTTTGCCGATTAAAATACATTTATCATTTGAGCTGAAAAATGCTTCTCTGCAGGATATAGCAGTGAAGAAGTTCCCTATTGGCCTGATTATGCTGTAGACACACTCATCATGCGAGTCCTACGGTTAAAAGTATTGTTTTTGGAGAGGGTTTTGTTTTAACCAAAAGAAATAAACCTAAAATTTAATTGTATAAAATGTAATACTCGTCAACAATCAAGTATGAATATGCCTTTTTAACTTTTCCTTCCTTTGTAAATATATTGCAAGTCTTGACTACATATTGTATACTCAATGCACCTGTTTGGTTGTCTTTTGCAACCAAAATTATAAAATTATCACAGTTCTTAATGAACTTTAGATTTATAAATGTTCAAAGGATTGGGATCTTGGTTAAAAGGTAAATATGTCTTGTCTTTATACTGGCAGGATCCTCTTTGGCAACTACAAATGTGCAGAATTGCTGCATATAACTTTCCCCCCAGTTATCTTTGTGCTTAATATGCATAGCAAATTGAGTGAAATTCCAACTACTCTAATCCCATCCTCTTATGTAACGGCTTTTTTTAATGTGTTAAATGGATTGTAAAGGATGTGTAATTATTCAGAGATTACTGTGTTCTTCCAATGACAGGCCTGGTTATTACTGCAAGTATATTAAGGCGCATCTTTCGTAGAAGTTAAAAATATTCCTTTCTTTCAGCAATTTTGAAAGCTAAAGTAATTATCCAAAGTGTGACTGGCAAGAATAAAACATTTAGCTGTTTATTAAGGATCTTAAAATACAGAGCCTTATGGCTGAGAATGTTCCCCTGCCCACCGATTCAGACCCACGCAAACATACAGTTTGACGGCAGAAACGGCACCATCATGAGCTCTGTGGAGCTTTCAAACAAAAACTGTGTTCCTTCCCGTTGAACGGTGAGCCACACCAGGCTGCCGTTGTGCAAATGATCTGTGCCAAGAGAAATGCCTAATGTATCTGTTTTCAGGTTTTTGCTCATCCTGTTGTGGTCAGCAAGATTGTGCACCTATCCCGAGGAGCGCGGCAGTTGGTGGAGCCTGAACGGGTCCACTGCAGGATGCTGATGCATGCATTCTCTACTTTGTTATTAGTAGAATAACCCTGAGCGGCATTGTTTTTGGTAATGGGAGGAAGCGGGAGGACCTGAAGAATTCCTGATAACGGCAGACTTAAAGTACGACCTGAACATGCACCATGATGACATTGTCAGCTGACTCCAAACATGTTCTTTTAATGCACTGAAAATTCACAAGGTTATATGATTTTGAGATCTCATGGAAGAATATGATGAATTTTTATTTAGGTTTATGTTTTTTATGGAGTCTTGGACCCCCCTGAAAAAGATTTGTCACTGTGAATGCAGTGTCTAGTCACTGCATTGTACCAACTCACACTGCTCTGTAGCCAGCCTCTTCTTGCATTAAAGGAAGATTTGTTGACCAGTTTTAGTCCAGGTGGCAATTGGAACACATCTGCAAACCATGCGCGCGTGTTGCCATAAAAAGTAGATTCAGTAAGGTAAATATCTTATAAAATTTAATTCGGCTTCAGGGTTGCCTTTTAAGCTTTCACAGGTGGTGGCATAAATACGTAATCTGGATAACAAAAGTCCTATTCAGTGAGGACCCCCACCTCCCTGGCTATAGTTGTCCTGCACACGCCTGACAACAGGCCCAGACTGAAGGCCTCTGGAGGGACATAGCAGTTTTATTTTTTAAGTTAGGATTCTATTTGTAACCGAGGAAGTGAGCTGTTCAAGGCAGCCGCATGCAGAGATTTCATTCAGGTCTATGTGCTACATTTTTGCAGACCGACAGCCACACTGAAGGTCAGCTCATACCGCTACCTCTGATTCACCCAAACAAGCAAGGCAGCCTCTCTCTGGCTGGGGGGGGGGGGCATACACTGCACTGTTCTGGCCTGCAGCCTCTCTCTGGCTGGGGGGGCATGCACTGCACTGTACCGGCCTGCCGCCTCTCTCCGGCTGGGGGGGGCATATACTGCACTGTACCGGCCTGCCGCTACTCTCCGGCTGGGGGGCGATACACTGCACTCTACTGGCCTGCAGCCTCTCTCCAGCTGGGGGGGCCATATACTGCACTGTTCTGGCCTGCAGCCTCTCTCCGGCTGGGGGGGGCATACACTGCACTGTACCGGCCTGCAGCCTCTCTCCAGCTGGGGGGGGGCATACACTGCACTGTTCTGGCCTGCAGTCTCTTCTCCGGCAGGGGGGCAATACACTGCACTGTCCCGCCTGCAGCCTCTGGCTGGGGGGGCGATACACATTATGAGACAAGATATAAAACACAGTGATACATTCTGAGAAATGTGATTTCCTACACACTGTGTAACATAGTATATTTTAGTAAACATAATTGTAAGTAGAAAGAGTACACTAAAATAACAATGAAAAAGTACTGTATAGTAAATAAATAAAGCAATAACATTATTATCAAGTATTATAATATGGGGCAACTGATTTCCATGTGGTCCGTCATTGACCAAATATCTTTATGTATTTACACCCTCATGTGTCCTGTTGAATTTTTTTTTTTTTATTGAAAATCATGCAAAAATAGTGAACAACAGTGAAACATTCATAATTTGAAAATCCAAATTTATCTGATTCTCATTGTTCTCTTAATTTGTGTGGAGATTATGCACCTTTTTGCTGTGCTTTAATGGTGTTGTGCTTGTCACTGTGTGATTTCTTTGACCTGAGACATTTGGGCCTGTCAGGATTAGAAATCGGCTCTGGGTTTTTCCCCAGACAGGCCTGTCAGATACATACATACTGATTGGGATATTAACAACCTGTTTATGGGATCTTGGCCATCTGCATCTAAGTCATTATTGTTTATCTTTATCTAATGAAGCCTGTAGGAGTACCAGTTATATTGGTAAATTTAAGCATTTCATGCATATTTATACACACACCCCCAGAACAGCAAGGCCAGTCCATTTGTTATTTGTTTTGGCTGTACAATGAAGTCATTTGGGTCTGTGGTCAAGGGATGAATTTGTGATAAATGTTTAGAATGTCTGCTTTTATTTCTTGGTATTTTACATTTATATGTGTTAAACAATAAAGAACATAGCACCCTTTGTGTTAAACCGCCTATTTTTTAGATGAGCAAAAGTACAGGAATAGTACCGTTAAATTGAACAACCTTTAATATTTGGTGTATCCTTTGCTTGCAGTAACTGCATCAAGCCTGTGACTCACTGACATCATCACATTGCAGGTTTCTTCCTTTCTACTCCTTTTTCTGGCTTACTGCAGCCTCTTTTAGTTGTTGTTTGTTTCGGGGCGTTTCTCCCTTCGCGCTCCTCTTCAGGAGGTGAAAAAGGTGCTCTGCTGGGTTAAGGTCTGCTGACTGACCCGACCAGTCTAAATCCTCACACTTTTCCCCCCGGATGAAGTCTCTTGTTGAGTCGCCCGTGCGTTTTTGAAGTTTGTCCACATTAGTTTGGATGCATTTCTCTCTCCAGGCTTCTGAATTCATTCTGCTGCTAACATCATGAGTTACATCATGAATATTGACAAGTGAGCCGGTTCCAGAAGCAGCCATGCAAGCCCAAGCATGACTCCACCTCCATTATGCCTCACAGATGACCTTGTATGTTTTTGATTGTGAGCAGATACTTTCTATCACTTTGGTAAGTGATGGAAAAGACTAATATTGGTCTCATCAATCCAAAAAGCTTCCACAACTCTTTGGCTCCCCTCTGTATATTTTTGCAAAGTCCGATCAGGCTCCTGATTCTTACTGCTGATTAATGGTTTGCATCTTGTGGTTTGGCCTTCATATTTCTGCTCTTGAAGTCTTCATTGAACAGGTGATTGTGATACCTTCACCCTGCCCTGTGCAGGTTGCTGGTGATGTCGCTGACAGCTGACAATTACATTGGGGGCTTTTCTCTCACAGCTCTCACAATGTCATCAGCTGTTGTTCTTTTGCAGGGCCGACCCATTCAGCATCTGCTGCTCCGTACACCAGTGATTTCTTTATTTTTCTGAGCTGTGCCCAATGTTTGTGAAATTCCTCTGATTGATTTTTCCCTCTTTTCCCACTTTTCTGCCATAGACTGCTCTCTGGTCTTCATTTTAGTTAATCCTTTTTAAAAACTTGAAATGCCTGTCTGTCACACGTCCCAGTATATTTGCTCACCTAAAAATGGAGTCGTCTGTAACAAAAGGTGCCATGTCCATATATTGATTCAAGCATTTAGATGTAAATATCTCATATTTTTCTTTTGACTTCAAACTCACTTCAGTGTATTGCAAAAACAAATGAATTGGCCTTGCTGTACCAATACAATCGGAGGGGAATGTAGTATAATTTTTTGTACAGCATTATGCCATTTGCATTGGGGATATTCAGCTTTAATGGCTGCATGAAAAGCAACACACAGTTGTCCCATGTTCACCCACCCACTTTAAGGTTATGACAATAAACACTATCTGCCATCCTGTTACTGCCCAGACTAGTGTTACTATATTTGAGTTGATGGAAATAAATAAAATTTACAAGAGCTACAAGCTGCCTCCCCCACTCCATTTTGCCTCACTGTTAGTACCGCTAAAAGCTTCTTTTTTTTTCAACAATAGGACCATTAACACTGCTGGCTACTTCCTGCTTTTTGAAGCATTTCTGCACTGTGTGCTCAGTTGTTTACGGCTCTCTCAGCTTGGAACTCCTCCCCACTGAAGACTTCTGCTTCAAAGACTTATCAGTCATAAACTGATCTTTGAAGGAAAGCGGGGCTGAACACGACAGAAGACCTTGCAACAAATGAACAAATAAAATGCACTTCAGTGACTCACACATTGTATCCTAGAAGGATCATTGGGCCCTTTTACTAGATCATGAAAAAAACCCTGTAATGTCTCCCCCAACACTTAAAAAAGGTTACAGTTATTTTACGCGAACCTAATCTAAACAGCCTGTGCAATGCATCTGCGAAACACTCGATTCTCCGGGAGAAGCTAACTATACTCTCAGCAGATCCCGACCAAGTCTTACTGGCAGGTGTCTGACAGCAATTCTACAATGAGGAAATTCTACAATGAGGAAAGACACTCTGGTACTTGGCGTGAATTGTGGTTACAAACTGTATGGCAAAAAATGACTGCATATGATGAACAATGGATCTTTTGTTATTCAGTAGAGGTACTATTTAACATTTATTACTTTTAATCAAAACATTCCATAATATTTGTTCTGGCATTTGTTTCCACACTTTCTAAAACATGTATTTTAATTCTTTTTATTAATTTCACTGAGTGACAATCCCTGGCCCTGAAGAAGTATGATTATAGACATTTGCTAACATTAAGAGCATCTTCATCCTTAATCCTTGTTTAACTGTATCCCTGCCAGCAGTGATCTTCCTGTCCTCTCCATCTGGTCACGCTGCTTTGTCTGTAGTGGTACTGGCAGGTGCCAGGGGACGAGGGCCACTCAGCCCTTCTAAGTTGTGACCTTTTGTTTGCAGGGTGGCCCATTGAACAAGACGGAGTCAATGTAACACAATCGCCTACTTCTCATGAAACCGAACTGTGACAATGTAGAAATTCTCAGGTACTCAAGACATAAAAACACTATACTGAAATCTTGGTAGCTATCCTTCAGCACAGTTCTGCGTTAAACAACTACTAATTGAGAGTGACATGAAAGTGATGATGCATTTATACGTTATTAACAGCTTACCAAGAGGAATGAAACTACCCGAAATGTTGTTGTTCACACCAAGCAGGAGCCTGAATATGTAAACTTAGTGAGCTTCAAAGGCTGTTGGTTACAATGGATTGAAACAACGTCACAAGAATCACAGCGGCACTGCCTCTCACAGGCCATCATTACAGTATGTGCGTATGGACCTTTG